>OX637394.1:26675000-27125000 GCA_951799425.1 Ilex aquifolium | reverse complement strand
ACTCGTTTTAACGAGGAGGTCCTTCAGGTCGAGGAGCCCGATGAAAAGGTCAGCATGACAGCCTTCCTGGGAGGCCTCCGGTCATCAAAATTCCTTTTCTCAGTGATGAAGCGCCCACCAAAGAACATGCCAGAACTATTGGCAAAAGCTCAAAAATATGTGAATGCTGAGGAAATCAACAGGTCTAGGCGAGGTGAATCATCTCACGGATTGCCAAAAACTTGACCTGTCTCTGTACTGTTCTCAAACAGGCAGCCTATCTCCAACTTATCGGCTATCTCGTGGGTCGCCAAAAAAGCTTGGTCTATCTCTACTCTGTTCTCAAACAGGCAGCCTATCTCCAGCTGAGCGGCTCTCTCGCGGGTCGCCAAAAGCTTGGCCTCTACACTGCTCTCAAGCAGGCAGCCTATATCTCCAGCTGAGCAGGCTCTCTCGCGGGACGCCAAAAGCTTAGTCTCTACACTGCTCTCAAGCAGGCAGCCTATCTCTAACTTAGCGGTTCTCTCATGGGTCGCCAAAAAAGCTTGGTCTATCTCTGCACTGCTCTCAAGCAGGCAGCCTATCTCCAGCTTAGCGGCTCTCTCACGGGTCGCTAAAAAAGTTTGGTCTATCTTTGCTCTGCTCTCAAGCAGACATCCTATCTCCAACTTAGCGACTCCCTCGCGGGTCACCAAAAAAAAAAAGCTTGGACTAACTCTGTCTTTGCTCTCACCCAATCAGTCTGTCTCTCTCTCTCTCCAGGTAAACATGTTAGATATTTTAATATTAGAATAACATTGTTTTTGTCATCTCTAGGCACACTTTTGAAACTCAGGTAATCCACAACCTGCGGGACTACATTAGATTGAATGTCAACAATCGGGCATCATATCTCCATAGCTCTGTGCCCATGCTCTATAGGATTGTGCCCAAGCTCCAGAGTCCAGGCTCGCCTAACTAGTCTCGGCTTGTTCCTACCATGGCAAACAGCAGTCTCGACCGAGAGGCCCAGCTCCAAGGGAGGCACACCCAGCCGCAAGGGTACCTCGCTCGGCACCAAGGGAGGCTCGCCCGAACTGCCCAATGTCAAAGGAGGCTCGCCCGATTAGCCTGGTGTCAAGAGGAGCTCGCCTAGCGCCTCATGCGCACCCAGCGCCTCGCACCTGCTGTGCTCGCCCAAGGCCTTTCGCCCTCTGAGCTTGCGCACATCAGCGCCTGGCCGCCCAAAAGGGTGCCCAAGGCCTCCTACTCGCCCAAGGCAACCCTAGGCTCGCCCAAGGCAACCCCAGGCTCGCCCAAAACAGCGTGTCCAGCTGCATGCTAGCCCAAAACAGTGCCTGGTCGCCCAAAACCGCGCGCCCAACTGCCTGGTCGATATTTTGACTGTAACTTTTACTCCGTTACTCCAAATGGGGCCCATAATATATCAAATCGAAGCTCTCGGCGAGCCCTACTAGCCACACAACCTTTGGCTATGGTTGATGATGTCAAAAGTCCAAAAAAGGCCCAGAAAAAGATGTTTTGGCCTCCCGAAGTTTAAAAAAAAAAAATAATATAAAAAATTTTGCGTTCAGCTCGCCCAGAACACTCCTAGCTCATCCAGACCACTCCCAGCTCGCCCAGAAGCTGCCTGCTCGCCCAGCTCTCTGCTCGTTATTTTGACCATAACTTTTGATGGGTTACTCCAGCTGTGATTGATGCTGTCAAAAGTCCAAAAAAAGCCCAGAAACAGGTGTTTTGGCCTCAAGAAGTTTTAAAGAAAAAAAAATAAAAAAATAAATTCTGCTCGCCCAGAACAGTGCCTACTCGCCCAGAACAGTGCCCTGCTCGCCTGGAAGTTGCTGCTAGCCCAAACTGCTCGCCCAACTCTCTGCTCGAAGTTTTGACCGTAACTTTTGCTCCGTTACTTGAAATGAGGCTTATAATATATCAAATCGAAGTTCTCGGCAAGTTCTATAAAAATCAAAGCCATTGGCTATGACTGATGCTGTTAAAATCCCAAAAAAGGCCTAGAAGCACATGTTTTGGCCTCCTGAAGTTTCTCCAGTTATGCCGAGCAGCCGAAAATTCAAACTCAAATTGAATGCCCTCTTTTTCAAGTTCCGTTAGACGCGGGGCATTGGAGGGGAAAATGATGGGCCAAGCCCAAGGGCCCAACTCATGTTATAAAGCCTGGTCCGAGTTTATAGCCCAACTCCAAGAGATCCAGCAAGTCTAGCCCAATGTGGTCAACTCGGTCAAGCTCATCAGGCTCAAGGAGCTACATCAGTAAGGCAGCATGGAAGGGTCATCCAAGAGCCTCCTCCTAGCCACCTTGGAGTAAGGGTCATCCAAGAGTTTCCTCCTCGCCACCTTGGAGTAAGGGCCATCCCAAGAGCCTCATCCTCGTCGCCTGGAGAGAGTTACCTTCCGTCATCATTTGACCAAGTCCTTTGGAGTACACCATAACTCCCTTGCCAGTTGAGGAGAGGAAAGGTCGCCAAGCCATTTAAACTACTATTAAAGTCGCCCTAGAATCCGTTACGACCGCTGGATCAGCTATTTAATTAATATTCGTTACGAGGTGACTACTATAAAATGTAAGCCCCACCAATACTTGGGAGGCATCAGACTCATGGGAGATAATTATTTCTCCCTCTCTCAAAGCCTGTAACCATTTGCTCTCTCTCCACACCGGAGTTAATAAAATATCCGGCGAACCTAGCCATTCAAAGTGGACGTAGGTCATGTTGACCGAACCACTATAAACCTTGTCTTCTCTTTCTCTACTTATTTTACTGTATTTTATACTATTTACTTGACTGTGGTGTGCAAACCAATTTGTGCATCATCAATATATAATAGGGGTCGACCCCCATTCAATGCACATAATTTGTAATATCTTTTTGTTCCCACCCCTACTCTCACTCTATTCTAACATTATTGAAAAATTATTTTACTAATTTGCTAGATTAATTTTTCATAAAAAATTTAAATATAAATTAGTTAATAATGATGATGAAAAATTCAAATGCAAAAGTAGTCATCAAAAAATTGAAAGTGGTTTCATAGGCTACTTGTTGTAATTTAATTGGAGGAGACCAACTAAATAATTCAAAATTAGGAGAAAATAGAGTTTAGGAAAGGAAACCTTCTCAAGCTGATAATATATTAGGAGAAAATAAAGATGATTATACTATACACTAAAGAATTAATTTAGAAAAGACAGTGTTTGAGAAGGTTTTGCTCCCTAAACTCTGTGTTCTCCTAATTTTGAATTACTTAGTTGGCCTCCTCTAATTGAATCTAACATGTGGCCTATGTAACCACTTTCAATTTTTTGATAATTATTTTATATTTGAATTTCTCTTCATCTTTATTAACTACTTTACATTTAAATTTTTATAAAAGATCAATTTAACACATCAATAATCAAATTTCTAATAATATTTGGGTGGGTGGGGGTGGGGGTGGGGGTATGGGGTGGGGTCGTGGGGATACGGGTGAGGGTGGGAATAGGGGCGACGACGGAGATGGAGAGATATTACGAATTCTATGTTTCAGGCATATATGTATACATATACATAAATATATATATTCAAATATTCTAGGAAGATACAAAAAACTATAAAAGAGAAGAAACAAAAAAATTGTTTGTAATTGTCTTTAAAAATATTTTAATAATATTAATATTATTTTTTAATTTTTTTAAGGGCAAATTTACAATATCGAAAACTTATTTTTTTAGTATCTCATCAAAAGTTACTACAAAATTAAGGTAAACTTAAAACATAATCTAGTGAGCTTACGCTCAACTTAATTTGGGGAAGTTAAACAAATGAAGTTATTTTGGATTGGTCTTAAAAAAATTTACATAAAAATAGAGTTATTTGGAATCAGTTTTATATTTTTTTGTAACTTGACCTAAATAAATTATAATTAGTGTTACCATACTATAGTTTTAAGTGTAATTGAAAATGTGTATATAATTATATTATATTAAACTGTATAAATCCTAAATTATGCACTAATTTAAACAGACTATAATCAAAACAGTGCACTTACAGGGACGCAGATCAACACGAACAATAAATAAGAACAAATCAGAACTTCAATCCGATCATTGTGAAACACAATCCCCTTAAGACAAATTTGCTCCCTCTCGGTACTCAAGGTGAATGAGCAACTGTCTCCCAAGATAGAACGGATTTTCCTTCTTGAAGAAGCAACACTTCAATCTTCAAGATTCCAGCAAACACAAATTGTGTTTATACTTGAACCAAACCAAAAAAAGAATGCAACAATATGAAGAGAGAGAGAAAAATTCTGAGATTGGAATCCAGAAAGGGATGGAATGAAATGACAAAGGGGCAGTCTATTTATAGACCATTGGTGACTGTTCAGATTGCCTAAAAAGATATGAGTTGCCACTGTTCAGATTGAAGAGACACACTCTTTAATCTGAACAGCCAAGTGACACCTCATAGATGAACTGTCTCTCTGAAAATAGACCATGGAATAAACCCAGACCCCTTTTGGCGCCAAATTCAAAAGGTAATGGATAGAAATTTTAAAAATCCGGTTGGATTTAAATTTCAGTTGGGATTTTTAATTCTGATCCGCGTTCGGATCCGATTGATTTGACCTATGACCGGCACCGCTCCAAATAAATTATAGTTTTTTTGCCTAAGCCTGAGCCTGGCTGAGTCGGGTCGTGGCGAGGTGAGGCAGGGCGGGTGGCTGATGAGCGCATAATATTGCATATTTGAAGGGCTCATTACATGCATTATAACTCAACTTTTGCATTTAAATACTTAGTGTTAGCCAAAATTGTCAATAATGTTGATATTTTGATGTTGCATGTTTTTATACCTTAAATCATGTATTTTATAACCTTGCAACTATGATGGATGTGTGGTGAAGGTATAGACACAATACATGAAGAATTGGAGGCTTAAAAGTGAAGAAATCAATAAGGCATTGGTGCTTGGGAACAAGGGCATCAGCAGCCACATCATTTGGAAGCACTGCCTTGGTTTTCCTCCATTTTGGCCATGATTTACTCAGAATCAGAAAAAGTTCAAAACATGAAAGTTGTAGATCTGGATGTCTTCTACATTGTGTCCAAATTTCAGCTCAATCGGATGGTTGGATCAAAATTTATGCCAATTCTACGACAACTGGTCCAGAGCAGACAACTACCGGAAAGACCTACCGGTAGTTAGCACTCCAGTAGCAAATGACTACCGGTAGTTATCACTCCAGTAGCCAATAACTACCGGTAGTCACTACCGGTAGGTCGTCCATAAGTACCCAGAACGACTTCTTTCTTGCTCCACTTGCTTGGGGGTCCCACCTACACTTCTCCCACGCCTAGCCCAACATTTCCTTACACATTTACAGGCATCTCTTACACATTTTGAAGACTTTGGAGGCTTGGAATTGAATGAAAGAGAGAGGGAAGTGGGCTGCCAGGGGAGTTGCAGGCTAGCCTGCCAATGCTTTCAACTCAGCCCCCTATGATGGGAGGTCTGCACACAGCTAAGGGGGAGCCTCATGCACGAAATTGGAGGTCTCCCACACACCATTATATTCAGCATTACACACACATTGTATTAGTTAGTTGGCTACCTAAGCTTAGGAGTAGATGTAGAAAGCTCCAAGGTTGAAGATGATGAATAGTAATTTCGTTTTTGCATTTTCTTCATCCATGTCATTGCTGTAAGCTACATTCCTCTTGTAATCTTCATTTCTTACATTGTAATCTCCTTTATTTCAAGTATATTGCAAGTTAATTACATGTTCTTCATTTCACCATTTATGCTTTCAAGTTCTTCATTTTTAGCTTAAAATGGGTATTGAATGTTTTTGTTCATAGCTTTAGATTTCTTGCTTCAAGTTTAGTTTCATGCTTTAAAGCTTCATTTCTATACAATGTCTTTCATTTACATTATGCTTGTCTTTCCTTTATGCATTTTTAATATGAGTAGCTAGGATTTAAGTTGGTTAATCCAAGGGAAAATTCCTCTTGGGAATACCATTTTCAACTCTTCTTCATTCCTCCCTTTAGAGTCAAATGGTTCGGTTTGACGGGGTTGAGAGTGGATGAGTTGGTGAGCCTTTGATATTCTGTAGGCCTAGTCACGGTTTATGCTTAGATACTCACCAATCTCGTCCCTAGCTTCCCCCGAATCAATCGTTCATTCATGCTCAATCGGAGGAAGGCTTTGAGTTGATTTGGTATTCCCATTGGAATGAACCCTTTGGATTAGCCAACACTTGCTTTATTTGCATTTTCATTTACAAACCAAACACAAAACTCAAACAAAAGATTTTACATTTTCTTTTCACTTTTGCAAAATCACTTTCACAAAACTCCCTTTCCTTCCCTGAGGAGACGACATTGGAATACTCTTCCAAGTAAAACACCGACAACGAAAGACTCCTTGCGATTGGGAAGCACTTTTGTTCACCACACACGCATTTCATTTCATACATTTTGTTCATCACATTTCCATTCACATCCATTTTGTTGTTGTTTCCTATCTTCTTGCATCATCCGGAGGGAGAGTGACACTCCCCCATTCCTATAAGCCATACACATAGTTGAGGGTGATGTTAAGCGGTTAGGAAACAACACCGCATTTCCAACCAATCAGTGGCGCACGCGTGTGTGTGTGTGTGATAACCAAGGTAGTGTAGGTGCTTGCTCCATTCACAAAAGTGTGGTACCCCTTGGGGCCCAAACTCAAGAAGTCAACTAGGAGTATATTAACTCAACAGAGTGTTGTTCTTTTTTCAACGTGGAACAAGCCTTATTTTATTACACCAATCTTAGTTTATTTTATCACTTCAAATAGGTCAATTTGAGACATAATTTCTTATTCAAATCATAATGGTTTTGGAAAAATAATATACCACATTAATCTCTTCACGGAGCAGAACGCGTTTAAACTTGATCCCACTAATTACAAGGTATGGATCCCACTTTTATTTAAGCCTCAAATTGCTCAAATAAACTTGTTTAAAACTATTTTTTCTAACAATCCCTCACATGAATGAAAATTTGATGTATGATAATGCAGACACTAGTTCAAGTATAGATGAATGGTTACTGTATCTGGATAAGTAGCTAGTGGCCTTGAACTTTCTGTAGTGATAAACTATCGGATTTACTTAACTATCCAGTGGACATGATGTCTTTGAACTATCAGTCGTTTGTGTAAACCAAATCAATAGAATTCACACAGTATCCCTTCGGACACAGTTGGTTCTCACGTTTGTGTTCATTTTGGCCTTGAACACCACTTGGTTTCATGAGTAATTTTAGAGTAATCAACCTACGATTCTCATAGAAGGGGCCCCTTCTTTATCCGCATAGGTGATTTCTGATTAAGAGTATCCTGCTATATCCCACTTGGACATTTCCAAGTCACAGAATATCATTAAAAGCGTTACTTACCCTAGTTCTTGCGACATATGTGCACTGTCTTATCATAGGAATGAGAAGGAGTTTAGAAAATCTCCTCAGTGTTTATTGAGTTACACATAATTCGGTTGTCCCTTTGAACTTAGATCTTGGGATCTCCAGTCAGCTAAGTTGGGTTGCCATTATGGTTATTCTTGGTTAATTAATAGGCTTTAAGGCCATTTCCCTCGATGAACTTTCCACTTGCTCTCTAGTCAAACCTTTTGTAAGTGGATCTACTATATTATCTTTTGACTTCACATAGTCAATGGATATAATACCATTAGAGAACAATTGTCTAACAGTATTGTGTCTACGACGTATGTGTCTGCACTTACCATTATACATACAATTATGTGCCCTACCAATCATGGATTGTCTATCACAGTGAATGCATATTGCAGGCACATAATTTGGCCAATTTGAAATATGCTCTAAGAAGTTACGAAGCCATTCTGCTTCTTCTCCAGCTTTATCTAAGTCAATGAACTCAGATTTCATTGCAGATCTAGAAATACAAGTTTGAATCTTTAGTACCAGATATCCAATTAGCATTGGTATATCTCTTGAGTACTGCTGGGTACTTCGTGTAGTGCAAACCATAGTTTTGAGTATGTTTTAAATATCCCAAAATTCTAATAATTGCTTTCCAGTGGTCTTTTCCGGGATTACTTGTATATCGACTTAGCTTACTCATTGAGTATGCTATATCCAGACGGGTACAATTTATTATGTACATTAAACTACCAATTATATGTGCATATTTTAACTGTGATATGCTATTACCCTTATTCATATAAAGATGGATATTAACATCGACAGGTGTTCTCATAGGTTTTATCTTATACTTCTTGAAATTATCAAGTACTTTTTTAATATAATGAGATTGAGATAACATGAGTCTATCTGACATTTTAGAAATTTTAATTCCTAATATAATGTGAGCAACACCTAAATCTTTCATTTCAAACCTATTTGTCAACGTCCGCTTGGTAGCTTTAATGACATTGTTATTGCTGCCAATAATTAGTATGTCGTCAACATAAAGACATACAATAACGTATCCACTATGAGTGCTCTTGACATATACACATTTGTCACACTCATTTATTTTGAACCCATTTGACAACATTGCGTTGTCAAATTTTTAATGCCACTGCTACGGTGCTTGTTTTAAACCATACAAAGATTTAACAAGCTTGCATATTTTATTTTCTTGTCCATTAGCAATGAACCCCTCAGGCTGTTCCATGTATATTTTTCATCTAATTCACCATTCAAGAATGTTGTTTTTACATCCATTTTATGTATTTCAAGACCATTCAATGCAGCTATAGCAATTAACTTCAATATGAAAGTAATTCCAGTAACTAGTGAATAAGTGTCAAAATAATCCAATCATTCCCTTTGTTTATATCCATTGGCTACAAGTCTAGCTTTGTACTTGTCAATGGATCCATCAGCTTTCATCTTCTCTTTAAAGATCCATTTACAACCTAAATGTTTGTTACCTGGTGTAAGATCCACCAACTCCCATGTATGATTTCTCATAATGGATTTAATTTCTGGATCGACAGCTTCCTTCCAATTACGAGCTTCGGGGGAAGACATACCTTCTTTGAAACTTTGAGGATAATTTTCTTATAGATAAGTTAGAAAATCAGGACCAAATGACTTCGAAATCTTTGTTCTCTTGCTACGTCTAGGTTCATCTTCAATGAACTCCTCATTTTGACTATTACTAGTCGTAGCCTCAATTAGTCTCTTTAATGAATTTGATTCATGTGACATATTAAATGGAAAATTATTTTCAAAGAATGACACATTCCTTGATTCTATAATAGTATTAATATGCACATCAGGAATCACAGATTTGTGAACAAGAAATCGATATGCACTATTGTTATGGGCATAACCAATGATTACACAATCAATGAATTTTGGTCATATCTTAATCTTTTTAGGTTTAGGAACTGCCACTTTTGCTAGAAACCCCCACACTTTTAAGAATTTATAGCATGGTCTTCGACGTTTCCATAATTCATATGACGTCTGATTAGTTTTCTTATGAGGTACCTTGTTAAGAATATAATTAGCAGATAATAAGGCTTCCCCCTACAAGTTTTGGGGTGCTCCCGAACTTGAAAACATAGTTTTCATCATTTCTTTCAATGTTCAATTTTTGCGTTCAGCTATGCCATTTAATTGAGGTGAATAGGAGGCAGTCGTTTGGTGAATGATTCCATGTGTTGCACAAAATTTCTCGAAAGGAGATTCATATTCACCACCCCTATCACTTCTTAGTGCCTTTATCTTTCTACTAAGTTGATTCTCAACTTCATTCTTATAATGCTTGAACATATCAATAGCCTCATCTTTACTTCTAATTAAGTAAATATAACAGTATCTTGTGCAATCATCAATAAAAGTAATAAAATACTTTTTACCACCTCTTGTTTGCACAAACTTTAAGTTACAAACATCACTGTGAATTAATTCAAGAGGTTTGATACTTCTTTCAATTGACTTGAAAGATGTTTTTGCCAACTTTGATTCCACACAATTCTCACATTTATGATTTTGATCAATAGACACATTAGGCAAATCATTTAAATTAACTAATCTTCTAATTACATCATAATTAACATGTCTTAGTCTAACATGTCACACATTATAAGACTCAAGCAACTAAGAAGAATTCATCTCATTCTTATTATTAGAAGATGTGGGTACAACAATCATTACATTGAGCTTAAAAAACCCATCACTCATGTATCCATTCCCTACAAACATCTCATTCTTAGTGAGTACAAAATTTTCAGATGCAAAGACTAACTTAAAGCCATTCTTGCTAAGCAAGGAACCGGACACTATATTATTGTGAATATCTGGGACATAAAGCACTTCATTCAAGGTGAGTTCCTTGCCGGATGTCATCTTGAGTATCACCTTGCCACTTCCTTCAACTTTAGAGGTAGATGAATTCCCCATATAGAGTTGTTCATCATTCTCTAGCTTTTTATAAGTAGAGAACATTCATTTTTTGGAACATATATGTCGAGTAGCGCCGGTGTCCACCCACCACTCTTTGGGGTTACCCACCAAGTTGCATTCTGAAACAACTATAGAGAGATTCATGTCGTTGACTTCCATAGAAAACTTGTCTGTTTCAGTCATGTTTGCTTGAGCATTAGGATTCTTAAAATTCTTTGGTCTACGACAATCTTTTGAGATATGCCCCAGTTTGCCACAATTGTAGCACTTGCTCTTGAATTTCTTTGATCCTTGATTTGGATTTTCGCCATTGTGCTTTCTTTTCTTGTTAGTCTTGATTCCACTTTCAACTATGTTGGCCTTAGATTCCATGGAATTAAAAACTCCATTTTTCTTCTCAAATTTATGGTTATCCTAATCGATCCTCAAGCGAACAATCAATTCTTCAAGTTTCATCTCTTTGCGATTATGCTTGAGATAGTTTTTGAAATCCTTCCATAGGTGTGGTAATTTCTCCATAATTGCAGCCACTTGGAATTACTCACTAAGATACATTCCCTCGGCGTGTATGTCATGAAGGATTACTTGAGTTTCTTGAACTTGGTAGATAACAGTCTTAAAATCCACCTTTTTGAAATCCAAGAATTTACCAACAATGAACTACTTCGTGTCGGCATCCTCGGTCTTGTACTTTTTGTCCAAGGACTCCCAAAGTTTTTTTGCAGTTTTGACTGCACTGTACACATTGTATAATGCATTGTCTAACCCATTGATGATGTAATTTCTACACAAGAAATTCGAGTGCTTACAAGCATCCACTACAGCCACATTTTCCACATTTGTTTCATTCTTATCAAGTGAGGGAATATCTTCCTTAAGAAACTTTGCAAGATTGAGGGTGGTGAGATAGAAAAGTATCTTTGATTGTCAACGTTTGAAGTCCGAGCCATTAAAATTCTCGGGCTTCTCCCAATGAGACACATGACTTGATCGAAAATGTGTACACCCAAGTGCAGGCGGTCAAGTTGTAGTTATAATCCGGTTAAGTCCGGAGTCGAATCCACATGAACTACTATTGGTGTGTTGGAGTAATTAGTGACAGAGACCAAAGTGACTGGAACCCTTGAGATTTGAAGTTATGATGTTTATGAAATTTCCTGGACAAAATATAAGATTTTCTCAAATGAAAGAGTCACCCTTTAGCTCAAGGATCTGGAGATGTAGTCAATCAACCGGTTGTGATATTTGTGCTTAAGAACTCAATTAACCCCTATGTCAACAACAAGTTAATTGGAGGATAAAGATGAACTATGAGAATTAAGAGCATAGTTCCGATGTCTTTGTAGATATTTACAAGAATTTTCGGTGCCGGGACTTAACCCGTCTACAAACAAGCAAGTAATTCTACAAGTCATCCAACCACTATGATATTATTCCATTCTTAGTTAAAAAAAAAAATAATAGTGAAGATTTAAATGTAGTCATGAAGATCTAGCTGGAGTGCTTGAAAAGAACCAATGAATCCTCCTATGCCAAGAGCCATCTTGTCTTAGAAAGGACTCATGATTGTACAAAGTACCTTATCTTTGCTAGATGCATTCAATCATTCAATAAGTAATCAAAGGATAAAACATTAAGCATAAATTAAATGCAAAAATATAACTTCTGAATGATTTATACATGTCCATCACCTCTTTCTAAAGAGTGAATGAGAAACTACTCACTCTTCAAGGCTTTGAGAAAGCTAGAAAAGTGAGTGATTCTCATCCCTCAAAGTAGAGGAGTTACAAGATAAAATACACTGCACAATGAGTCTATCTTCGACGAAGAATGAGTGAATCACTACCCACCCTTCAAAGCTACAAGAGAGCTAGAAAGGTGAGAGAGTTTCACTCCTCTAAGTGAAGAAGAAGCTTTTACAATGAAAGTTAATGAAACTAATAATGAAAGTAAAAGAAAGCTAGTTACATTTGGAAGGTTTCTTCCTCTGCCAAAAATGATCCTTTTCAAGTTCCTAATGGAAGGTATTTATAGGCAAGGAGGAGGGGGTAAAAGAAGAGTAAAAGAATAGTTCTAGGTGCTGAAAGTCCAAGTGAATGCCCCAAAATCCGAATGGAGATCTAATCTTCCTGTAGCCTATCTGGGATTTTTGTTCGAACATTGTTGGCGTTCGAACGTGGAAGTCTGTCTTCTTTGATGGGCGTTCGAACGCTGTTGGCGTTTGAACGTGGTACTCAAGTGCCTTTTGTCACCCACAGTAGATAGCTACAAAAGGCCACGTGTCATCACCCTAGCAATCTCCTAGTGGCCCTCAATTATCTCAAGATGGCGTTCGAACGAGGATTAGCGTTCGAACGCCAATGATTTGCTTCCTCATTCTCCAACTTTCTTTCAGAACACGTGGGTGTTGCTTGAAAGTTTGATGTTATTGACTTTAGGCCCTAGTACAAATTTTCCCTTGAAATGTAATCATTTAAACTTTATCAAAGCATAATTAGTCTTATAAGTGCATAGTGAAATGTTAATTTTAACTATGCATCAACACACTCACGGTTGTATGAACAAATTTTGTACAAAAAACAATAGTAGGAACATAATCATTTGAAATTGCCATTTCTGTCACACAAACAGAAGCAATAGTTTAATACTATAATGTTACAGAATACGTTTTAAAAATCCGTTTGGATTTAAATTTTACTTGGGATTTTTAATTCTGATCCGCATTCGGATCCGATTGATTTGACCCATGACCCGCACTGCTCCAAATAAATTTTGTCCAAAAAGATTATAGTTTTTTGGCCCAAGCCCGAGCCCGGTCGGGTCGGGTCGTGACGGGCAGGCGGCGCACGTGCATGTGTGTGATAATCAAGGTAGTGTAGGCGCTCGTTTCGCTCACAAAAGTGTGGTACCCCTAGGAGCCCAAATCCAAGAAGCCAACTAGGAGTATATTAACTCACTAATGTGTTGGTCTTCTTCCAATGTGGGAAAAGCCTTATTTTGCTACACCAATCTTAGTTTGTTTTATCACTTCAAATAGGTCACTTTGAGACATAATTTATGTAACACCCCACATTTTCTTTTATATATGCATATAGATATATAGATATAGCAAATAATGATTGTAAAGATGTGGATAGGGGTATTGAAGTGTGTTTGAACTTTGTAAATTTGAAAAGTAAAGATTTAAAATGTTAATGAAAATCATAGTTGAAATTTAGTTTTAGTGAGTGAAAATATAAAATGTTAGGTCCTATAACTTGTATTAGATATGTTTGGTGTATAAATATGTGTTGGAGAGGTTTGGGATGGATTTGGTTAGTTTTGGAATGGATTGGAAATGGAAAACAAAAGAAATAGGCAAAACTGGGTAATTGGTACCAGTACTGAGTACCGGTACCCCGATTCCAGAAGGTTTCTTGTACCGGTACTGGGTACCGGTACCATCCGTCTGACGCCGCTAAACAGTTAAAAGTCGGGATTTTTGGTGTTATAAAACCCATCCCACATCCCATTTGCCCCATTTCTTCATCTCCCTCTTACCCTAACCCTCCTAGAAACCCTTAGAGAGAAAGAGAGAAAGATAAAACTCAAGATCAAAAGGAAAGACAAAGGGTTCACAAGCGATCCAAGACTCAAACCCAACATTTCTTCAAGAGCATAAGGTAGGGATTTTCTCTCACTCACTTACATTGAGGTTAGGGTATTTATATATGTATGTTTTTGTTATCAATGGTATATATATGCTATAGAATCATCATCTCTTAGGCTTTTTGCAAAGATTACATGTTGTTAGGGTTTAATACCCATGAAATCTCTTTTCTAGTTTTAAAACCCTAGTTTTTGGGGAGAGTGATGCATTTCTTTCTTAAATGCTTTCCTTATTATATATTTTGGAACCTTTAGTGCTTTGTGTTAGGTAGAACAAGGATGTTATTGTGATCTCATGTATTTTCTTTGTTGTTGTGAAATTATTACATGATCTATTTTGGGGGATTGTGGATAGATGATTATAAATTGAAATCAATATTGGAAATTGTATGCTTGGTTGGGTTAATTGTGATGCACATGAGTGAGAGGTTCCTTGTAAGGATGCTCACCCCTTCCCAAGAGGTTCCTTGTAAGGATGCTTGGGAAGCCATGCAAATGAATTGTGAGAGGTTCCTTGTAAGGATGCTCACCCCTTCCCAAGAGGTTCCTTGTAAGGATGCTTGGGAAGCCATGCAAATGAATTGTGAGAGGTTCCTGGTAAGGATGCTCACCCCTTCCCAAGAGGTTCCTTGTAAGGATGCTTGGGAAGCCATGCAATGAATTGTGAGAGGTTCCTTGTAAGGATGCTCACCCATTCTCAAGAGGTTCCTTGTAAGGATGCTTGAGAAACAAAGATGATCTATAGAGAGGTGTAGATTACCCTAAAGTATGCCACCTACCGAAAGAATTATTGGAAATCGTTTGTGGCAATTAATGGTGATTATTTGCATATGATACTCGTTTATTCATTTGAGTAAGGTTTTACATAAACTTGAGATCCTTTTTAAATGTCACTGCTTTATTTCAAATTATGTATCTATGTTATGTTAAAAATGAGGCCGACCATTTTAAATGTTTTTCTAAACCTTGTATGGGTTTGAGAGAATTTTTCTACAGAGCTTCGTGCTCACCCCCTACCGCTAACATTTTTCAGATTTCCCGTTTGAGGAGGACTTGAGGGTCGAGGAGCCCGCTATTTGGGAGACTCCACTTGACGGGACGGTGGACCCCGAGGTGGACGCATAAAGTGACCTCTTTCCTTTTTGTACTAGACTAGGATATTCATTTTGTACCTTGTAAAGTCTAGTTTTCTTTTGTAATTCCGCTGCGCTACATTATGGGATTTTTGGGATGTAAAGGCCAAAATGAGTCTATTCTTTTGGGATAACGCTGTAAATTTTATGGATGACTTTATGAAGTCTTATTTATTGATGAATTATTTTAGTGCTCTCATGATATGAATGTTTTGGAATGTAATGCCGTCCAGGGTGTGTTTTGGGGTGTTACAATTTATCATTCAAATCTTAATGGTTTTGGAAAAATAAATATATCACGTTAATCTTCTCACGGAGGAGAACTCATTTAAACTTGGTCCCACTAATTACGAAGTGTGGGTCCCACTTTTATTGAATCCTCAAATTGCTCAAATAAACTTATTTAAAACGATTTTTTTTCCAACATTAAGCAATCTTTGTGAGACTAGGTCCGAAGTCATGTAATGTGTTACTTAATGTATGTTGCTACATCAAACTCCATCTTCCTTTTTTTTTTCTTTTCCTTTTCTCAGGAATGGAGAATGGTCTAAATAATTTTTTTTTTTTGCAACTCATGATTATTATACAAACTCCTAATAAAACTTAATTATTTATGAAGGGATGCAGGATTATTGTGCCTGATTACACGTATAATCATTTAAAATAAGTACAGACCACATGACTAACCACTTGCCGATAGGATGACAACTTCGGACATTAGCAAACCAAAGCCGAGCCCAGCCTAACACAACCGACCTAAAGAGCTCAGTCAAATAAGAATCATTGCTAAGTGCCTATGTCGAAGTGCTACTGCATGACACCAATTGAACCAATGAGCTCGGATTGGATAAACCATCTCTTTAGATTAAGAAAGAAGTTCATTCCTAATTAAACAACGTCCTTTTAATAATTTGGGGGCAGTTTTGTATAGTGGAGGTGCGTCGGACCGCCAACGAATAATAGGTACCCCCACCCCAAGCAGAATTAGTGAGTTGTGTAATAGTTGACCATTTCGCCCGGTTGGGGGGGGGGGGGGCAATTGAGTTAGTCATCGGAGCCCGACAGCGTCTTGACCCCTATCCAATTTTTGGGCCAATTACCCCTTACTAGTGCCCTAGATAAACATCGGGTCAACCAACATAAACTAGCTCGGGATAACCATAATCACAGAGATTACTCCGCTCCAAAGATATTAATAAGAATGAATTACGGGTAAACATTATCAACGTGACCAAACGAAGGGATCAATAAGGAATGATTGAAGGAATCCTAGCATCCATCATGAACAGTCCGGGTAAATGTAAGGTGTCCCACCTAGCATTGCCAAAAGTGAGACTCGAGAAGAGGTTCCAAAGGACTATAAAAGCTGGGTAAGCTAAAGTCAAAGGGACACACTAGATTTTCCCTGTAATTAGCTCTGATTACGTCTCAAAACCTCTACTGACATAAGCATCGGAGTGTCTCTGACCGACCCGTCTTGGTCTCTGGCAATTTGTTCATTTTGCAGGGAGAGTGGTGCATCATTTCTTGTTCGTTTGTTCCAAACTGAATCACAAAAGCAGTAAGGAGTACCCTTTTTTTGGACAAAAATTCTCAACATGACCTAAAAATTCAACACGAAATCTATTCAAAGTCATTTCACTTAAATTTAGGATGCGTTTGGTAATTTTTTGTTTTTATGTTTTTTTTTTATAAAAAACAAATAAGTTTTTGTTTTTTTGTGATAAAAATTAAAAATATAAAACATGTTTAGTAGTCATTTATATTTAAAAAAGTATACAAAAAAAAAAAAAATAAATAAAAAACATGTTTGGTATTATATTTTAGGCAGTATTTTATTAGTATTATTTTTGTTAATATTTAATTCCAAATCCCAAATCCCAAATCCCTCAATCCTCTCACACTGCCATATATGCTGAATATACATATATGCAGATTTATCAAATATATATATATATATATATATTTATTTATTTATAGACACACACACGCACACAATTCTCTGTTACACACACACAATTATCTGTTACATACACACACACACACACACACACACACAGGTGAAAACATACACACAGAGAGGAGTTACAAAGAGAAAGAGTGAAATCTGAAATCTGACAAAGAGGAGTTCCATCTGAGAGCTGCTTCATTTCTCTTTTGGATCTGGCTTCATGAGAGAGATGAACAAGAGAAAGAAGAGGCAAAAAGGGGTAAACATTGCTTTTATAGTTGGAATAAAAAAACCCTTTTTTTTTTTTTGCTACTAATGGGGTTTGAAGGCTAGACCTCATTAAATGGTTCCAAGGGGCGCGTGTTTCTGTTTTCCTGTGTTTTTAAAAACACCTATTTTGATGTTTTCAAAATTTAGGGTTGCTTACAAAACAGACCAGCCCAAAAAAATAAAAATAAAAACACCCTTCAAACATGTTATTGTTTTTTTTTTTTTAACAAAAAGTGAAAATAAAGACAAAAAAAAAAACACAAACACATGATTACCAAACGGCACCTTAGTCTTTAACGGGGTTATTTTTTTTTTTTTCGGAGCTTTTTAACTGGTTTGGTTTGTTGTCTAATTGACTCATTAAGTCATGAACTGGATTGTAAATTATTATAAATAAATCTTGTATGTGTCAAAACAATTTTAATATGATGCAAACTTGACAAGATATGATTCGTTATTGAAACTAAAATAAATCATGCACATTGCATAATCTAAGATTCTCCCCGATAGTCCAATTTGAAGCCTTACATTAATAGTCCCTAAAATTAGGGGTATCCATGGGTTAGGTTAGGCTAGGATAGTGTCGATCCAACCCTAGTCTCGTGATGCTTTCGGGTCGAGTTGGAAGAAAGAGGTCGTTTGCAATACCGAGAGTAAAGACTTTTTGGGAACAAACTCTTTCTCACAGTGAGTAGAGAGAGTGTTTGCATTTCCTTTAATAGTGTAAGATAAAAAATGTATTCAGTCCATTTGTTAGGTATGTACAAAACATAGGAAGTTACAAAGAAAATATAAGGGGATTAGATAAAAAAAAAAGTAATGTTCTTTTGTTGACCTCTTCATGTAATAGACTATTGAACTTTAAATCTTCTGCATCCTGCAAACTTGATTGGGGATCAGGACAAAGGCCAAGTTTGGTCCTTAAAGACAAAAATGCAATCTCTGTGGAGAAAAAAATTGCATTATGAGTCACCACCTTGTACGGATAGAGATGATGGTGAGGAAGCTTTGAGTAACCTGCAAGATAAGAGAACACCTAGGTGAATCGATGGTTGGAAGCGGCCAAAGGAACTTTGATGCTTAATTTAGATTGCAAGCCAAAGATTAGTATGGGTGCGGTCAGGGGCCTCATGTTCCCACAGTGAGGGCTTATCCGGGTGGTCTCTGAGCGCTCTCATTTGTCCCCACCCCTTTTTTTTATTAGCAAAAATAAAAAATAAAAAAATAGAGTGAATAGGCTAGGATTGAATGCCTTACTGGTTATCCAAAGGCCTTTATTTATAGTGGTAGAAAGTTATGTTCCAAAGGGACTCGAACTCTAAGTTGTGCTAGGGTGGACCTCATCACTAGCACATAGATATTCATGATAGAGTTAAATCAGAACACTTGCTTCTAGGTCCTTATTATTATCTCCTGGTTGTTTGTAGTAACATTTAACTAGGTCTCTTGCTCCTTAGTGCCTTATCACCAGTTCCTAGATGTTCGGAATAATATCGTACTAGGACTCTTGCTCCTAGGTTCTTTTTGTGAAACCCAAGTATGCTTAATATTTCATTTCATAAATAGTGTGGGTTAAAGTGTATTTTATGAATATTTGCATGGAGTTAAAATTATGATAATTAAACTCTGGAAAGTTGAGCATGTTTAAATTGAGAAATGTAACTGGAGAATTATGAGGTAGTGAGAAGCAAAGTGGGATTTTAAAAGTGTCTGGAATTCTTCAATGGTTAAATAAAGGAATAAGTTAAATAAGAGGGGGCCTTAGTGTAGTTAATGGTAACATTTGCATGGGAGGACACTCAGCTGAGTGTTGTCTCTCCAGCCTTGAGTAGGGGGAAAAATATAAAAGGGGGAATTGCTTCAAGCGGTGGGAGGAGAGAAAGAGTAAGAGAACAGAAAACAAGAAAAAGATAAGAAGATAAGAAAACTTAAGAGTTTTGGAGAGAGGGAGTTCGCCAAAATTCTTGCATGTGTTCTTGAGTGAGAGAAATTTTTTCTTTGGGTGGGTTGTTTGATCTTTGCTTTTGAGTAAAGGAATGGAGTGGTGATGGTGTTGAAGAATTAAAGAAATCTAAAGCTTTTGGGTGAGAATTCGAAGGAGTTCGAAGGAATCGGGTCGCAACAGAGGTAAGGAATTCTTGTAAATTTCATGTCTTTTCACTTCTAAAAGTAGCTTTGAGGCATGGGTAAGTGTTGTGATGAGAGCATGATATTGCATATTAGAAGATTCATAACCATTCATCATAGTTATGCCTGTCGCTTAATTCCTTTGTGTTAGTTAAGCTTTGTATTTTATAGTGATTCTAGGTGTTTGCAGTTGAATTGGTGTAAAAGCATGGAATTACATGTGTTTCAATGACATGGAAGACTTGGGGCATAAGCTAAGAGGTCCAGGAGTGCAGCCAAGGCCATTCATTGCAAGCAAATTTGAGGAAAAGACCACTTCTACCTGTAGGTCTTGTACTGGTACAATTGAAGCCAAAAAGAGGTTCTACTAGTAGGTTATCACTCTTGCTGGTAGGTACAATCCAGAGAGTTGCCCTACCGATAGGTGAGTATTGTCCTACTGGTAGGTTGAAACAGAAGGGCATCCTACCAGTACAAGAGCAAAACAACCAGTAGGAGGAAAACAGTGAATAGTCCTACCAATAGGTCATTTTCTTATTCCTACTGTTAGGTTCTTGTAAATCTGCTAAGAGGAAAGATTTGGAAAGAAAATCTACTGGGTTATTTTAAAGGACGTGATTGGTGGATTAAAAAGAGAGAAATCAGTACAGGACTCCCTATAAATACCCAAATCTAGCAAGAGAGAAGGAACTCCCATTCCATCGTTTAGTTTAACCGTTCTTCTTCTTCTTCTCACTCCTAGGGTTTTTAGTTTTCTTCTTCTTTTTAGTTTTTCTCCGTTGTTTACTTTACAAGCTTTCTTTAAATTCAAGTCTTTAATTTCTGCACAACAATTATGTTTGTTTACTTTATGCGAACGATTTCTTTCCATTGCTATTTCAACACAAGGTATTTACATTACTTGCAATTTCAATTCTTGCCTTTTTGTTTTAATTTACAATGATGCTTTTCAGGGATCATTTTTTGTTACACCAACAATTACAGTGGTACGTAGATGCTGTTAATTAAAGCAACCCAGACAGTCATTTTGTTTTGGAAGGTAACCCAGACACACAGTGTTTTAGTAGATTGTTCATGTCGTTTAAGTATGTATACATGGATTTAAGTATTGTTGACCCATATTGTTTATTGATGATACGTTTTTAAAGGGAGGTATAAAGACATCATTTTTTCTGTGCTTGCTAAAGACAGAAACCAAGGTGAGTTTAGTTTACGTCTTTATGCTTGAATATAATCCAATTATATTACTGGGTTTTTTGAGGTTACTGTTTTTGTTTGTTAGTACTGTTCAATGTTACTGTTTTGTGGCGTTACTTGTTTGCGGTTTCTGATTTTGAGTATGTCAGAACTTTTTATGTTACTGTATATTGGTGTTACTGGTTGCATTTTACTGTTTTTGTTACTAGTTTGATGTTTTTGTTTCTATTACTATTGCATTTTTATCAAGTAGAATATTTGGTGTTAATGTTTTTGTTTTTGGTGTTACTGATTTGATGTTATTGTTTTTGTTGCTGCATGTATTATAGGTTTGTTCCCGGTGACTTTTGCGGTTATTGATTCAGAGAATGAGTGTAACTAGTGTTGGTTTTTGCAACACTTAGCTGTGATTATTGATAATACTAGGGAGCTTACCATTATGTCCGATCGAAATATTGGCTTGATGGAAGCAATGCCAAAGGTATTCCTAACAGTGGACCATTCTTTATGCCTGCAACATTTAAAAGTAAATGTGAGAGATAAGTACATCGGGGGTCGCTTTACCCATGTATTTCACGAGTGTATGGTATTTTTGTTTAGGGAGTGTGCTTATGCTCCAACACAAGCATTTTTCAACGAGAAGCTTGATTGTGTTTAGGCATGAAGGAGGAGATATTGCTGATATGTATTTTGGAAAACCTTCAATTTGAAAAACCTTCAATTTGAAAAATGGAAAATGCATTTTTCAAGGGTAAACGCTATGGGGAGATGTCTTCAATTGCGGCCGAGTCATTTAATGCTTGGATCGCGAAGTCATGTCATGTACATATCTCAAGCATGATTGACACCATAAGGGGGAAGATTATGAACAAATGAGTTGATGGTTGAACATATCGTCATAGTGGAAGAACGTGAATTGTACAGTTATGGAATCCAAACTTCAAGCTGCTTTCATCGAATGTCGTTCTTGGTTTATTAGGGTGTCATCAAGTCATGTATTTGAAGTTAATTCACATCCTTCGGTGACGGTCGACATTGAGAGTTGCACGTGCTCATGCTACCAATGGAAAATCAATGGTTTACCTTGCGCACATGATGTGACTGTTATTCAAAAGAGTGGAAGAAACATCAATGAGTTTGTTTATTACTCTTATCATGTTACCACTTACCTGCTGTCTGAGCCTATACACCCCATTCCAACACTCGGTCAACCTGACTTTTTAGCGGGTGATGTTGATATGTTACCACCATTGTCTAAAAACGAACCAGACCGACCAAGGAAGCGTAGATTTAGATCTGGAGGTAAACTTGTTAGTAAAATTCAGTGTGGCCGTTTAGGTAGTCATAATAAGAAGACTTGTAATGAGCCTTTGTAAACATCTTCATTTTTCATGGTCATGTTACTTTTTTGGAGCTTGTTACCATTTATGGAATAATATGTTACTTTTTCATGTTATTATATTCAATAAGGCTTTGTCATGTTACTAATTGGGAAAATCATGCGCATATAGTGTGATAAGTTATCAATCTAGTATTGCTCTCTCATGGAATGGATTTGAGCCATGTTACTGTCCATGTGTACTGATTATGTTACCGATACAAACAATACCCAATCGTACAAACTCACTTCGACATATAACAATAAAACAAATTTCTTAAAGTAGGTGATTCCCTAAACGAGATCAAATTTGAGCCACGTTACTATTCATGTTACTATTTTCAGTGACAATTCGAACAGAGTTTCCTCTGTTTTCTAAACAAATCAATACCAACAATACCCAACCCCGCAACAATTGTACAAGCTCACTTCCACATATAACACCATATAAGCCTTCTTAAATCAAATGGTTCACTAAGTTGGAACATATTTTATCATGTTACTGTTTGAGTTACTATTTTTGCATGACAACTCGGACAGAGTTTTCTCTGTTTTCCAAACAAATCATTACAAACAAATACCCAACCTTGCAACAACATATCAAATTCATCTCCACATGTAACACCAAACCATATTTCTGAAGGCAATTATTGCGCTACTTTGTAACAAGTATGTTCATGTCAGTGTGCATGAATACGCCATTTCAACCAATTCTCAACCAACAAACCATTACAACCAATTCTTAACCAATCCTGCAACTAGCAGAAAATGAATAGCTTTACAATATTACAAATTCCTATTTTTTTTGGTATCTTTTTTTTCAATCTTGATCTTGTCTTATAGTCTTCAACAGTCCATGCATTCCTATGGTTTACGAATGTAGAAACCATCTCTATCCGTAGAGCTGTAATTTGGTTTGGTTTCAGTTTCTCCTTTTTTTCCTCTGTACGTGCAAGCTGTTTCATTAAGTAACATACATACAATCTACAATTGAACTTGCATTCATGTAATTTGTTAATGTTATTCAATATAATTCAATTAAACGTATACAATATTATTACATATGTACGAGTCTTGAAGACATTTTTCATATGAATAGATTGGACAGTCAATGTCCTGTGTTCTGATGATAAATTCTTCTTTTGATGTCAAGGACTTCTTATGTACTTCCTTGTATGCCATCTCCACATTTTTTCTACCACAATATCTGTTAGTTTTGTAAAATGTGTGTCTCAAATATTTTGTGGGTTGTTCATAGTTTGTTAACTTACCAATATTTTTGCATCTTTAAACCAATTATCCACCAGTGAAATGGTCTTGGTTGGCTGCGCTAGACATCTGAATTCATTCAGAATACAAAGAATGACCAAACGTGTCCCATGTTCAAGTTATTGTCTATCTCGATCTGCCGAGCGTATGCTTGATCTTTAACTGTTACTAATGTCTATACGTTGAATAATAGTGATGAATAAATTTGGAAAAAATAACAATGTCAACATATTACAGTAACATCAAAATTTAGTAGCACGAATATAGGAATATAAATAATAGATTCTAATGTAGGTTAACAACAATCACCCAGTTGAAAAAGAAACATTTACAATTTTCTTCCTCTATCAAAATTTCCCCCAACAATTAATTATTTGAGATGTAACTGATTTTTTTAATTAACATAGATTCTAGGTTTTCATATTAATTATTTTTTTTGACAATCATAATGCACAATAACTTACATTGTTGAAAACCTCTTTCCCATCCAAGAGATTCAATGCATCTTCAACGTCAATGTAATATCCAGACTTTTTCCCACTCCATATTGTTGCCATTTTCATTTAAAATAAGACGTGTTACTAAATTGAGTATAAACAGGAACATGTAGAAAATGTTTAATATACTTCATTAAATTACTTACATTTTTCCTTCAACGATGTGAATTTGATGCAATTTGTCGTACACTTCCGGAGTTAATTTCTTGCACACTTTATTTTCGAGCTTGCAGTGTCTTTCTTTTTGACTTCTCCTTTGGTATTATCAAATCCAAATCATCAACGTTGATGATTCTCTCTGGTATTTTCTTTTTTCCTTTCCTCTTTTCTTCTTGTTTCTCACCTTTAACTTGTTTCAAATTTTTCTTTGATCCTCTTTTTTGCCTACTATACTCATAATTATCATATCTCTTTCTTTTTCTTTCTTTCCCTTTGATTTTTCTCACCATTGATGTTTGTTCTTTACCTTTTGTGGGTTGGTGTTCTAGTGGAGTGCTTGTGTACCTCTGAGTAATTACATGCATGGTCATATTAACTACCATATAATGTAGAGAATTATTCTCTTCTTCCAATTCGGACAACCTTGATTTCGTTGTTTAATTTCTTCTTCTTATTTTTCTTTGTTTTTCTCCATGAGATCAACCAAAACCTTTAATTCCGAAAATTGGTTGTCCCTATTAACAAGTTTCAACACATACTCTTCAATCTCAATCTCTTTCAATTCATCCTCCTTTTGATTTCCTCTGATATTTTTTATAACAGTTCTCAGCGCTTCATTCTCTACATTCAGCATGTCTATATGGAATTTCTGGGCCTCATTATCAATTTTCAATTATGACAACCTTCAATCGCTCCATCCTTCTCGCATGTCAGGTTTTCCATTAAACTGTCATGTGAAGGTTGTTATGACTTTTGCTGGTGTGTCAACAGTTCTTCTTGATCACGAATTGTTGATTCTTGAATAACCATGTCAAGCAATGCATCAAATGGTTGGACTTTTGGACTGACATGTAATGTTGCATCACTTCCATGTCTATTTCCTTAGTCCACACTATGATCTTCAGCGTATGCTACCGGTTGTTCATCTGCCTCATCCAATTCATTGATGGAATCATGCTTGATGACATTGGTACATTGTTGTGCCACGACATGACTATCAGGAACATTATCGATTTTTTCCCCTTTGACCTATGTGTTTTCATGAAGCGCTTTCCAACACTTGTCTTCTTAAGTTTTCTTTTGAAAACCTGTAATTAGCAAAATTACACCAGTAGTAACATGAGCATTGTAAAAGGAAATATGTTCAAATAATTTTCACATTCAACATTATTTATGTAACATGGACAGGATCTCATCAACAAAAACAACAACATATTTCCCAAAACAAAAGTGGCATGCACTGTGTAAAACCTGATGGTCAGTTACTAACGCTTAAATTATAAAACCAATAAAGTCTAACAAATATTAAAATAAGACATTATAAAAATTAGTGGCAATTCAGTAACACATTGACCATTATATAATTAACATGGACAGGTGCTCATGGATAATAGATAAAATAAGAAACTTAATTGAAGTAACACATTGGTCATTATTTAAGTAACTTGGACATATGATCATTCATAATTGATATAACAAGTTACATACTAACCAAAATAAAATAGTAACATACATGCTCACCTGTGATATTTGTCAATGTGTTTTGTCCGAATGACGTCCAAAGTTTTCTTAAATCCATTGTCATGAACCTTGGGAAAGCATCCGGCTTGTTCGACACAACAGTAGACGTGTGTTCACATATTCAATACTGCAAATTTGATTGAGTCATTATCGAGTATAATTTTTTATAATCAAAAAAATAATTTAATAAAGATTAAGTTTCATATACTTACAGACAATATGAGTACCCAACTGGTTACTCTGCTCGGTGTGTCTATCTTTAATCGTATGGAATTCATCAATGCATCAAGTATGACTTGCGACCATGCACAATTTTTGATGTCGTCCAAATTTTCTATGAATGACACATATCCTTATCCAATTGTTTGCCCCATATTATTAATAAGCATTGTCACTAATACATACAAACATAATAACCTAGCAAAATCTTTACAATCTTCCTGCTCGTCACCTATTCCTGCCTCCTTAGTCTGCTCGTTATTACTGGTGCATTCTGCCTTTCAGTTTTATTGAATCTTCTCTTCAAAAATGGTGACATTTTCTTTGCATTTTGAGGCGAATTAATTGGCTTTATACTATCTTGTATACCAAATATGAGGGCTACATTATTTCTCCGCAACTTTAAGCCCTTCCCTCCAATGCGAAATCTTGATGTTCCAACACCAAAGGAGTTAAGTACATTGATTATATACTGATCAATCTTCTTGCACCAACTTTTGTCTACTTCAGTTGTTATTATGATGTTCAACAAGTGCCAAAAGGGTGTTCTCTTCAACTGGTCTTTGTGCCTTCATTAAATTCGATTTTACCGATAATCTTTATCAATGGAAGCATGTTTGACCGGAATTGGTGAAATGATCTTGCCTTTGGAGCTGTAGTTTTCTCTCTAATTTCCATTACCCTATAACATCACATGGTAACATCAATATATTAACAACATATAGTAACAACAAAAATACCACACTATCCACAAACAATAACATAGAGCAAATTGAGTATTCAGATTGCCAAAGCACATCTTCATTTGTAATTTTTTTTTCCTCACAAACCACAATTTGAAAATACATCCCAACATAGAATGAACATAAGACAGTAACCCTAAACATGAGCAAAAGTAATATGAGAAGTACAAGCCAAATAATTGTGTTATCATAGTAACATGGGTTAGTAACATCAATTAAAAATTATAAATTAGTAATACATATTATTAACATAAAAAACAATTAAGTCAGTTAAGTTCATCTACAATTTTAATTTTCACTTTTAAAATTTTTTAGAATGAACATAAGACAGTAAACCTAAATATTGGCAAAAGTAACATGAACAGTACAAGCCAAACACTTGTGTTATTTTAGTAACATGGATTCAATAACATCAATTACAATCTGTAAATTACTAACACATAATAGTAATATCAGAACCAATTAAGTCAGTTAAGTCCATATTCAATTTTAATTTTCACTTTTAAAATTTTTAGAATGAACGTAAGACAATAAGCCTAAACATGGACAAAAGTAACATGAGTAGTACAAGCCAAACACTTGTGTTTGGTTAGTAACATGGGTTTAGTAACATAAATTACTAACACATAATAGTAACATTAGAATCAATTAAGTCAGTTAACTCCATATCCAATTTTAATTTTCACTTTCAAAAATTAACAAGGTATAATAGTAACATGATCATGAGAACAAATACCTCGGCCGAAAAACCGTACACTTATTTATTAAATTAATCCAATTTGGATTATATTCACAAGCAATTTTCAATTGTTTTTTCCAAGAAACAATCCACAAATTGAAAAATTATAAGTATATATTTTACGACTATATTTTCAAACAAAATGGAGCAAAAATATGGTTCAACATTAATTATATTATTTGAATTAGTAATACCAAATCGTAAGTTGATATAAAAAAACAAAAAATATTGGAAAATTTAGGACATCGAATAAGGAACATCAGAATTTTTTTCCCATAGTAACAACGAAATTTTTTCCACAATAACATACAAATTTTTTTCGAATAGAGATTTCATGTTGCTATTTTGAAAAAGAATCCATACTTGATTATCGCTTTGATGCCGAAATTTTGCAAGATGTGGAACTAAACCCTTGAACATTAATTACATTATTTGAATTAGCAATACCAAATCGTAAGTTGATATAAAAAAACAAAAAATATTGGAAAATTTGGGACATTGAATAATGAACATCAAAATTTTTTTCCCATAGTAACAACGAAAATTTTTCCACAATAACATACAATTTTTTTTTTGAATAGAGATTTCATGTTGCTATTTTGAAAAAGAATCCATACTTGATTATCACTTTGATGCCAAAATTTTGCAAGATGTGGAACTAAACCCTTGAATGCAGAGTAACTTCTTCAAGATGCCAAAATTTTTCAGCATATGGAACGAAACCCTTGAATGCACACTAACTCCTTCAATGGCTTCAGATTAACGTCGACAACAACCCGACGAAGAGAGTTTTACATTTTGAATATGGAAGTTCTTCGATGGATTTAGTTTAAATTTTGAATGTGGAATTTTTTGATAAGTTTTCGGTATCAAGAAAGTCGGAGAAGGAAGATTTCTCTCCAGTTTTTTAGGCACCTATTGCTCTTCAGTGGACTTCAGTTGTTGAAGGGTTTTCTATAAATGTCGTCTATTGGAAGTCTAAAAAGAAAGGACATTTTGGACAATTTACAGTAAAACGGACTTAAGAACAAATAAATTTTCTTGATGGACTTATCACTAAATTAGTCTACAAATAGGACCAGTCTCCAAATTTTCCTATGAATTATGCTTATAACTAAAAATTTAAATTTGCACCAGTCACAAGCACTGATTTGGTAGTAACGCCATGACACCCTAGTGGACCATGCGGGTTTGGATCGGGCGAACCTACTTTTGTATCAGGACAGGTTGTGACTTGTGAGCTAATTTTTTGGGTCAGCTTCGAATATCCACGAGCCTGACTCATGGACAGCGATACCTAAAATCTTCCTTCCCAATCTATTAACGTTGGCACGTGGTAAGGTTGGGGCTAGTGTTTGACCTCGGATTTAGGGTTCACGAACCTTGCCCAAGCCATCCCACTCAAGTCTCAGCGATTTGGTCACGTCATGCACAATCAATAGCATCAAATAGGGCCACACGGACGGTGGTGAAAACAACTATTTCTGTTTATCAAGTTGGACCCTATTATTAATTTCATGGATAAGTTTATGGCACTAAAATTTGATTTTTCAATATTCATCTAAGCCTCTCTTAATTAATGAAAAATAAAAATTTGTTAATTTTGAATTCAAATTCAAAAAAAAAAAAAAAAACAAAATCTCTATGAGATGCATCAGATTTGTCTAAATCTTGTTTTAATTTATTTGCAACTATTAATTCTAAAAATAATAAAATAAAAAGAGACAATAAATAAGATTTTATGTGTGTACTTTTTTATTAGACAAAAAATGGTGATGAAAATAGACAAAAAGGTAGGTTATATATTATACATGGAAACAACCCAGAAATATACAAAAGGCTGATACAATCTCATCAAGATCAGCAGGTTATATTGTCACACTGCGTTACATCCACATCACTCTCTCTCTCTCTCTCTCTCTCTCACACACACACACACACACAAACAAACACACACACACAAAAGAGTTGGTCACCTAACAGCTTGTCTAGCAAGTTCTTGAATCAAATTGTCAACAAACGAGATCCAATTCAAAATTTTGTATCTTAAAAAAAAACAGTTTAAGAGGACTGTCAAACCACAAACTTAGAAGATAATTAATTTAACCCCCCTAAGATCCGGGCTTCTAATACAATTTATAGTCTAATTAGTTAAAAAATTACACTTCTTTTTTTGACCTAGTAAAAACTTACACTTCATTTCTTTTAGTTTTAGACTAAAATATCATAGTAGGATTTGTCTTAAAAGTCGAAATGTTCAATAAAATATAAGGTCAAAATGGTTTATATACCCTTGTAATATCCTCCCTTTTGGCTAAAATAAGGTCATCTATCTTTCTCACTTTTCTCTAAATGTATGCACATATTTTTGAATAGATAAAATATTATGTACGGAAAAAATAGCAAAAATTTTAAATAGATGAAATATACTATTGAAGTTTATGCTAAACTGCTAAATGCGTTGGCTGCTGCACTTTGGTTGCAAATCTTGAGGAGAGGAATGTAGATCTTTTAACTGTAGATGAAATGCAACTTACCATCATTTTATGCTCCTATTTCACTTTTTTCAACTTCTACTAGTTTCATGTATAGAATAAAAAATGAAGAAGAATTGATATTAATTGAGTTAATTTATATTGAACAAATGAAATTTCGATTCGACTCAAAATGCTACTGAAGGGGCATAAAAATTATGCCACGTGTCAATGGTCATGCAAAGGTCACGTGAGGGTTTATGCTTTGCTGTGCCCGAATTGAATTAACAGATCGGAAACAGAGACGAGCAGAATCACTTCGGCAAGGAAGATAAGAACTGAGTAGCGTGATCATAGCCTATATTCAAGGGATCTGATCGTATCAATAAGGTAAGTCTAAGCTGTAATCAAGGGAGCGTTGGAATGATCTTGATCTTGACTGCTGAATCATAGGGGAATGAATAATCCTCTACAGAATGATAAAGTCACTGGGGTCTATATAAACTAGCAAGGTGGAACAGTAAAGGTACGTAAATATCCTTCAAGAAGATTCCATTCTCTTTTTACACATACTGACTTAAGCATCGGAGTGCCTTCGATCGAAGCACTTCGATCTTAGGCAGTTTATTCGTTTTGCAGGAATCTTTGTTCTGTCCAAGGATAGCACCGCTTGCTAGGAAGGAAGGGAATTTCTTCCGCTTACAACTACCATTTCGTGGCCTTTGCTATTAGTGCTGAGGTAGGCTTTTGGCACCTGTTCCCACATTGCTCCATCATTACATCTATAAACATGTATAAACAATTTCAGGCCAAAGTCAAAAGGAACTGATTTCTCACATGAACCTCTCAACATTGCTTGCTGAATTCTTTAGTTTCTCGTAGTTACACACAACCCCACAACCAGCAAGTTGTAGCATCAGTTTCTTTTAATCCTTTCCTACAAGTGGTTGACTTTTAGCTTCTCAAAACTGTGTTGACTTTTTATAAAACCAATTACATCAACTATAAAACAACTATACAGACGAAAGATCAGTGTCGAAAGTCAATGGGTATGGCCTCAACTAAGCACAGAATTAAAAATGCACTCCTGTAAAGCTTACCAACCAACTCAAAAGATCGAGACTAAGGATTGGTCCAAATGCTAACGGTGCAAGGCCTCCCCAAACACAATCCGGTGTAGTCCTATCAATAAATTGAATTTTAATTGATCTAAGCTCGAATCCTATAAAAAATTATAACATATTATTTTTTTTGAAAAAATCATACTCGACTACGTTAAAAACTCAAAATAATATATCTGACCCAAAATGAATAAAATAATGTAGAACACAGTAAATCTAAATCTAGACTAAATTTCATGAAATAACCATCCAAATTCATTGTATATATATATACATATAGTTTGGATTGAATAATAATCAGATCAAATATTCGTCCATATGAGTTCAAATGAGTAAAATTTAATGTAACGGATTCAATTTGAATTCAAACAAAAATTTAATTCATTGACATGCTTTATCTGTAGTGGAATTCTCATTGCCATATAGTGACACCCCATTCCCTTCTTGTTAGGCATAGCAAGCAAAAGTTGTTTAGTTTCCTGTGCTTTCTACCATATAAAACATAAACACACAAAGGATTAGTTAGCAGAGTGGCATGCAAGGTGACCTCTTCACAACTTGGTTAACATTCTCCCATAAGCATTTCTGAAGAGATCACTAGACATGTTAACAAATAATTCACGAAAATCAAAAAAGAATATGGAAGCAAGAAACAAGAGACTTAGGCCCTGTTTGGTAACGTTTTCGTTTTTCGTTTTTCGTTTTTCAAAAACGAAAAACGAAAACCGAAAACGAATTTTTTTGGTTTTTGAAAATTGCCCCTCGTTTACAAAACGGTGGCAGAAAAAAAAAAACAAAATCGGTTACCAAACGAGTTTTTTTTCTTGTTTACTCTAAAAATAAAAAAAAAACGAAAAACGAAAAATGAAAACGTTACCAAACGATTAATTATTTCATCTGTTTTTTTTTTCCATCAATAGAAATCATATCAAATGATTTTTGGACTAACGGTTACAATGTAAACTCAGGTATGCTCAATAACCTGTAAATTACACACATAAGTCAATTATAAGAATTCTAAGGAGACCCAAAGAGCAACGTTACAGTATTTACATCTGATCCAGATTCGGATTAATCAATTGAAATATTATTAGCAGTACCTTCAATGCAAAGATGACAGCCCAACCAAAGATATTCACTGACTTGAAGTTGGCATAGCTTCTGAAAATCCCAGGCTAAACAAGACCTACCCAAAATAATTACACAATTACTAGCTGTGAGCTTCTCCAGAAAAGAGCATTATTTGACTATTAATACCCACAAGACTAATATTGTAATATGGTTGGATACTTAACCAGATAATAATAATCTGTATCGAGTAGCACACCAGATTTGGTTAAAAAATTAGCTATTAATTAAAGATGTGCTTTAAGCTTAAAGGCTGGGGTCAGCATTCACGATCAAACCTAATTACCTACTTATCAAGCTGGCATCTTCATGAAACCAGCAAAGAGATCCCCACCAACTACAAGAAATTTAATCTTTAGCCGCAAAAATAATTGTAGCTAAATGTGTTAAAATTATCACTAATGTATTTTAGTGGCAATTTCTTTATTGCCATTGGGTCGCGGTAGTATGTGTTGTGGCTATATGATTTAGCCATGACATTTTTAAAATTGCTACTAAATGTGAAAACTTTAACCGCAATGCGAAAAATTGTCACTAAATAAAAGAGATTTAGCCACAACAATTATTGCAGCAAATTAAAGTAATTCTACCACTAAAACCAACTATGTTGTCACTAAGAGTACCAAATGAAGGATTAAAATGTAATTTTTAGTAGCAATATTTAATTATGGCCAAAAGTGTTTTTTTTACCCGCAATTTCAAATCACCACTAAAAACCTCGAACCTACTTTGAGTGGCAACTTATTATTGCTGCTAAAATTTTAAAATTCTCCTACTCACATACTCATTCTGGTAATAAATAAGCACCACATCAAGAGACTAGTAACTTGATAGATCAACGCACATGTAGTTAGAGATCATCAACATGTTAATCTCATAACATCAACATCTGAAGCTAAATACACTTTTAGTGGTTAAAGACATCCAATATCCAACGGCTAAAAACACAAAAAGAAAAGAACAAGGACAATCTCATTCAACATCAAACGTCAACCAATTAGAATATACTATAGCTAGCTTTAACAATGAACAATATGAAATATGAAATCCTCAAGAAAGTATGATATGAAATCCTGAGGTTAAACATAATATTTAAACGGCATTATGTATAGTGTATGCTTTTAAAAAATGGTGAACCCATGAGACTTGTGCATAAATGATCATACTTGTGGGCTATATTCTAAACTCCAATATCTTTCCGGGTACGAGTCCATCTTTACCTGAAAAACTATTAAGAACGCAACTGATTGACCTGAAAAGTTGTAAAACCTTACAGGCTCCGAGCCTATAGAATACTTATTTGTCCATCTTTAACCCCTGATGATGTGAGAGTTAATCCTCAATGCCAGCCTGCTACATTTCCCATTTGTCTCAACCTAATGCAATAGAATTACTGCAGATTTATATTGGCCAAGTCAATTCTTCCATTCAGTTTATTTTAGCAACTATTCGAAGATGTTCTCGATTCTAATAACAACTAATTTGATAAATAAATAAATTTGCAAGAGCGCTTGAATTAAGAACATACTTAAACAAGAAAGTCAAGATATTCCAAGGCCGCAGCTACATGACTTGTTAGAAGCCCAATCCATAACCCACACCCTTAAAATTGAAACGGATTATTGGTTGTGGGTATTTTTTTTTAGAATTTATTTGGCTTTAGTACCATCGCCAGACTTATACTTCATTAAGTCTCATTTTTCATCAAATAGTTGTCAATAAATGCACATTTTAAAACATTTAAATTTTTTTTTTTAAATGTATTCCATAATTACCTTTACCATAAATATTCCTCACAGAATAAATACTCTCATATGGTGTCACTCTATTGCATTAATTAAATTTTTAATTAAGTTTTTTTATTGGGCATATTACTGTTTGATGTTACTATTTTTTTGTTGAGCGTGTTATTGTTTGATGTTACTATATATATATTAATTCTACCACAATTTTCAAGTTAGGAGTTGTTAATACTAATATAATTCCTAATTTATGAGTGGTTAGTTTTTTCAAACAAGTTTTGATTAAATATAACTATTGAGAGTATTTTGTACAATGGCAATCAAAATGAACTTATCCCCAAACAAATTTTTTGAATGTACTTAAGTTCAAATAAGTCTACAAAAAGAGACCGCCCTCCAAAGGACCCAAATTGAAATTGAGCACAAACTGGACCGAAATTGAAGGCCACACATTTCTACCATGATTTTAATCGGGTGGAAAAATTCAAAAATATATGAAAGGTAATTTAGTAAGAACAATGTAAAAATACAAATGGGATAGTAATTATATGTTTATCTCTCCTTGTCCCTTCCTACTCATATCTATTCTATACCTTCCTCTCTTCTTCTCCCTACCTCTCTCCTTTGTAAGCAGGCATACGAGTAGTCTTCTGCAGGATTCTCAAATAACAAATTAAATTCGAAAAGTAGGAGGGATAAGTTGTTAATTATGATTTTACAAATTCAAATACTTTTCATTAACACAGATTTGAATTCAAGTAATTAACAAAAAATATCAATCTATTTTTAATTAATCAAATTCAAATATAAAATTTCAATCGAAATCAGATCATTGACAGATAACTTGGGTGCATTGGCTAAGGGTAATGTTTTATGTACTAAATTCCTTAACATAAAATAATATGATTTTTGGTAAACTCACTAATAAAAAATCTCACATTATTTGGTGTAAAAAATTTCGTGTACACGAAAAAACAGTAATGTGGGAAATGGGCCATCTTATTTGTAGATGCAACCCACAAGACGTGTGAAAGCGTTTGACCAATAAAAACCAGGATATGATAATATAACCAAAAAAGTGTACCTGGAGAGCACAACGGCCAATTAAATAATGCCAGCTAAGCTCTACTGTGATTTCCTCCTACCCAAACGCGCTTTATATCCTGCACAGACGACGGATGCAGAAAGGTATGATCTACAGTACAGGTAAGATACAAAACAAGTCAGCGTTATTTTTCATGCAAGTAAACTTTTATTTCGTTGACCCATATGGATATTCTGGATTTTGTATGTATACATAAAAAATATTATTTTTTGGGTGTAGATTACCTGTTTCTGTGGTATACTTATCTTTTGAATTTACTCAATGTTTTTTAGGTTCACTTTTTTTTGTTTGATCAGTTTTTAGGTTCACTTACCGTATATTTTTAGTAAAGTTTATGTTTATCTCTGTTTTATATATTTTTTTTGAACAAGTCACTTTTTTAGATAAAACATACTACTTTTTATAATTTTTTGTCATCTATATAAGAAAATTACATATATGAATTTTATTCTCATATATTTTTTTCGCTCATTTATATCACATTACACATTTCTATTACAAATTAAATAATTTAATTTTTAATTCATTTGTGTCTCTATACAATTTGTGATTCATATACGATAGTTTGTACATGTTAATTTTTTTTTTGAGATTTTAGAAATTTTTTCGATTTTTGTTTTTAAAATAATTGATAGAAATTAATTTTAAATTATATAATTAAAGAAAAGAAATGAAATAAATTGTTATTTGATATATAAGGATTGATTTTTTAGATGGTCGAATTTTATATTGCATCATGTTTTTAGACACGAGTCATTGGTAATTTATCAATATAGTACCAAAAAATAAAAAAATTGATATCTTAGGCTGCGTTTGGTAAAATGGTGTTTGTGTGTTTTTTTTTTTCTGTTTTTGCCAAAAAAAAAAAAAAATGTTTTGAGAGTGTTTTCAATTTTTTTTTCTTTGGTTAATCTATTTTGTAAACAATCCCAAATTTTGAAAACAAGAATTTGGTGTTTACAAAAATAGGGGAAAAAAGCAAAACACGAGCGCGGGGACCAGGACCTTAAATGAGGTGTTGCCATCGGACCCCATTAGCAGCAAATTAGGGACATTCGCCTAGAGTATGTATAAACCACATTTTTTTTTTGTCTTCTCATCTCGATTGTGTATGTGTCTCTCTCTCGTCTCTTGTCGTCTGAAGCATCACTACTAGCTCTCATATCTCATCTCGTCAAAGTTGTGTTGCTCTCTTCTCTGGCGGTTTTCTTTAACTTAAAAAACGTAATATATATTTTTGTTTACTTGCTCATATATATATATATATATATATATTAGGGTTTATTTTTTTATATCTATAGGCTATTTTTGTAGATCTAAGACTTTTTCTTCATCTCCATTTTATTTTGTTGTTGATTTCAACAGATGTGTGTGTGTATCTTTGTTTGTGTGTGTGCATTTTGATGTCTCTAGAGACCCATATTGTTGATGATAATACCAATATGCATTAAATTGATTAGATTGATTTTTACTGCCGTATTCTCTCCATCTACAATTGTTAGATTGATTCTACCAATATGTATTAATGGATTTGTTATATATAACTAGTTGGGATTTGAATGATTGTCATTGTTAGTTGCACAATGATTGGGCTGATACTGAACTGAAGTCATTGGTAAGCCCTTTCACTCTAAATTGCTTCGCAACCTTAGCAACTCCCGAGTCAGATATTAGAGACTTTTTGTAACTGATACTAACATTCATAGGTTTGAATGGCTGGGTGTTGTTGAGGTTGTGGCTAAAAGAGTTAACGGGCCATGGACTTGAACTTCTAAAAATGAGGCTATTTTTATTAAATTTATGGTTACTAAACATGTTTTCTGTTTTAACTGTTGACAACAAAAAAAATTAAAACTAATTCTGTTTGCTTTTTTTTTTCGTTTTAAAACCATGAAAACGAAAAAGTTACCAAATGCAACCATAATCTTTTCTTGATTTATTTTTTGATTTTTTTATGTTTTGTACTCTAAATGCCATGATCTCATCCTTATAGCATAAAATATTGTTATGGTTCCCTTGGGACACGAGACACAAGTAATCTCTTTATTTATTTCAAAAATTACGAAGTGTGAATCTGTAAACCCCCACATGTTTATATTAATATGGTAATGTGATTGTTTATTAATTCTAATATATGTAATGATGTAAGGGTGAACCATATAGATAATAACAGTAGAAATAAATACTTGGGAGAGAAATTGATTGTGAAGTTTAAGATTCGAAGGCGTTTAAGCTTGGGAAGGGTGGCTAGGTAAGTTTCTGTAATACCCCGCATTTTTCTTTTATATATGTATATAAATATATAGTAAATAATTGTTTTAAAAATGTGGATATATGTAGTGACATAAGAATAAACCGTAGGAATAAATACTATGGAGATAATTTGATTGGGAAGTTTACGTGTCGAAGATGTTTAAACTTGGAACGGGTGAATAGACAAGTTTCTAAAGGTTTTTAGGTCAAAATAATGCTTCCATTGAATCCAGAAGGTCGAAAAACATTGGGAGAGGTAATAGGGATGTATTAGAAGTTAGGAAGTGTCCCGGAGTTAAAACACACTTTAGAGAGAATTTGGGTAAAATGGGTCCTGGACACTACTTAGTGTTTTGGCCATAAATTTTTATCCTTAAGTCCAATTGATCTGAAATTTTTACAGTAGATAGTAGACATCTAGGGCTACAAAAGTGTGTCTCATGGAAATTTTCCAATTCAACATCTAAATGGGTCAAAACTGCCCTGAAAGTTACAGCAGACAAAGTGTACCGGTACTGAGTACCGGTACCATATAGTACCGGTACTGGGTACCGGTACCATACAGTACCGGTATTGGGTACCGGTACTTAGACTCTAGAAGGTTTGGGGTACCGGTACCATCCGTCTGACGCCGCTAAACAGTTAAAAAAGTCGGGATTTTGTGTTATAAAACCCATCCCACATTCCATTTGCCCCATTTCTTCATCTCCCTCTTACCCTAACCCTCCTAGAAACCCTTAGAGAGAAAGAGAGAAAGATAAAACTCAAGATCAAAAGGAAAGACAAAGGGTTCCCAAGTGATCCAAGACTCAAACCCTAGATTTTCAAGAACACCAAGGTAGGGGATTTCTTCTCTTTCTCTTACATTGATGTTAGGGTTAATAAATATGTATGTTTTGATTCTTAATGATATGTATTTGCTATGGCTCCATTGTTTCTTGGTTCTTGTTCAATTGTTAACATGTTTTACACAAATCCCTCTTTTGTTTGAAAAACCCTAGTTTTCAAGAGTGATGGGTTTTCCTCTCGAACTCTTCCTTTATTCTTGATTTCAAAATCATAGTGTTATGTGTTGAGTAATAAAATGATATTGTTGTGATCTCTTGCATTTTCTTTGTTGGTTATTGAAAATGTCACATGCTTAAATTGGGGATTTTTAAGATATTCTTGTAAATTGTGAAATTGGGTTTGGTATTGTATCTCTTATGAGTGTGGGAGGACCATGGGTGGCCTTTGACGAGATATCGTAGAGTGGGTAGACGTGTTGCTTGCCCCGTGTGGGTTGGCATGTTTCCTACCACTCGTAGTGGGGTTAATGCTTTGGTAAGACTAAACCGCTATTGCTCACGGGTGCCGTGTAAGAGGGTTAGTATACTAATGTCTGGGTTGGATACGTCACTGCCATTGGTGTGGCATACGCCCTTCCTAAAGGATGGATATCTTTGATAAGATTTGTGTGGGTGTGTGTGGGTTAGATATTACTCAATGTGTCGATTCATGGGGTTTGCCTTACATCATGTTTGAGATACATATACGTATTGATGGATTGTTGTTTTATTGTGGAAAATGGTTTCCTACAAGGACTTGTGGGAGTATGGGATTCCACAAGGTCTTGTGGGAAAATGGTTTATATTTTGGAAAATGGATATGTATTGGATCTTGGTTTCTTTTACTGTTTATGTAAATTACTGTTGCTACTTAAACTTGAGATCCATTTTAAAATGTCCCTGTTTTACTTCAAAGATTATGTATGCTATTTGTAAAATGAGACCGGCCGTCTTATATGCTTTCCTAAACCTTGTTTGAGTTTGGGAAGATTTTGCTACAGAGCTTCGTGCTCATCCCCTACAATTAACTTTTTTCAGATTATGCTATAGAGGAGGAGCTTGGCGCTAATGAGCCGGGCCTTGGGGGAGCCTCATTAGAGGGGTACCTGGATCCCGAGTGGGACATTTAGAGATGCCCCTTTTATTTTTGTACTAGACTAGGAACCAATATGTACAAATATTGTAAAGTCTAGTTTCTTTTGAAATTCCGCTGCAATATATTCATGTAATTCTTTTGGGTTGTAATGGCCTTAGTTTGACTTATTCTTTTGGGATGATTGTTGTGGATAGTATATATGGTGAATGAAATATTTTGGATTTGATGGTTAGATAGACCCGGTGTGGTCAAGGTATTATAAATGTACATGTTGTGAGTTTTGGGAGAGCTTCCGTTACGAAGGAGATTCTGCCCAAATTTTGTTAAAATTAAGAATGTTTCTTATTTGATGGATATATATTTAGTTGCTCTCATGGCATGAATGGTTTCATAGTGTAATGCCGTCCAGGGTGTGTTTTGGGGCGTTACAGTTTCTAAATATTTTTAGGTCAAAATAAGATTTCCATTGAATCCGGAAGGTCTAACAACCTTGGGAGAGGTAATATGAGGTGTGTTAGAAGTTATGAAGTATTTTGGAGTTAAACCGCATGTTAGAAAGAATTCGGATATGAAGGAATTTGACACAATCTTAGTATTTTAGTCATAACTTTTTACTCTTAACTCTGATTGATTTGATTATTGGACAGTAGAAACTAGACTTCAAGGGCTACAAAAGTGTGTTTCACAAAAATTTTCAGAATCGACTTCTAAATAGGTCAAAATCGACCTGGAAGTTGAGGGTATACTGTCACCTGTGTCCGGACGGGAGTAGACACGCGTGTGGACACTATTGGCAGAAAGTTGGGCGAAGAAACACGCGTCCGGACAGTAAATAGCACGCGTTCGGACGCACCAAACCGAGGGCTTCACGTCCCAGACCTGTTTTGGGTGTTCTCTCCAATTTTTTCACTATAAATACTTATGGAACATTCCTTAGGCTTAGTTTCATCAATATTTCATCAATTCTAACCACTAGAGAGCCTTTGGAGAGTAAGAAAGAAGGGGAGAGATACAAGATTGAAGGGGATTTTCGCATTGGATCGGATCAAAACTGCAAATTTTTCACACAACACTAAGGAAACAAGGTATAGGATTCTTCTCAAGTTTTTTCATTGAGGTTTAGGGTATTACATATGTATGTTTTCAATATTCTTGATAGTTATATGATAAATACTTATAAGTTCTTGGTTTTTTTGTTATTGAAACATAGTTTTGAATAAAATACATGTTTGGGTTCAAGAAACATTGTTTTTGAATTTCCAAAATCATAGTTTTGCTAAATACATGTTTAGTTATGAAAAATACATGGATTCTTGATTTCTAAATTCCTATTTTTGATTAAATCATGTTTTCATCTAATACTTGTTCTTATTCCAAGAAATTACGATTTTTAGCAAAACTTTAGAATTTTGAATATCGAAATTGTGAAGGTTTTCTTGATATGATCTCTTGCATATTTTAATTCCTTTATTATTGTAGTATATTGAGAATTATGCAATTGTGATACTTGAATAGTTAATAAAAATTGTGATTGGTTAAAATTGTGGTTGTTGAGAAAGTTGTTGTTTCATCTCTTGTATGATTTGTTGTGACGGACTTGAATTGCCTTCGAGAGCTGCCGTAGAGTGTTAGAAGTTAGTCTATCCTAGTGGGGGGGGGGGTGAGATGGTTGCCTAACACTTGTAGTGAATTATTGTTTGTGAGAGCAACCACTATTGTTCACGTAAGTTCGAGGCTGAGAGATGGTATACTTTTCCTTGGAAGGATTCGTCAATACCGTGGGAGACGGTATACGCCCTTCCTAAAGTGGTTTGTGATTTGGCCCAGCAGGGAATGATTAAGATTGTGTGGTTGTGATGGGTGAACAAGGTACAATCGTTGTGCAGATTCCTGAGAAGCAACCTACATACATGAGAATAGAGATGAACCAACATACATGAGAATGGAGATGAACCAACATACATGAGAATGAGGATGAACCAATATACATGAGAATATGAGATGATGCTACTGAGTTAATTATTGATTGTTTTAATTTCTTGCATGTTTATTCCTATTATTGATTTATTATATTCCGTACACTTGAGATCATTACAACTGTCATGATTTTACTCTCAAAAATTTATATATGCTATTTTTCAAAAGAGACTCGCCTTCTTTTTATTGTTTTAAAACCTTGTTGGGATTTGAGAGGAATTTCCTACGGGTTTTTGCTCACCTCCTACAACACATTACAGATTTTGGTAGCGAGGAGGATGTCAAGTTAGATGAGCAGGTTGATCTCAAGAATGGAGATGGTCAGTATGAGGATCCTGAAGTGGAGGCTTAGAGATGCTTCTGTAACACCCCAAAACACACCCTGGACGGCATTACATTCTAAGACCATTCACAACATGAGAGCACTAATATAATTCCATAAATAAGAAAAATTTTCCATTCATCATCCATAAAATTTACAATATCATCCCAAAAGAATAAGCCAAACTAAGGCCATTACAACCCAAAAGAATTACATGAATATATTGCAGCGGAATTTCAAAAGAAACTAGACTTTACAATGTTTGTACATATTGGTTCCTAGTCTAGTACAAAAATAAAAGGGGCATCTCTAAATGTCCCACTCGGGATCCAGGTACCCCTCTAATGAGGTTTCCCCAAGGCCCGGCTCATTAGCGCCAAGCTCCTCCTCTATAGCATAATCTGAAAAATTTTAATTGTAGGGGATGAGCACGAAGCTCTGTAGCAAAATCTTCCCAAACTCAAACAAGGTTTAGGAAAGCATATAAAACGGTTGGTCTCATTTTCACAAATAGCATATATAACATTTTGAAGGAAAAGCAGGACATTTTAAGTAGATCTCAAGTTTAAGTAGCAATAGTAATCGGAATGGATAAATAAACACCATATACCATTGGTAATTCATTCTACCATGAACCGTTTTCAAAAAGTTCTCGCAGAATCCCATACTTCCCGAAACTCTTGTCAAAACAATTTATGGTACAATGCACGATGACCCACACTGTGTGCCCGATACAACCCACGTTACTAACCCGTGATCATTAGCGATATGAAAAGTTTATACCCACACGGTGTATAAAAGCGTCTACCCACTCCATGTGGTAGGAAAAGTTCATACCCGCGTGGCATATAAAGACGTATACCCACTACATGATACCCGGTCCATAGTAATCCATGTTCGTATCGTACAACCACGCAAGCGATAAAATTCCCACAAATATCTCACATTCTAACCATACCATAAACCCCCACCGGGATAGACTAACCTCTAACACTCTACGGCAATGCTCGAAAGCAATTCAAGTCCATCACAACAATCATACAAGAGATATCATTACAAACATTTTCTCAATTTACGAGAAATCCCAAAATCCCCAAATTTCCCAATTTGTACCATAGCATAATTGAAGAAAAGAGCAAGAGATCACCATAAACATCATTTTGTTATACAATATCAAGCACTAAGGTTTTGATGGTGAGAACAAAGAAAATGTAAAGAGGAAAAATTCATTTTTCTTAAGACTAGGGTTTGAGAATGAAAAAGGGACCTTTAATGGTTACCCAACTACCACAATGTTTAAAACATGACAATAAATGCAAGAGGATCAAGAATCAAGTAAATAATAGAAAGTATATATGATTTTGAACCAAAAGAATACATATAATTTAATCCTAGCCTCAATGCAAGAGAATAGGAAGAAATCCCCTACCTTAATGTTCTTGGAAAAATTAGGGCTTTGATCTTGAATCAACCCTTCAATCTCTTGTTTTCTCTTGATCTTGTGTTTCTCTCTTTCTCTCTTCCTCTCTTATGTTTTCTAGGGTTTGGAGTGGTGTAATGAAGGCTAAGGAGGTGACAAAAATGTATTTATAGTGGAGGAAAAATCGGCTTGTTCGCGACTTAAAATTTCAGATTTTTACAGTGACTACCGGTAGTTAATTTTGACTATCGGTAGCTCGGGTACACTGGACACTCGACTACCTGTTGACTACCGGTAGCTCGGGCACACTGGACCATTGACTACTGGTTGTTACTACCGGTAGCTCGGGCACACTGGACCATTGACTACCGGTAGTTACTACCGGTAGTTGATCCCAGATTTGCCTACTTCCTTTATTTTTCATTTCTAATCCATTCCAATCTCTTCCAAAACCATCCCAAACCTCTCCAACATATATTTCTACCTCAAACCTATTTAGTACAAGTTCTAGGACATAAAATTTCATATTTTCACATACTAAAACTAAATTTCAAATATTATTTCCTCGAGTTATACTATATCAACATTTTTACAACTATTATTTAGTATATATCTATATTCACATATATAAAAGAATATGCGGGGTGTTACAGCTTCGTCTTAGTCTAGATTATTTTATTTCAAGGATTTCTATGAAACAATATTTTAGCTAGTTTTTATTATTCCGCTGCTAGATATTCTTTGGTTTTGAATTATAAGTTGGAGAGGTTCAATGTTTTATTGGCTTTAGTATTTATTCCCTGTCAAATGGATGAATGGTTTATTACTTAATGGTTATTTTTAGTTGCTGTCATGGTTGGATGGTTTGTAGATAGTAATGCCTTCCAGGGTGGATTTTGGGGCGTTACAGAATCTTCTTAAAAAGAAAAGAAAAAAGGACTCCAAAATACTATAAAGTATGAGAAAAAATTGGAAGAAAATCCAATCTAAAAAAGTAAGCATATATGTTGATCGCAAAAGTTACACCTCTATAGTGTGAGATGATCTAGCAATCGGCGGTGGGAATCTTCAAAGGAAGTCGAAGACTAAAGGGGCTCCAGTAATCAACCTTCCAATGATAAAGTTAGAAAGGGGGAAATTGACTGGATTGTATTTAGCTAGGAAGGTGATTACTTACCTGATTCATGGCTTGCATGATCCTTTTATAGGCTGGGCCAATTGTACCGTTGGAACTCCTTAACTGCTTTTAAAATGAGGCGACAAGAAAAGTGGAACTCCCCCAAGAGTATTGCAATTGGAGTGAGATACTTTCGTGGGATATGGGTGAGCAGGCTGCTAAGCAGTTGCTAGAGCCTTCCTATGAAGAAGAGCTGCACGTGCCAAGCTCGTTTCCACATGCCCGCCTTGTGACTAATTCATACTCATCAGCTGCCCCTAGTTCAGACCAGTGGAAGACTCGCGGTGTGTATTGATTACACCTGCCCATTAGAGACCTAAGGAGTGCAACCATTTGGCTTGTACACGCAACCATCAAAAAGCCGTTGTGGGCCCAACATAGAAGAGCCCTCATTCCCTTACTTTGATTCATCTTCAAGAGCTCTAGAAGTTTAGTACACCTTGCCTCTTTGTCCTAATCCTGTTTTGCCCTTTGATTTCATTACGATTCTTTATTTTGGAGCATTTCGGATGGACCCATATCTTCCAATTCCATTTTTACCGCTTTTGCTTTTTGAGGTGGAAGAATTCCAACATTGAATTTTTAGAGTCATTCGTGAGTGAATCTGTTGGTGCTCATCTTAATTCTATGCTTGAATTTTACCTTTCTTTAGTTGCTAATAGACTTAACCGTGCCCTTCCTCCAAATTTATATATTAACCACCGTAGTTTTTTGATTATGGTTGTTGATCCTAATCGATTCCCTTCCGAAAGCATCCCGGTGCTAGTGGCCCAAGCCAACACGGCTAATGAGGATTCCGATTCCATTTTGGAGATCGGTTCTTCATCCCTCAGAGTTAGCAGGGCTAAGAACTACCATAGTTGCTTGAATGAGAATTCCCTCCAAGAGCTTAGGGCTTTATTCCAGATTCCTGATATAGTATACTTGCGGGTCCCTTCTGTCGGCGAGAACGCAAATTCCTTTTTCCCTGATAAAGCTTGTTTTTATGAATCTATTCTAGAGTTTGGGCTTCACTTTCCATTACCTAGATATATTAGGGAAGCACTCTATCTTTTAAACCTTGCTACTGCTCAACTAACCCGTAACAGCTGGGGCTTTTTGATTGGTATGGGTGTCATCTAGGCCAAGGCAAATTGTGTCGGTGTACAACCTACCTTTTTCAAGCTCATGCAATGTTTCAAAATCACCCCTAGCTATAGGCAAGGCTTGGGGTGGTTCTATTTCTCAGAAATGGAAGGTCCGACCTTGGTGACGGGTTACTCTTCAAATGTGAAAGAGTGGAAGGACAAGTTCTTCTTTGTCTCTAGCCCCGGCTGGGAATTTGGGCCTTTTCAGGTCCCTTCAACCAATTCTTTTTGGATCCTCCGTATCTAGGGAGCTCATACCCCTCTCCCCAGTAAGTGGATTTCTTCTTATACAATTTTGTGTGTGTTATGCTTTCTCTAGATTGTCACCCCTTGTCTCCTTGCAATGTAGGTAATCAAATCTTCGGTTTCCCAAATTGAGAGCTCGGGTTAAGAAAGCGCTTGACTATCCCATCAAAGACTTTTTCGAGCTTGTGAGTGATCAATCCCTTTTTGAGTGTCTGCTGGGTCCCTCTCTAACCTTCCAGCTGCAGCTCCCTCTATCGGACTACATCAAGACGCATCCAAGTCCCTCATTTGAGGTATCACAGTAAACTGTGTACCTTTGTCCCTTCTCAGTAGGACCTATAATATAATTAAAAGACCATGCAATAAATCTTATCCACTACGACACATGGCGTGTTGTGATTGGATTTAGGAGATTTCTAGCCAATGGAAAAGTGACATGTGGCACATTCTAGGAAAAATATATAAGGAGAGTAACAGATGGAAAAAATCAGATTTTCTCAACCCATTTGCCTTGCTTGGGAGAGAGAGAGAGAGAGAGGCAGAGAAAAGCTTCCAAAATCTTTCCACCTCTCCCACTTTCTTTGGATCATAACTTTTGGTCCAACCGTTAGAATTCGATCAATCAAGAATTAAAGTTATTCTACTCGACGAGGGCTATGCACCAAAACCAACACCAACCATTTTTCCCAAAGTTCAGAAAAATCAAGGGTTGGGGCTAGGCATTGAAGAGCTATTTTTGGGCATTCTTAAAGATTTCTCTTCTTCATTTGTGAAGTAAGATGTGAGGATTTTCTCCTATTTAGGATTACTTGCAATTTTAAGTTGTATATTGTATAGGTAGGGTTATGTAGAATATTTACATATCTACCATGTAACTAGTGTAACTAGTAAGAGGTTTGTGAATTGATGAACATGTAAACCAATTTCTATTTGATTTTGGGTGTTTAACATGTTAAGTACATGTGAAATGAATGGGCATGCTATGTATTTATATTATGCTCTCTAGGAGTTTGAGAAAATGCCTAAGTATATGCAACTATGTTATTTGAGTTAGTAATGCTTATAACATGCTTGGTGATGGTTATGGAATGCTATTATATGCCTCATGATATAGTTAAAATTATGATGAAATGAAATTTCAGTTGTACATTACATTGCATGTGCACGAGTTGTACTATATTTGTGGGCATTGGCATAAATTTGAGTGTGTGCATGGATTTGGGTCAATCACCACCTAAGTGAGTCGATGGGTGGGGCTCGGGAAGATTAGACTAAGGTCCAATTGAGTCTTATAGAAAATTGCATGAAAAAGGTGTCGGGTATAGCAAGAAGGGTTTGATTCGCCCTCGGGTGCAAGGCCTGTTTGTGACGCCCCAAAATCCGGGGGTCCGTTGATCACCCATCAACCCGTGGAATTACCCGTGGATATCGTTTAACCCGAGACCACGTCACCACATTCCCTTTATCGGGATTTATATAAAAAAAATACAAGTCCAATCACGTTTGGTTGGTTGACCCATCCGAGGTCCAATATATCACCATTGATATCCTATTATTGTCCATTTATAACATTGGAAGGAAAGAAAAACTTAGCCCAAAGACCTGGCAAAAGAATAAAAAAAAAATTCTGAGTTTTGGAGAGTGTACCGGTACGCGTACTGGTACGGTGGGCTCACTGGTCCTGGCCGTACCGGTACGCGTACCGGTACGCTCTACCTTCTGGACAGCTCTGTACCGGTACGCTCTGTCCACCTTTGCCCATTTCACCTGTTTTCTGACTCCAATTCATTCCAAATCTCACCAAAACCATTCCCAACTTATACAACTTGGATTTATACATAAAAACATGATTGGTATAAGTTCTATCACAATCCTTTGTACACGTTTACATGTCAAAAACTAATTTTTCATAATCAGTTTACAAAAACTCAAAGTAAAGCCACATGCGGCCTCCCTTCATCCTTGGGGTCCCGAATGGGCGTCATCCACCGGTGTGTATCTCCCACCTGAAATGTTTTCCCGTATAGGGTGAGCTACGCTCAATAGAGTATCCCCTACAGAGGCTACTCCCCACCTAGATGCACATGGAGTGTACACATGCAACAATCAACAATCCATAACATTCCAAGCAAGAATATGCATTCAATGTTGGAATTTATCATGTCATTCCATGAAATGAGATGAACTCACTCATGCAACCTTAACCCGAGTCCTCACCGACTCCCACTACGCAATGCTGTAACACCCCAAAACACACCCTGGATGGCATTACTATCTAAGACCATCCCCAACATGAGAGCGACTAAATAAATTCCATCAATAAGGAATTTCATTCACCATATTTCATTTCTATAGCATTATCCCAAAAGAATAAGCCAAATCATGGCAATTACATCCAAAAAACATTAAACGTAACTTAGCAGCGGAATAACAAAAGATTATATTTTACATGATTCCAAAATAACCCTTCAATCTAATACAAAGAAGGACCGTCGAGATATCCCCCTCTGGATTCCCCATACTTGTCTTCTAACGGATCCTCTTTTACAGCATCACCTGAAAAATGTGTTGGTTTGTAGGGGGTGAGCACTAAGCTCTGTAGGAAAATCCTCCCAAACTCAAACAAGGTGTAGAAAACATGTAAAACAAGTCGGTCTCATTTCACAAATATCATATACAACTTTTGAAGTAAAAACCAGGACATTTAAATAGATCTCAAGTTTAGGGAACAACAGTAATTGAATGAATAAGTGAAACCACTATACAGTTAACAAACCATATCCAAATATAATCCAATCCACCAAGACTCTTGTAGAAACCTTCTATGATAGAGTGAACAATAACCAAAATACAATAGATAATCCATTCTACTATAAACCGTTTCCAACAAGTTCTCGCGGAATCCCATACTTCCGGAAACTCTTGTCGAAACCATTTCTGGTACAATGCACGATAACCCGCACTGTATGTCCGACACAACCCACGTTACTAATCCGTGATCATTAGTGATAGGAAAAGTTCGTACCCACACGGCGTACAAAGACGTCTACCCACTCCATGTGGTAGGAAAAGTTCATACCCGCGTGGCATACAAAGACGTCTACCCACTACATGATACCCGGTTAATAGTAATCCATGTTCGTATCGTACAACCACGCAAGGAATAAAATACCAACAATCACACAAGTCCCCAATTCCCAACATTTACCTCAATTCACAATCATCTATCCAAAATCCCCCAAAATATAACATGTAACAATTCCATAACCAACTAAGAAAAATTCATGAGATCACCATAAATACCATTTTGTTGTTCAATATGAAACACTAAAGTTTTGAAATCAAGATCTTATGAGTAATCAAACTTTGAAATCATTACAAATGAATAATAAGCTTGGAGTATCAAGAATAAAGGCGCACCAAGCTTGAAAATCATGGACAAAGGAGAAATTAAGATTTAACGGAACCATCATGTATGGAAATAGATAACAACGACTATCAAGGTGTGAAATCAAGAACAAATGATTATGAAGCTTAGAAATCAAGACCACAAGAACACTCAAGTCTTGGAACCAAGAATAAAGAATATCAAGTATTGAATATCAAGCTTAGAATTCAAAACAAAGGAACAATCATGTATTGAAATCAATAACAAGAGAGAAGTCAAGAGACAAACACATTTCCCTTGAAGACTAGGGTTTGGTAGCAAGCAAGGAGATTCAAGGGTTACCCAACAATCACAATATTTTCCACATGGCATCAATTGCAAGAATAGCAAGAAGTAAGGATTTGATAGCATACATATAACATTTAGAGTGAAGAGATACATATAAATAAACCTAGCCTCAATGTAAAAGAATGGAAGAAAACCCCTACCTTGATGTTCTTGAAATCTAGGCGAGTGTCAGAAAAGCAAGCAAGGTGGTGTTTTAAACCCAAAAATCCCGACTTTTTAACTGTTCGGCGAGTGTCAGAAAAATCGTACTGGTACGTGGTACCGGTACGGTTAAGCCACTGGTTCGGGCGTACCGGTACGGTACCGTATCGGTACTGTGTACCGGTACACTTCGGCTGCTCCGACTTCCAGGGCAGTTTTGACCCATTTAGAGGTCGAATTGGAAAATTTTCATGAGATACATTTTTGTAGCCCTGGATGTCTAATATCTACTGTAAAAATTTCAGATAAATTGGAAATCAAGATCAAAAGTTATGACTTAAATACTAGAAGGTGTCCCAACTCCTTTTTACCCAAATTTTCTCTAAGTGTGTTTTCACTCCGGAATACTTCCTAGCTTCCAATACACCCCATATTACCTCTCCCAATGTTTTTCGACCTTCCGGATTCAATGGAGAACTTATTTTGACCTAAAAATATTTAGAAACTTCCATAATCCCTCTTCTCAAGTTTACACACCTTCGAAACTTAAACTTTCCAATCCATTCCTAAGCCAACCAAATCCATCCCAAACCTCTCCAATACATATTTCTACACATATCCACATTTTTACAACAATTATTTACTATATATCTATATACATATATAAAATAAAATGCGGGTGTTACAAATGCAATGCACTTGTGAAGTAAAACCGTCTTTTAATGAAAATCCATCCAACAATTGTTTTAAATAAAACTCATTTGTTAAAAAATCAAATCATTGTTGGATGACACTCATTGAATGAGTATTTTATATAACAAAACCATGTGTCTTTATTGGGCAACGGATTCTTGGAATCGCACCACCGGCTCCGTACGCCGTTACACTTTTTTGGACTTGCACCGACGGAAGTGTATAAACCAATAGCCGGGATTTGCACCCGAGGGAGTGTCTAGCCCTTCTTGCTATACCCGACACAAGTTTTCCCATGCAACCATGCAAGTCAGCCGGATCTTCGATCCAACTTTCCCGAGTCCACATCTCAACCACCAAATATGGTGCTTGATTCACATGCATACCCACACACCCACACTCATGACTAATGCCCATGAATGTGATGCCAATACCATGCCCAAGATGCAATGAATGCCAAATGAGCAACTACTACCAATTCAACTTATATCAAGACAATTTATCTCATAGGCATAAAGTCACCAAATATCATCATACCATCAATATATTACTAAGCATATATCAACAATAATAACTAACATGTTATCGCATAATTTCATGTTCAAAACATACTCTAATCATGAGAGCATTTTCCAAAACACATAGCATATGAACACAATGCCACAATTTCCAAGAAATTCACAAGGAACTCTCATATATTAACTTTCAAGATAATACTCGAAATGAACCATTTCTATACCCATTTCCCCTTTTTCCATAACAATAGGCATGTTATATAACCAAACCTCTTTCCTAGGGATACTCTAGGTGAGAAATAAACCAAGGTAGGAGGGAACCCTACCTCTTGTAGCGTAAAACGAAGTGTAGAGAACTTCGAGAACACCTCCCAAGCCCCAAAAACCTTGATGTCTCCAAAGTATTCTCTTGGATCTTTGGTGAAATTCCTTGTTTTTGGTGTGGTTGCGTAGCCCTCGTTGATGTGATCGACTTTAGTTATTGGCTCGACGGATTCTGACCGACGGAACTCCGGGAATCGAAGAAGGAAGTCTTGGATTTCTCTCTTTCTCTCCCTCTTTCTCTCCAACGTTCAAGCCAGCAAAATCAGAGATATTTGTGACAAATATCTGATTTTTAACCCTATTTATAATTTCCAAGGCTTGGCTCAGATCGCGCCTCACGCCCCCTACTTGTTCGGGTCCATTTTCGCCCCGAAACGATTTATTTGATCCCGGTTTAATTTCAAATTAATTTTATTTGAACTTTAATTCAATTATAAGGAAATTTTATAAAATTTATTTGTGGGAACCTTTGTGAGGTCAGCCGCCACCTAGTCATCTCGAAATACGTGCAAAATCCGACTATCTCGGAATTCGATGAAATTAGTTTGGCAGACTAGATTTCACGATACGAATCCAAGGGCGAAGTCCGTTGTGTCATACGAGATCTAGAAACATGAGTATTTTAAATACGCACTACAGTGTCAAATTACCGTTTTGCCCTTTTTCAGAAAAGTTCAAATTTACCCGGGTTTTACATTCTTCCCCCCTTAAAAGAATTTCGTCCCCAAAATTCACACACACATGCACATTTAACCACATGAATATGCTACAAGTATATCATACTCATAACTACAAAATGTACCTCTATCCTCGAATAAGAAAGGATAATTGGTACGTATAGTGTCCTCACGCTCCCATGTCGCCTCCTCCACTCCCCGGTGCTGCCACAACACCTTCACTAGCCTCATGGTCTTGTCTCGCAAAATCTGATTCCGGCTATCCATGATATGTACCGGTCCCTCCTCGAAGGTCCCATCCGCATCAACAATCAACTCACCGCAATCCACCACATGTGTTGGATCTGGAGTATACTTCCGGAGCATAGAGACATGGAATACCGTATGAACACCTGATAGATTTGGCGGTAATACCAACCGGTAAGTAACTGTACTTACCCTCTCGAGTACCTCGAAAGGCCCGATATACCTTGGCGACAGCTTTCCCCCGCTTGCCGAACCTGACCACTCCTCTCTTAGGCATCACCTTCAAGAAGACATGATCCCTCTCCTCAAACTCTAGTGGTCGCCGCCGTCTGTCAGCGTAGCTCTTCTTCCGGCTCTGAGCCGTGAGAAGACACTTCCGTATCAAGTCCACCTTCTCAGAGGTGTCCCTAACCAATTCCGGACCCGTAGAGGGTCTCTCTCCTACCTCCGTCCAAAAAACCGGAGAACGACAAGGCCTTCCATATAGTGCCTCATAGGGTGCCATCTGTATGCTCGCCTAATAACTGTTGTTGTAGGCGAACTCCACTAAGGGTAAGTATTCTTCCCAACTACCCTTGAGATCTAAGACGCATGCTCGTAGCATGTCCTCTAATGTCTGGATGGTCCTCTCTGACTGACTATCAGTCTAGGGATGAAAAACAGTGCTCATCATCAACTGTGTCCCCATGGCTCGCTGGAAACTCTCCCAAAAATGAGCCATAAACCTGGTATCCCGATCCGATACTATAGATATGGGCACCCCATGCAATCAGACAATCTCCCGTACATACGACCTGCAGAATTCCTCTAGTGTGAAGGTCATCCGCACCGCCAAAAAGTGTGCCGACTTTGTAAGTCGGTCCACTATCACCCACACCGCGTTATGCCCTCGCTATGTTCGTGGCAAATGAGTCACAAAATCCATCGTGACATGCTCCCACTGCCACTCAGCTACCTCCAAGGGCTGGAGTAATCCCGCTGGTCTCTGGTGCTCAGCCTTTACTTGCTGACATGTGAGACATCTACAAACAAAATCCCCAACGTGTTTCTTCATCCCACTCCAATAATACTGGCGACGAAGATCATGATACATCTTCGTGCCACCTGGATGAATAGCAAAATGGGAGCAATGAAACTCCCTGAGGATCTCCTCTCTCAGCTCCGCAGACTGGGGAACCACAATCCTTCCCCTAAATCGAAGACTACCATCCTTATGAATGGTCCAGTCCTCGTCACCCGTACCCGACTGTACTCGGTCCTTAATAGATAATATCTCTGGGTCTTGCCCCTAAGACTCAATCACTCTGCTCAGTATGGAAGGCGTAGCCACCAAACTCCCCAAAGTGCCCTGAGCCTGACCCACGTAGCATAGCCCGAATTGTCCCACAGTCTCGAGCATCTGCTACTCCCGGGAAGCCACACTAGCCAACACTCCCCGTGACTTCCGGCTGAGTGCATCAGCCACCACATTTGCCTTACCGGGATGGTAAGGCAAAGTGAAGTCATAGTCTTCCAGATACTCCATCCACCTGCGTTGCCTCATGTTGAGGTCCCGCTGTGTAAAGATGTACTTCAGACTTTTGTGGTCCGAAAACACCTCGAACTGCTCACCATAGAGATAGTGGCGCCAAGCCTTCAATGCAAAGATAATGACCGCCAAATCCATGTCATGTGTGGGATAGTTCTGCTCGTGGTTCTTTAATTGTCGAGAACCATAAGCCACTACTCTCCCGGACTGCATCAAAACGCAACCAAGTCCGTCCTTCGAGGCATCACAAAACACCGTGTACCTCTGTCCCCTTTCTGGGACTATCAGAATAGAAGCTGAAGTAAGCCTCCTCTTCAACTCCTGGAATGCCTTCTCACACGAGTCATTCCACTCAAACTTGACTTCTTTCCAGGTCAATTTGGTCATAGGTGCGGCTAGTCGAGAGAAGTCCTCAATGAACCTCCGGTAGTACCCTGCCAACCCCAAGAAACTACGTATCTCGAAGACTGACTTCAGCCTCTCCCAATTCATGACTGCCTCAACCTTCTCCGGATCCACGGATACACCCGAAGCCGACACCACATGCCCCAAGAATTTCACCTCAGTAAGCCAAAATTCACACTTACTGAATTTGGCATACAACTGATGGTCTCTCAAGGTCTGGAGAACAATCCTCAAGTGACCCTCATGCTCCTCCTCAGACTTGGAGTAGATCAAGATGTCGTCAACAAAGACTACGACAAACTGATCTAAGTAGGGTTGGAACACCCTATGCATGAGATCCATGAATGCCGCCGGGGCATTCGTCAACCCAAAAGGCATGATGGTAAACTCAAAATGCCCATATCGCGTCCTAAACGCCGTCTTAGAGATGTCCGCCTCCTTAACCCTCAACTGATGGTAACCGGTGCGGAGATCTATCTTGGAGTAGACCCGCGCCTCTCTCAGTTGATCAAACAAGTCATCAATCCTCGGTAGAGGGTACCTATTCTTGATAGTAACCTTGTTCAACTGCCGGTAGTCCATGCATAGTCGAAGGGTCTTGTCCTTCTTCTTGGCAAACAACACCGGAGCGCCCCAAGGTGAAGTGCTCGGTCTAATAAAGCCCCTGTCCAACAACTCTTGCAATTGGACTTTGAGTTCTTGTAACTCAGCAGACGCCATTCTATGCGGAGTCATAGAAATAGGAGATGTACCAGGGTGCAACTCAATGGTGAAGTCGACATCCCTAGGTGGAGGTAATCCCGGTAGTTCATCCGAAAAAAACATCCTCATACTCACAAACCACCCGAGGTAGACTAAACTCCTGTCTCGCCTCGTCCTCCAGGGTAAGGTTTGCTAGCCAACCCATCAACTGTCCGTGCCATCGAGAGTCATACATGGCTTGGGGCAAAACACCATGCTTTTCCCCTTGGAACTTGAAACAAACACCCTCCGGTGTGTAGGCAGTGACCCTCTTACGATCACAATCAATGACGACTCGATGTGCCGTCAACCAATCCATCCCAAGGATGACATCAAACTCCGACATATCCATGACCCTAAGGTCCACGGTGTATAAAATCCCCGAGATCTCTAACTCACAACCCCGACATATCTGATCAATGCTCACCCTAGCTCCTAGGGGAGAACTCATATGCAATGGCTCTTTCAAGGTCTCAACCTCTAAGCCCAAATCTCTAACACATGATGTAGCAATAAAAGATTGAGATGCACCAGAGTCAAATAACACCCTTGCCCATAAACGAGAGAGTAGAAATGTACCCTGAATGACTGACTGATCCACTAGCTCAGTTTGAGGTGTAATGGTGTAGACATGTCCCTAGGTCCCCGAAGTCCCGGCCTGCATGCCCTGTCCTCGGCCTCGACCCATGCCCTGGCCCATCTGGCCTGATAGCGGAGTCCCCGCTCGTGAAGTAGTAGGGGCCTGAGTAGCGCCCTGAGACTGGAAATGACTTCCCTGGCCCATGGTGGGGTAGGGAGGAACAAAATGAGTCTGTGCATGTCCCACCGAAGACTGGGACTGGGATGCTCCATAGCTCTGAGATCCCTGTCGCTGAGGACAATCCCGCTTCATATGCCCCGGTTGGTGACAATGAAAACAAGTCCTTTGCCCTGCCTGGTAGGAAGGCCTCTGATTTCTCCCGCCTTGGGAGGATTGACCCTGGCCTTGGCCTTGATAGCCACGGCCCTGTGGAGTCGAAGTCCTTTGCTTCTTCCCCGAACTTGAAGAAAAAGATTGGCCCTCCTTCTTCTTATCTTTGCCACCCGCTTCTCTAATGTTCCGTGCGTCGTCCATCTCTCTCTCAATGGCTATAGATGTCTCGACCATCGAGTCCAAGTCTTGCAGGAGAAGTCCCACAATTTTACCCCGGATGGACAATTTCAGACCATCCTCAAACTTTCTCACCTTGGCCATATCTGTGACCACATAATCGTCGGCGAAACGTGCTAATTCCGTGAACTTGGCCACGTATTCCAACACTGTCATTGTCCCTTGTTTCAAATCTAGGAATTCCCGAGCCTTAGCTTGCCGGACAGACGTCGGAAAGTATTTGCCCATGAAAAGCTCTTTGAACTCCTCCCATGTCATCACCTCCAAATTCTTAGAGGCCTTTGCCCAATCCCACCACACTTGGGATTCTCCCTCTAGCTGGAAAGTAGCTAGCATTACCTTAGTGACATCGGAGGTGATCTCCATAACCCCTAATATCTTGTCGATTTCTCGGAACCAATGGTCGTCCATCATCGGATCCGCCCCTCCCACAAAGGTCGGAGGCTTGTGTGCCTTAAACCTCTGGAGATTACTAGAGCCTCCTTGGCCCACATTTGCACTAGCTTGTGCAATAGTAGCAGCCGTTGCACTAGCCTGTGCAATGGTAGCAGCCGTAGCACCAATAGCCTCCACAAAGGCTTGTTGGTCAAAGGCCGGTGGTGGTTGGTTATTGGTCCGTCCACCCCGACGTCCCCTTCCTCTAGTTGCCATCTACACACACATAAGATAGCAATACACCAACAACTTAGCATCCCAAAATTAGGGATCAAGTTTTAAACTTTGAGATCCCTCTCCTTATCTCACCAGTAGAGTGTATGCCACCACTAGTAGACATTTACCCCATGAACTATCCCGTTCATTTACTTTCCCACTCCCAAGGTTATGTTTGCTAACCCTAGTGTGTCCATTTCCATATACACTTTACCATGTATATAATTCACATATCACATAGCACATAATATGTAACAATTTGAAGCAAATAACATGAAATGCACCATGCATGCAATGGTCAAAACCCATGCCCTTCAAGCCCTAGGTAATTCGTATACCTATGTTCTGATACCAAGCTGTGACGCCCCAAAATTCGGGGGTCCATTGATCACCCATCAACCCCCGGAATTACCCGTGGATATCGTTTAACCCGACACCACGTCACCACATTCCCTTTATCGGGATTTATATAAAAAAAATACAAGTCCAATCACGTTTGGTTGGTTGACCCATCTGAGGTCCAATATACCACCATTGGTATCCTATTATTGTCCATTTATAACATTGGAAGGAAGGAAAACTTAGCCCAAAGACCTGGCAAAAGAATAAAAAAAAAATTCTGAGTTTTGGAGAGTGTACCGGTATGCGTACCGATACGGTGGGCTCACTGGTCCTGGCCGTACCGGTACGCGTACCGGTACGCTCTACCTTATGGACAGCTCTGTACCGGTACGCGTATCGGTACGCTCTGTTCACCTTTGCCCATTTCACCTGTTTTCTGACTCCAATTCATTCCAAATCTCACCAAAACCATTCCCAACTTATACAACTTGGATTTATACATAAAAACATGATTGGTATAAGTTCTATCACAATCCTTTGTACACGTTTACATGTCAAAAACTAATTTTTCATAATCAGTTTACAAAAACTCAAAGTAAAGCCACATGCGGCCTCCCTTCATCCTTGGGGTCCCGAATGGGCGTCATCCACCGGTGTGTATCTCCCACCTGAAATTTTTTCCCGTATAGGGTGAGCTACGCTCAATATAGTATCCCCTACAGAGGCTACTCCCCACCTAGATGCACATGGAGTGTACACATGCAACAATCAACAATCCATAACATTCCAAGCAAGAATATGCATTCAATGTTGGAATTTATCATGTCATGCCATGAAATGAGATGAACTCACTCATGCAACCTTAACCCGAGTCCTCACCGACTCCCACTACGCAATGCAATGCACTTGTGAAGTAAAATCGTCTTTTGACAAAAATCCATCCAACAATTGTTTTAAATAAAACTCATTTGTGAAAAAATCAAATCATTGTTGGATGACACTCATTGAATGAGTATTTTATATAACAAAACCATGTGTCTTTATTGGGCAACGGATTCTTGGAATCGCACCATCGGCTCCGTACGCCGTTACACTTTTTTGGACTTGCATCGACGGAAGTGTATAAACCAATAGCCGGGATTTGCACCCGAGGGAGTGTCTAGCCCTTCTTGCTATACCCGACACAAGTTTTCCCATGCAACCATGCAACTCAGCCGGATCTTCGATCCAACTTTCCCAAGTCCACATCTCAACCACCAAATATGGTGCTTGATCCATATGCATACCCACACACCCACACTCATGACTAATGCCCATGAATGTGATGCCAATACCATGCCCAAGATGTAATGAATGCCAAATGAGCAACTACTACCAATTCAACTTATATCATGACAATTTATCTCATAGGCATAAAGTCACCAAATATCATCATACCGTCAATATATTACTAAGCATATATCAACAACAATAACTAACATGTTATCGCATAATTTCATGTTCAAAACATACTCTAATCATGAGAGCATTTTCCAAAACACATAGCATATGAACACAATGCCACAAATTCCAAGAAATTCACAAGGAACTCTCATATATCAACTTTCAAGATAATACTCGAAATGAACCATTTCTATACCCATTTCCCCTTTTTCCATAACAATAGGCATGTTATATAACCAAACCCCTTTCCTAGGGATACTCTAGGTGAGAAATAAACCAAGGTAGGAGGGAACCCTACCTCTTGTAGCGTAAAACGAAGTGTAGAGAACTTCGAGAACACCTCCCAAGCCCCAAAAACCTTGATTTCTCCAAAGTCTTCTCTTGGATCTTCGGTGAAATTCCTTGTTTTTGGTTTAGTTGCGTAGCCCTCGTCGATGTGATCGACTTTAGTTATTGACTCGACGGATTCCGACCGACGGAACTCCGGGAATCGAAGAAGGAAGTCTTGGATTTCTCTCTTTCTCTCCAACGTTCAAGCCAACAAAATCAGAGATATTGGTGAGAAATATCTGATTTTTAACCCTATTTATAATTTCCAAGGCTTGACTCAGATCTCGCCACACGCCCCCTACTTGTTCGGGTCCGTTTTCGCCCCGAAACTATTTATTTGATCCCGGTTTAATTTCAAATTAATTTTATTTGAACTTTAATTCAATTATAAGGAAATTTTATAAAATTTATTTGTGGGGACCTTTGTGAGGTCAGCCGCCACCAGTCGCCTTGAAATACGTGCAAAATCTGACTATCTCAGAATTCGATGAAATTAGTCTGGGAGACTAGATTTCGCGATACGAATCCAACGGAAAATTTCGTTGTGTCATACGAGCTCTAGAAACATGAGTATTTTAAATACGCACTATAGTGGCAAATTACCATTTTGCCCTTTTTCAGAAAAGTTCAAATTTACCCGGATTTTACACTGTTTATGTTGATCAAACACTCGAATGTGGTGTAACGAGTCCATGAAAGTGTGTCAGTGTACCTGGGGGTGGGTTCGGTGTTGGACATGCACTCATGAACCATCATTCATGGTTGGCATACTTAGTATCATTTCTATGTTACGTGTGATATATTCTTGGCTTGATGAAAGTCATATCATATGCATTAGGATTAGGAGGTATTCTCTCTAAGAGATACCCTACTGAGCTTCGGCTCACCCCATTTTGGGAACATTTTTCAAGTACCCGTGCTTTTGTAGATGACCCTCCCATAGGTCCGACTTAATGACAGAGTTGAAGCTCTGATGAGTATAGAATATTGCATATTATGTATCTATTTTGCATCCATTTTACTTGTTTTATGGTGAAAATTACGGTAAATGCTTGCAAACTCACAATTAATGGAGATTTGTGTGATTGTAGGTAAAGAGTGGGTAAGGTCGTGTATCAAGCCTCCCATGAAGTGCTAAAAGGCAGTGGGGAAGAAGGGAATGCTTAACGGATGGCGCGGGACCTCAAGAAACCAAGGAAATCAAGCAGCAGGACAAAACCTACCGGTAGAATACAGTCAAAACATACCGATAGAAGTTTGCAAAAACCTATTGGTAGAAGATCCCAAACCTACCGGTAGAAAAAGCTACTGGAATTCTTCTACCTCAGCCATGCAAAAACCTATCGGTAGGTTTTCTTACGTTCTACTAGTAGGTTTTCTTAAGTTCTACCGGTAGGTTTTGCCCAGTTTTTCCAGAAACCTACTCACATGACTCCACCTTCCCTGGGGGCCCACCTCTTGTCATCCAAACCATACCCTGAAATAATTGACACCCCATGATACTCTCCTAAACCCTAAAGTCAGATTTCAAGTGAGAGAGGGGAAGCAAGAGAGAGAAGATGGGTGGTTGGGAAAGCATGGGAGGAGCATGCTTGGCCTGTTTTTGCTTGTTCAAGTGTCCAACCTCTCCCCACTCATTGCAACTCAATCCACGTAGGCTAAGGGAAGGGGGATGGAGAAAAATTACCAAGCCTTACACCATTATTCAGTTTACATGCTTTTAGAAAGAGAAACTCTAAGGTAGAAGATGAAGTTTTAGAGAGAGAAAGTTGGGTTTTCATATTTCCTTCACCATTTTCACTGTAATAAGCTTTATATTACTTGTAATCTTTCTCTCTTTGACTTTAAACTCTTTTATTCAAGTTGTAATCAAGCTTAGTGAAGTATTTTAGCATTTCCATTTCTACATTTGGGTATTTTCCTCTTCAAGCTTTGTAATTTGGTTATGAATGACTTTACTCTTGTAGTTTAAATCTTTTATTGCATCAATACAAGTTCATGTTTCATTTCATTACCATGTCTCTTTACATTAGTATTGTTCTTGCCTTTACAATGAGTAGCTAGAATTTTAGTTGGCTAATCCAAGGGGAATTTGCTCTTGGGTATCTGAAATTGATTCTCTTTCATTCTCCCTCGTAGTGTAAAGTGTTTGGTTTGACTAGGTCGTGTGTGGACATGGTTGTGGCCTGTTGATACACCGCAGACTTTTCACGGGGTATGCTTTTGCCCAATACATCCACATTAGTCCCTCACTTCCTACGAATCAATCAAACACCGAGACACCATTGGTTGAATGAATTGAGTTGATTTGACATTCCCATTAGAATGACCTCTATGGATTAGCCAACCTTGTTTTCTTGCATTTTTACCAAAACACAACTCACCAAAACACAAATTACAAGATTTTCCAATTTTCATTTCTTTCACAAATCACCTTCCTAAACATTTGACCTTTCTTTCCTTGAGGAGACGACCTTGGAATACCCATTCCAAGTAAAACACGACATTGCAAGTCTCTCTACGCTTGGGGAACACTTTTACACACACACACACACACACACACACACACGTTTTTGTTCACACACAATTTTTCCCATTTCTTACATGAAACCTGAGGGAGAGTGACACTCACCAAATTCTATAAGCCATACATACATAGTCTGGGTTCAAAATTTGGAGATTAGGGAAAATGACTCGAGTAAGCCCGAATATTCATCTTGATGTATAGATGCATAGGTCCCATTGTATTTACTCTAAGCCTTGTATTTTGGTTATACAACACTTTGTATATTCTTTTGGAAAGAAGGCTTGTATATTGTGGGACTTTATATATTTATTCTTATGACAAATGTATGTTGTTACATTGAGGATTTTTGGTTGATATTTAATGCTTAGACATTGGTATTGGATCTGGAAATGGACATAGTGGCATTATAGACTTAGGTTGGGTGTTGGGTTGAGCTCCCAGTACAAAGGAGACTCCGCCCGGATTTCGTTGAGAAAGGCCCTCCAAATTTTGGGGTGTCACAGCTTGGTATCAGAGCTTAGGCTTTAGATCTTATGGGTCTCGTGGGAAGTGAGTCTATCATTTTCTGTTACAGAAAGATTGGGTTATAACATTGCATTCACGTACATTGCATGTTCTTTGTTATGTGTTAAGTGTATGAATATATGTATGCTTGAACATGAAGAATGGGAAAAACCTAAGTTGACTTATACCCTTAGGGTTAGAAAAAGAAAGAAAGAAGAAATAGAAATAAGGGAAAAGGAGGGAGGTGACGTTAGAATGCCACCCACGTTCGAATGTCACTTGCTCCCAATAGTTTGGCAGAATCTCAAAAATTCTCAAAGACTGAGATACTGGGACTTCAGCTCGTTCGAACACGACCCACATTCGAATGTGATTTGCTCCCAGTAGTTTGAAAGAAATCTAAAAAAATCTTAGAGACTAAGATACTGGGACTTCCGTCCATTCAAACGCAAATCCTCGTTCGAACGTATGTCCATTCAAATGTGACAGTCAGTTGTTTAAAGGTTTTATTTGAAGTTTTGCATGTTCTCTTTATGGCATTAGTGCATCGTTGTGATATATTTTATGATGCTTTGATGTTGTTAGTGGTCCACGACACTAAGTTAGTGCCATTGCTATCTCGTGTGTTTTAGATGGAAACTAGAGGGCGAGGACATCGAATTGATCGAGGGGATGGTCAGAACAACCAATCGCCAACGCCACCCGTGTACGATCAAGAGGCATTTATGAATGCCATGAGTACTATGGCGGCTACTTGCATACAAGCTAACACTAACGTGGGCCAAAGAGGCTCAAGTCACCTTTAGAAGTTTACGGCATATAGGCCGCCTACTTTTATGGGGGAAGCGGACTCGATGGTATCTGACCATTGGTCCTAACAAGTAAAGAAGATATTGGAGGTAATGAAAATCACTTCCAATGCCACCAAGATAAGGTTGGCAACATTCTAGCTTAAGGGAGAGGCCCATCAATGGTGGACTTGGGCCAAGACATCGAGAGACATTGAGACGATGACATGAGAAGAGTTTCAAGAGCTCTTCATGAACAAGTATTTCCCGTCGTCTTTTCGGCCAGTGAAAGCCCTGGAATTCCTAGACCTAAAGCAAGGGAATATGACAGTGATGCAATACGTGGCAAAGTTCATATAAGTAGCCTGTTTTTTTGATTATTACATGGCCACAAACTTGGCCAAAGTGAGGAGGTTTGAGGATGGCCTAAGACTGGCCATACGGGGCAAGATAGTGGGCCACATGTTGTAAGAATTGGATTCTTTAGTTGAGACAGCTATGGCCATTGAGAGGGAGATAGATGATGCTAGGAGCATCCGGGAGGCTGGAGCTAAGGATAAGAAAAAGGAGGGTCAATCCTCTAACATAAGTTCGGGTAAAAAGCAAATGACCTCTACACCACAAGGGTCTCAGGGAAAAGGCCAGGGTTATCAAGGCCAATGCCAGAGTTATTTTTCCCAAGGAGGGAAGAACTTCAAGAGGATGTACCGAGGAGGCCAAAAGGCAGGTTACTTGTGTCATCAACCGGACAACCTGAAGAGGGATTGTTCTTTTGGGCAAGGATCCCAGAGTTATGGGACTTCTCAGTCCTAGTTATCAGTGGGGATTCCATAGACATATTTCACTCCTCTTTACCCTACCTCGGGCTAGGGGAATTAGTATTAGCCTCAAGGCACCAGGCAGGCTCTAGCTACTTCACGTGCGGGGACTTCGCTGTCAGGCCAGATAGGCCAGGGTGTAGGCCGAGGCCGGGGACAGGGATTTCAGGCTGGTATATCAGGGACCCAGAGGAGAGTCTTTGCCATCACACCAAAGACTGAGCCAATAGATTAGTCAGTTCTCTCTAGATTGTGGACTAGAGTATTATTTGATTCTGGTGTATCACACACTTTGATAGCTGTATCATACGTACGTGACTGGGCTTAGAGGTCGAGACTCTAGAGGAGCCCATTTATGTGAGTTCACCCCTAGGATCCAAGGTGTGTCTAGATTGGATATGTCAAGATTGTGAATTAGAGCTCAGCGGGATCGAGCTCACGGTTGACCTTAAGGTCATGGAAGTGATGAAGTTTGACATCATCCTTGGGATAGATTTGTTGGCGGCACATCGAGTCATGAGAAGCACAATGCTCTACCCTAGAAGATGTATGACTCCCGTTGGCACGGGTAATTGATGGGTTGGCTTGCTAGCTTTACCCTGTAGGTCTAGGCGAGACAGGAGCTAGGCCTGGATCGAGTTGTGTGTGACTATATGGATGTCTTTTTGGACGAGTTACAGCTTGGTGCATCCCCTATTTTCTATAACACTGCATAGGATGGCACCGGCGCAGTTGTAGGAGCTAAAGTTCCAATTACAAGGGCTATTAGATAAAGGCTTCATTAGGCTGAGTACCTCACCTTAGGGTGCCCCGGTGCTATTTGCCAAGAAGAAGGACATGACACTTAGGCTCTACATTGACTACAGAAAATTGAACTGGGTCACTATCAAGAACAAGTACCCATTGCCACACATAGATGACCTATTTGACCAGTTGAGAAAAGCTCGGGTCTACTCTAAGATAGACCTGTGCACACGGTACCATCAGTTAAAGGTACGGGAGGTCGACATTCCTAAGGCGGCATTAAGGACTCGATATGGCCACTTCGAGTTCATGGTCATGCCATTCGGGTTGATGAATGCCCCAGAGGCATTCATGAATCTTGTGGATAGGATATTCCTGCCCTACCTAGATCAGTTCGTCGTGGTCTTTGTTGATGACATACTGATCTACTCTAAGTCTAAGCATTCCAATCGTAGGAGTCGACATTTTTGTTCCTACCACACATCATAAGTACCACATATAAATACCATATACATATGCATTTAATCTTAATTATGCATATATAGCTATGTATTCATTTCCATGTTAGCATATTCCTAAACTCTCTTCCAAATGGTGTACTCTTAACCACCCTAAACTTTATTTATCTTTTACCCACTTTACTCACTTCAATTCTAGTTTGAATCCTCATTCCATGTATTTGTAAGCCATTAAACCCATAAGGAACTTATTAAGATCCTTTAAGTACTTGATCTAAAACATAAGAGACCAGAACATCATAGCAAATTTGCCAAAATTTATTTTGATGAACTGGTTGGTCGTTAACCTTCATCGTGTTAAAAACCTTCTATCTCTGATCAATCTGTACAACACATGATTTAACCTGTTGATATGCAACAAGTACTCTGTTCAGCCAGTTGAACCCTGTTCTGAATTCTAGAACTTGGTGCAAACTCCATTTTCTTTCTCCCAACCTCATTTTTAACACCACACAACATCTATCCAAGCCTCAAGAATGTATGTAGAAGTGAAAGGACACATAAATTCATAAGAATTCCTTACCTTCGTTGCAACCTATTTCCTTATAAACTTCTCCAAATTCTCATCCACAAGCTTTAGAGTTCTTTAACTCTTCTACCCCAACACCACTCCACTCCACTCCTTTACACAAACAAAGGTCATGCAATCTACTCAAAGAAGAAATTCCCTTACTTAAGAACACATGCAACTTCGCTTTTTTCTTTTTTTCTTATTTTCCTCTTCTCTTTTCTTCTTCTATCCTTTCTTTATCTCCCCACTGGTTTAAGCAATTTCCCCTTTAAATTTTTTTCCCAAAGCTCAAAGTTGGAGAAACAACACTTAGCCGAGTGTCCTCCCGTGCAAAAGTTACTAAAATTACTCTAAGACCCCCTCTTGTTTTGCTTATTTCCACATATAACCACTCGTAAATTCCCAACACAATTTAAATTTCACCTATATTCTCCCTTATCTCGTAATTAAACAATTCCATGAAATGTCCTGGTACGCGTACTCGGGTCTCACGAAAAAGCTCTTTGAAGTTGAGAATTTTGAGAGTTAACTACTAATGAAATTAAAATTCAATAAATAGAAAACTGGATAATCTTTAGAATTCATATCACCTATGAATAAGAGTTTCTACCCTAAATCTATAACTCATCTGCTTTCATACTCAAACTACTACAAACGGGTGATTTTCAACTAAAAACTTTGAAATTAACTAATTTAGCAATTGAAAGATGGTTTACGATGGAGGAATAAATATTCTAAAGGTCATAGAAAACACCACAATTATTTATACCAAAACTAATTGTGTACAGATAATCGGGAAGTATGCAAATCAATTTGGTATTCGAAAACATAACCTTTTCAAACAATGACATTAACGTTAAAACCCTAGTTTAGAGCATATGACCTACTTCATAGGTTGGGACTCATTCCTCAAATTATCCAAAGGAATATGTCTCACTCATGATAATGGAAATAGCACAACATTAAAAATAAACATAATTGAATTTAGAAAAGTAAAGATTGAATTGAAATTGATTGCTTGTATGGAAAAACTGAATATAAATAAAAAGACTTTGAAAGTAAAGGCAACTGAATGTAAATATTGTTTGAACAAATAAAAGAACTGAACTTAAAATAAGAATAATGAAGATTGGTTCAAAATCTGCATAAGGGTTTCACATCTCCACTATGTATGTAAGCTTCCAAAAGAATCATGTTATTTCAAAAAGTTTTTCAAAATAAGAAATTTTTACGAGCTTAAAATGATGAGTTTTCTATGAAAATATAGAGATAGTGCATAAAAAGTGTATGAAAATCCCTTGTGATTTAATTAGGGTTATACCTGCAAATTAACAGAATGACAACACAACTTTACTGTGAATAATACAAACTAATTATCTTAACACAACAAAATTTATGCGAAATATTAAACACTTAACTAAATAACTAAATAAAACCATATTTCAAAACATAAAAACATCCAAGTGCATAAACTGAAATGTAATTAAAGAGTTTGATAAAAGTAAAGAGAGAGAGTAAAAGATACAAGAGACTTTGGCTGGCTAAGCTGATGATGCTGGGCCACCATTGTATCTCCTTCCACGTACCCTTACAATCTCACTTTGGTTCTCCTCATACTTGGTCATTCTATGATCAAACTGGGTCATCTTGGTCTCAATACCCAATAAAATATGTCTGTCAGTCCGATCATTAATTGGAATGTAGGGCTGTTGTTTTTCTTGTTGATGGGGCTCCTGTCGTGGCTGAAAATCTGCACCTTCTAAGAATGGGGACATTTCTTGCTGATCCTCTACCTAAATTTCATGGCTCTTTTTCAACGAAGTTTTATCCAAAGGTGCTAAATGCTCCATTAGAGGCAATGATGGATCCACTATCACTCCTTTCAGTCTACATAATTCAGATACTAAAATAACAAAAGGAAATGAGGGTTTTTTATTTTTCACAATCAATATCATTTGATCCATTATCAGTGTCGGTAGGTCAATGGTGTATCCCATTCCAAAAGAATATAGAAAATAAGCCCTTTTAGTATAGATCTTATTTTTTTGGATTGGGGGAGCAAATTGTTCACAGTAATCAAATTTAAAATTCGACACTTGTCAGTCAAATCTCCTTCCTTAATGTACTTATTTGGCCTACCTCAGACATAATCTGGACTCCCAGTCAACTCAATCCCAATGGTAGACATAGCAGGCAGCGTAGGAAGGGAATACTGGGGATGAAAATGTCTCAGCATAGGGTTCAAATAATTTGCAATAGTAGATGGTGTAACTTAAAATGCAATTCCCCTAACATATGCACACAATTCCCTTGGCCTAGTTTCTTGTGCATTGCTGTAAAAATCTTGGACTAAACATTCATAAGCAAGAACCACAAGTTTCACATAATTTAGCCAACCCCATTCCGCTAGATTTTGCCTAACCCCAATATGTTCAAAATCTTCATAAATCACAGGCCTTTTAGAAATAATAGTCTTAGATAAAAAAGTGAGTATCATACCAAATCTGTTACTTGATATTCTCAAATAGAATATTATCGAACTAATTTTGAATCTAGGGTTATTCTTCCTCCTTTGGCACTACTGGGGCCGGTGGAGAGGCTTCTTGCCTTGCTCGACTAGAAGAAGCATCATCCTTATGAGCTATTGACTTTCTTCTTGGATCCATGAGTATGATTCTTGATTTTCTTGATCAATGAAAGATTTTACAAGATTTCAATCGGTAGAAACCTATAAAATAGGGTGGGTTAGTGTTTGATCGAAGTAAAAATGAAGAAAAACTTGTGAGTGAGGTAGGTCTGGAGAGAGAAGGCACAGAGAGTTGCTGATTTTTGAATTTTCTACTGCGAGGGAACCGCAAAACTGACTGTTCACGAACAACTTGCTTCTATATAAGGCAGTATCGTCTGGACGCTATGAGCACCATCCGAACGCTACTGATTCACTAGAATTTGCAAAGGCTCCTCAGCTGCTGGCTCTTGGTCTCCTCCTTTCCAGATTTCAGTTACGGACCTGTAGTTACAAAAACTTAATTTCTCATTATTCAACTACTAAACACAATTTATTTTAATAAGAATACATCTAACTAACTTATAAACATATCTAACTATATATATTTACATCACATCCTAATTTATACATCCTTGATCATATTTAATTTAATCAGAATCTTCTAAGTCAAGAGTATCAGTGAACCGATTAATCTCACTTCGCACATATCTTGTGAGCATATTTTGACTCCTTTTATGCAATTATGAACTCCACAGAACTTTCTCGATCCAATTCAACTTATCCTTTTGGAGTTGATGTAACAAACTACACGAGCCCCCCAACGAAGCCAACATAAATTCGATCCAAAAAAAAGAAAAAGAAAAGGTAGTTTCATTATGGTGGTATACCAGTCGCCTGTTCTGGAACTTCCAGTTCCAATTGGAGCATATAGATCCGTAAATAGATTTGTATGTATAGCTACTTTAGTTGTCCTTCTCGGGGTAATCCTTACTCTACCCATACTTAATCTAATCAAGACGATCTAATGCTCGACCTGAAATTGGTTCGGAACATTGATTAAATTCTCTCATATGCATTAATTGACCACATTTTACACAACCAGAAAATCGATTTGCTTGTCGGTGTTTGCAAATGAATTTTTTCCACACAACGGTTTTGCTTAACTATCGAAAATTTCTAATTTCCTCACAAGTTTTGTTTTTGCTCTGATCAAAGGGTATATGTCTTTTGGTAAAATGCGTAACATACCCAAACTAAACCAAAAAAGTTTTTCATCCATTTTTGAATTTTTTTTTGAAAAATTTAGAAAAGACTCACTATTCGATTATTTAACGTCACAAAGACGATTGTGGATTGTTCCCTCCCTCCAACCTAAATTTAACATTGTCCTCAATGTATAACATTATAAAGAAAAATTTAAAGACAATTGCTAATAAGGTCTAAAAATGAAACAAATCCATTTTGCAAAACCCTAATTTGCAAAACAAACAACAAAACAGTTAGTGCTACTATTTACAATCAAATATTCATAATAACTTGGCAAGACACATATTGTGGTTCCATTAGCTGAATGGAATCCATATTTTGAACAAATCCATCATAATATGGCTTAAGTTTTGACCATTTACTTTGAAAATATTTTCACTTAATGTATTTTTAATTTCAATTGTCCCGTGTTCAAAAAATTGTTTGACAATGTATGGACCCGTCCACCTCGATCTTAACTTTCCAAGAAATAGACGACGCCTTGAATTATATAATAGGACTTTTTGAGATGGTACAAAGGATGTCCGCACAATATTTTTATCATGAAATTTTTTTATTCTGAACTTCGCAATTTTCGCATTTTCATATTCTCTATTTATTAGTTCTTCCAATTCATTGATCTAAAGTTTGCGGGATGCACTTGTTTTGTCTACATCAAAATTCATCATTTTGATTTTCTAGTATGCTCGATGTTCTAATTCCATAGACAAGTGACATGGTTTATCATAAATTAGCCGATAATGAGACATTCCCAAAATAGTTTTATATGCAATATGGTAAGCCTAAAGCGCATTTGTTAGTCTCAAAGACCAATCCTTGCGATCTGGGTTAACTGTTTTTTTTCAAAATATATTTTATTTACCTATTGATTAATTCAGCTTGTCCACTTCTCTGGGGATGATAAGGAGCAGATAGTTATGGGAAATCAAATATTTTTTCATCAAATTTGCATAAGATTTATTGCAAAAATGTGTACCCCCATCACTTAAAATAGCTCGAGGAATTCTGAATGTAGGTAAAATATATTCTTTTAAAAATCTTATCACTGTACAGTGATCATTGTTTTGACAAGAAATTGCCTCAACCCATTTGAAAACATAATCAACAACAACTAAAATGTACAGATGTTCGAAGGGGGGAGGATGGTCCCATAAAATCAATGCCCCAACAATAAAAAATTTCAATAATCAAAATAGGATTTAAAGGCATCATGTTTATTTTTAAAATATTCCCCATCCTTTGACATCAGTCACAATTTATACAAAAAAACATGTACATCCTTAAAAAGAGTGGGCCAATAAAATTCACACTACAAAATATTTGCAGCGGTTTTCTTTGAATAGAAATGCCCCCCACAGGCTTCAGAATGGGAAAAGAAATAAGCTTACCTATTTCATGATTGGATACGTAACGCCTTATTATCTGATCTTTACAGTATTTAAATATATAGGGATCTTCCCAAAAGAAATTGTGTACCTCTCTTAGAAATTTCTTCTTATCGGTCCAAGTATAATGAAAAGGAATGGTACCCGTGGCTAAATAATTGACTTTATCTGGATACCATGGTACCTCTGTTACTGCAAATAAATGCTCATCAAGAATAGTTTCTTTGATTGGTATTAACTCCTCATTTGTATCATAATTCAGCCTTGATAAATGTTTAGCTACCACATTTTCAACTGCTTTCTTGTCTTTGATTATGAGATTAAATTCTTGAAACAATAGGATCCATCACATGAGATTTGGCTTAGCGTCTTTCTTTGTAAGCAGATATTTCAAGGCTACATGATTAGTAAACACAATAATTGAGGATCCAACTAAATATGATCGAAATTTATCTAAAGCAAACACTACAAAAAGTAATTCTTTTTCTGTGTTGGAATAGTTCATCTGTGTATTATTCAAAGTTTTGGTTGCGTAGTAAATCATATAAGGTCGCTTATTTTTTCTTTGGCCTAAAATAGCTCCTACAACATAGTCACTAGCATCATACATTAATTCAAAAGGTAAGGACCAGTCAGTAGGTTGCATAATTGGGGCAGAAATAAGCATGCTCTTAAGTTTATCAAATGCTAATTGACATGCATTATTCCGATCAAATGGTACATCCTGACATAGAAGATTACCCATTGGTTTGGATATCAAACAAAAATCTTTAATAAATCTTCTATAGAATCCTGCATGACCTAGAAAGGATCTATAAAACCCGGGAAAAAAATCTGAACTTTTTATGAGAAAGGGCAAAATGGTAAATTATCACTACGGTGCTCGGATGATGAAACGGACCTCACCGTTAGATTCGTCTCATGAAATCTAGTTACCCAGACAATTTTCATCGAATTCTGAGATAGTCGGATTTTTTACGTTTTTCGAGGCGACGGGTGTGACCTCAAAAAACGTCCCAAAAACAAAATTTCTAAAATTTTATTATAATTTAAAGAAAGTTCATATAAAAATATATTGAACTTAAACCGGGACGAAATTTAATCGTCTCGGGGCGAAAACAGACCTGGGAATAAGAAACGTGTGGCGCGACGTGGCCCAAGCGTTAAAGGGTATAAATAGGAATAAAAAATCTGATTTTTACACACAATTCTCTGCTGATTTCAGTGGGTTTACGTTGGAAGAGAGGAAGAGGAGGAAAGAAAGAAAAAAAAAAGAGAGATTCAAGACTATCTCTACGATCTACGGAGTTCCGTCGGTCGGAATTCTTCGGGCCAAGTATTAAAGTCGATCTACACGACGAGGGCTACGCAACCATACCAAAAAGGAAGGATTTTACCGAAGATTCAAAAACGGGATTTTGGGGAAAGTTTGGTTTTGGGCAAGGTTTGAGTTCTTGGAGCTTCCTAGTATTGTTTTACGCTTCAAGAGGTAGGGTTTTCATCCTAACTAGGTTTATTTCCAACCTAGGATCAATATATGGAATGTGTGGGTTGTTATGCGTATTTTAACACTTGCCAATGGTAGTTGATTTAATGGAAATGGGTGGATTCAATTCCAGTATGTATTGGTAATTGGAAATTGCTAGTTTGTGATTTCTTGGAAGGTTTGATAATGGGTAAGTAGAAATCACTTAATCTGATTTTTTTTTTGAGTTATGTGATGAATTTGGGCATTTTAAGTGATTACATGATTTGGTGCCTTGAAGGTGTTTGATAAAATGCCTATATGAAATGAAGTGTGTTAATTTCATGAGATTATGTGATAACATGCTTGGGCATTATTGTTGATGTGTTGATATATTGACATTGTGATGACTTTATGGAAGTTATATGCTTTTGATATAATTTGTCATGGAATATGTAGAATTTGGTTAAATGGTTCATATGACATTCATTACATATGGGGCATGATATTCATATTGCAATGGTTCATTACATTGCATTTGCACGGAGGCAACGCATTCATAGGCATGAGGCATGAGTGTGGGTGTGTGTGCATAGTTGATCAAACACCATTATTGGTGAATGATTCATGGGCTTGGGATAGTTTGGCCGAGGTTCGACTGAGTCACATGGTTTGCATTGAAAATAGGGTCGGGGTTAGAAAGAAGGGCTAGAAAATTCCCTCAGGTGCAAGACCCGGTGATTGGGATACATACTCCCTTGGTTCAGCCCATAAAGTGTGTGGGTGTACGCAAAACCCTTGGTGGAAGCCCATGAATTCTATGTGGGTTGGGTGACCCTTGGTGTAAGTCCATGAATACCCACCCCAAGAAAGACCCGAGATTTATAATGGTCATTTGATGTGCAACATAAATGGCGGATTTATACACATTGACATTGCATTGTGTTGTGGGAACCGAGGAGGGCTCTGGTTGAAGTGCATGAGTAAGTCTCACCTCATTTCATGGCATGACATGGTGATTTCCAACATTGAATTGCATATTCTTGATTGGAATATTTTGTGGCTTGTTGAGTGGTGCATGTGAACATTTCATATGCACTTAGGTTGGGGAGTGGCCTCTTTAGGAGATACCTTATTGAGCATGGTTCACCCTTTATGGGAAAACATTTCAGGTACGGGTTATACACCAGTGGACGGCTCATATTTGGGGCCTCAAGGATGAAGAAAAGCCGACTTGTGGATTTTAATCCATTTTTGTAAAATATTTGCAAAGTTAGTTTTTGGGCATGTAATGTATGTAAAATAATTATAATTTGAACTTGTATTAACTATGTTTGATGTATATTGGACCTCAGATGGGTCATGTGATTAAATGTTGTATATTGGACCTGGGATGGGTCATGTGATTGTATGATTGCACAGGTTGTATTATGGTTAGAGTTCCCCGTACAAAGGAGACTCTGCCCGAATTTTGTTAAATTATGGATCCCGGTAAAACAGGCATAATGGCGTGATATCGAGTTACACGGTATCCACGGGTATTCCGCAGGTTGATGGGTGATTAACAGGTTGACAAAGGACCCTCGATTTTCGGAGCGTCACAACTTGGTATCAGAGCATAGGCCATAGATCTTATATGGGTCTTGTGGGAAATGAGTCTATCATCTTCCATCACGAGAGTGAAAGATGTTTAGAGTCCATGGTGTAGCTTAGGCTTTGATGACCGTCATAGCTTGGTATCAGAGCCTAGGTTTACGATTTACCTAGGGCTTGATGGGCATGGGTCTAGACCATTGCATTCATTGTGCATCTCATGTTATGTGCTTTAATATGCTACATGTTATGTGTTACATGTTATGTGAATTATATGCATGGTGAAATGTATATTGAAAGGAGACACTAGGGTAAGAGAACATAACATTGGGGGTCGGAAAGAGAATGAACGGGATGGTGATTAGCACTTAAAATTAGCATATTACTATGCCATTTTAAGACTAATTGTACTTTGATGGAGTTTAAGTGATGTCATTTCAGGCCCTAAACTGAACAAGGACCCAAGAACAACAAGTACCACACTTGGATGCAACACCAGCACATTAGAGCCCAAAATTGGAGAAGCTTGGAGCACAGCCAGAACGTTCGAACGCCAACTCACGTTCGAACGTCCACATTACACTGTAGCAGACTCAACTGCTAAGAGAAGGCGTGTTGCAGTTAGGAAAGAAGACTGAAGCTCTGAAGCACTTGAGTGTCACGTTCGAACGCCAACTCACGTTCGAACGTGCACTTTAGTTGATTGAAGACCAGACTACTGCATAGAGTTGGAACTGAACTTCACAGAAGACCAACAGACCACTCGAGTGAAAGGGTCAGAACACATCTGGCGTTCGAACGCCCTTAGTGCAAAAACAGAAGAAACGTTTGAACGGCAGTCAACGTTCGAACGCCCTTAGTGCAAAAACAGAAACAACGTTCGAATGCCAACTCATGTTCGAACGTTCTCCACAGACTGGCAACAGAGTGGTTAGCTTTTCACTTGGACTTGGGCGGCAAACACTATTCCTTCACCTCCTCTTGTCTCCTCCTCTTGCCTATAAATACTCCCCTTGTTGGAGAGCTAAGGGAGCCAAGTAGGAAAGTTGATGGAGGCTTAGACTCCCACTCACATTGTAGATTTAGCTTATTTTCCTTGTATGAAGTCTTTATCTTAGAGATTAGTTTGGCTTTAGTCCAACATCTCTTGCTTGTTATAAAAGTAGTTTTATGCTTATGCTAATGCTTATGCTTTCATTTTACATGCATAGAAGAGAGATAGTTCATCTTTTGGTTGAGGAAGCAACCCTCTAATTCTTGGTTGAGGAAGCCACCCTCCAAATGTGACTAGCTTTCTTCTACTTTTATTGTTCATGCATTTCACTTCCATTGCTTGAGCTTCTTTCTTTCTTAGAAGAGTGAAACTCTTCCACTTTTCTAGAGCTTTACCAAAGCAGTTAAGGGTGGAACGTGATTCACCCATTCTGTGTTAAAGATTGGCTCCGTGTTTGTTGTTACTTTATCTTTTAAGTTCTCTACTTGGAGGAATGAGCATCACTCACTTTTCTAGCTTTACCGAAGCCATGAAGAGTGAGTAGTTTCTCATTCACTCTTTAGTAAGAGGAGAAGGGCATGTATAAGTTATCCGGGAATCATATTTGTGCATTGTTTTTATGCTTAACGTTTATTTCTTCTTGTTATTGGATGATTGATTGCATCTAGCAAAGCAAATGTACTTTGTATAACTGTGGGCTCTTTCTATGACACGGATGACTCTTGCATAGAAAGACTCATCAGTTCAAGGCAAGTACCCCGGCTAGATCCTCATGACTACCCTTCAATCCTCCCCCTTATTGTACTTCATTTAAAGAATGAAATATTAATATCATGATTGGATGTCTTGTAGAAACACTTGCTTCTTTGTAGACGGGTTAAGTCTCGACACAGACAATTCTTGTAAACTTCTAGAAAGACATCGGAATCATGTTCTTAATTCTCACAATCCATCTTTATCTTCCGATTAACTTGCTATTGACACGGGAGTTAATTGAGTTATCAAGCACAATTATGACAAATCGGATAACTAACTACATGTCCAGATCCTTGCACTAAAGAGTGACTCTTTTTAATTAGCACTTATCTCCTGTTTTGTTAAGAAAATCCTCTTGGAAAGAATCTTATATTCTGTCCAGGAAAACTCATATCTCACAACAAATCTCAAGGGTTACAATCAATAGGTCTCTACCACTGCTTACCTCAAAAATATCAACAAAAGTTCCCTGTGGATTCGACTCCGGACTCAAACCTGATTATTACTACAGCTTGACCGCCTACACTTGGGTGTACACATTTTGGATCAAGAACAGATGGTTCAGGGTGTAAATGTCTACTGGTGGTGGCACACGCTCTACTAGTGAGACAATGAGAGAAATCTCAAATGTTCAACTTTGATCCCTACTTTGGGATACTAAGTTAGTGCTCTATTATTATTTGACTTGTATGAGGGAATTGGGCTTAGGGGTTGAGATCTTGGAAGAGCCATTGCATGTGAGTTCTCCCTTAGGAGCTAGGGTGAGTATTGATCAAATATGTCAGGTTGCGAGCTAGAGATCTCGGGGATTCTACTCACCGTGGACCTTCGGGTCATGGACATGTTGGAGTTGGATGTCATCCTTGGTATGGATTGGTTGACAGCACACCGAGTCGTCATCGATTGTGATCGGAAGAAGGTAATTGCCTACACACCGGAGGGTGTTTGTTTCAAGTTCCAGGGGGAAAAGCATGACGCTTTACACCAAGTAGTGTATGATTCCCGTTGGCAAGGGCAGTTAATTGGTTGGCTTGCGAGCCTTATCCTGGAGGACGAGCGAGACAAGAGTTTAGTCTACCTCGGGTGGTGTGTGAGTATGATGACGTTTTTCTAGACGAACTAGCGGGATTACATCCACATAGGGATGTGGACTTCACTATTGAGTTGCACCCCGGTACATCGCCCATTTCTATGACTCCGCATAGAATGACGCTAGCTGAGTTGCAAGAACTCAAGGTCCAATTGCAAGAATTGTTGGACAAGGGATTTATTAGACCGAGCACTTCACGTTGGGGCGCTCCGGTATTGTTTAGCAAGAAGAAAGATAAGACTCTTTGACTATGTATAGATTACCGGCAATTGAATCGGGTTACTATCAAGAATAGGTACCCTTTGCCGATGATTGATGATTTGTTTGATCAGCTGAGAGGGGTGCGGGTCTACTCCAAGATAGATCTACGCACGGGCTATCATCAGTTGAAGGTTAGGGAGGCAGATATCCCTAAGACGGCGTTTAGGACGCGGTATGGGCATTTCGAGTTTACGGTTATGCCTTTTGGATTGATGAATGCCCAGACGGCATTCATGGATCTCATCCATAGGGTGTCCTACCCTACCTAGATCATTTTGTCGTGGTCTTTGTTGACGACATCTTGATCTACTCCAAGTATGAGGAGGAGCATGAGGGTCACTTGAGGGTTGTTCTCCAGACCTTGAGAGACCATCAGTTGTATGTCAAGTTCAGCAAGTGTGAATTTTGGTTTACGGAGATGAAATTTTTGGGACACGTGGTGTCGACTTTGGGTGTGTCAGTTGACCCGGAGAAGGTTGAAGCGGTTATGAGTTGGGAGAGATCGAAGTCAGTCTTCGAGATACGCAGTTGCTTGGAATTGGTGGGGTACTACAGGAGGTTCATTGAGGACTTCTCCCGACTAGCTGCACCTATGACGAGGTTGACCCGGAAGGAGGTCAAATTTCAGTGGGATGACTCGTGTGAGAGGTCATTCCAAGAGTTGAAGGGGAGACTTACTTCAGCTCCTATTTTGATAGTCCCGGCCGGAAAGGGGACAGAGGTACACAGTGTATTGTGATGCCTCGAAGGAAGGGCTTGGTTGTGTTTTGATGCAGTCCGGGAGGGTGGTGGCTTATGGTTCTCGACAGTTAAAGAACCACGAGCAGAATTACCCTGTGCGTGATATGGAGTTGGTGGCCATTGTCTTTGCCTTGAAGGCTTGACGCCACTATTTATACGGTGAGCAATTCGAGGTATTTTTGGACCATAAGAGTCTGAAGTACATATTCACACAGTGGGACCTCAACATGAGGCAACGCAGGTGGATGGAGTATTTAGAGGACTATGAATTCACTTTGCATTACTATCCCGGTAAAGCAAATGTGGTAGTTGATGCACTCAGCCGGAAGTCACGGGGAGTCTTGGCTAGTATGGCTTCCGACAAATGGTTGATGCTCGAGACTGTGGGGCAGTTCGAGCTACACTACAGGAGTTAGGCTCAGGGCATTTTGGGGAGTTTGGTGGCTACGTCTTTTTTACAGAGCAGAGTGATCGAGTCCTAGGGACAGGACATAGAGATATTGTCTATCAGGGACCGGGTACAGTCGGGTACAGGTGACGAGTGTTGGGCCATTCACGCGGATGGTGGTCTTCGGTATAGGGGAAGGGTTGTGGTTTCCCAGTCTGCGGATCTGAGAGAGGAGATCCTTAGGGAGTTCCATTACTCCCGTTTTGCTGTACATTCCAGTGGCACAAAGATGTACCATGATCTTCGCCGCCAGTACTACTAGAGTGGGATGAAGAGGCATGTTGGAGACTTTGTTAACCGATGTCTCACGTGTCAGTAGGTCAAGGCTAAGCACCAGAGACCAGCAAGGTTTCTCTAGCCTTTGGAAGTGGCTGAGTGGAAGTGGGAGCACGTCACGATGGATTTTGTGACCCACTTGCCACGGACATCGTGGGAACATGACACAGTGTGGGTGATAGTGGACCGGCTTACGAAGTCGGTACACTTCTTGGCCAGGCGGATGACCTTCACACTGGAGGAATTCTGTCGATTGTACATACAGGAGATTGTCCGGTTGCATGGGGTGCCCGTATCTATAGTATCGAATCGGGATCCCAGGTTTACGACACATTTTTGGGAGAGTTTCCAGCGGGCAGTGGGGACACAGTTGATGATGAGCACAACTTTTCATCCCCAGACGGACTGTTAGTCGGAGATGACCATTCAGACTTTAGAGGACATGCTACGGACATGCGTCCTAGATCTCAAGGGTAGCTGAGAAGAGCACGTACCCTTAGTGGAGTTCGCCTACAACAACAGTTATCAGGCGAGCATACAGATGACACCCTATGAGGCACTTTATCGGAGGCCGTGTCGTTCTCTGGTTTGTTGGACAGAGGTTGGAGAGAGACCCTCTACGTGTCTGGAATTGGTTAGAGACACCTCGGAGAAGGTGAACTTGATACGCAAGCGTCTTCTCACGGCTCAGAGCTGACAGAAGAGCTATGCCGACAAACGGCGGTGACCTCTGGAGTTTGAGGTGAGAGATCATGTCTTCTTGAAGGTGATGCCTAAGAGAGGAGTGGTCGGGTTCGGCAAGCGGGGAAAGCTGTCGCCGAGGTATATCGGGCCCTTCGAGGTACTTGAGAGGGTTGGCACAGTTGCTTACCGATTGGCGTTGCCGCCAAATTTATCGAGTGTTCATGCGGTGTTCCATGTCTCTATGCTCCGGAAGTATACTCCAGATCCGACACATGTGGTGGATTGAGGTGAGTTGATTGTTGATGCAGATGGGACCTTCGAGGAGGGACGGGTGCGTATCATGGATAGCCGAGAGCAGGTTTTGCGAGGCAAGACCGTGAGGCTAGTGAAGGTGCTGTGGCAGCACCGAGGAGTGGAGGAGGCCACATGGGAGCGTGAGGACACTATAAGTACCAGTTATCTTTTCTTGTTCGAGGATGGAGGTACATTCTTACAGCCATTTAGTATTATATGACTGTTGCATATGCATGTGGTTGAATGTGCATGTATGTGTGAATTTCGGGGATGAAATTCTTTTAAGGGGGGAAGAATGTAAAACCCGGAAGAAAAATTTGAACTTTTTACGAGAAAGGGAAAAACGGTAAATTGCCACTACAGTGCGGGTTGAGAACCCTTATTTTTCTAGAGCTCAGATGACGAAACAGACCTCACCGTTGGATTCGTCTCGCGAAATCTAGTTACCCAGACAATTTTCGTCGAATTTCGAGATAGTTGAGTTTTTTTACGTTTTTCGAGACGACGGGTGTCAGGTGACCTCAAAAAACGTCCCAAAAATAAAATTTCTAAAATTTTATTATAATTTAAATAAAGTTCATATAAAAATATATTGAACTTAAACAGTGACAAAATTTAATTGTTTCGGGGCAAAAAGGGACTCGGGAATAGGGAATGTGTGGCGCGATGTGGACAAAGCGTTAAAGGGTATAAATAAGAACAAAAAATATGATTTTTACACAAAATTCTCTGCTGATTCCAATGGGTTCATGTTGGAAGAGAGGAAGAGGGGGAAAGGAAGAAAAAAAAAAGAGACATTCAAGACTTCTCTCTACGATCTACGGAGTTCCGTCGGTCAGAATTCTTCGGGTCACGTATTAAAGTCAATCTACGTGACGAGGGTTACACAACCATACCAAAAAGAAAGGATTTCACCGAAGATTCAAAGAGGGGATTTTGGAGAAAGTTTGGTTTTGGGCAAGGTTTGAGTTCTTGGAGCTTCCTAGCATTGTTTTACGCTTCAAGAGGTAGAGTTTTCATCCTAACTAGGTTTATTTCCAACCTAGGATGAATATATGAAATGGGTGGGCTTTTATGCGTATTTTAACACTTGCCAATGGTAGTTGATTTAATGGAAATGGGTGGATTCAATTCTAGTATGTAATTGTAATTAGAAATTGCTAATTTGTGATTTCTTGGAAGTTTTGATAATTGGATAAGTGAAAATCAGTTAATCTGATTTTTTTTGAGTTATGTGATGAATTTGGGCATTTTAAGTGATTACATTATTTGGTGCCTTGAAAGTGTTTGATAAAATGCCTATATGAAATAAAGTGGGTTAATTTCATGCGATTATGTGATAACATGTTTGGGCATTATTATTGATATGTTGATATATGTTTGTTGATATATTGACATTGTGATGACTTTATGGAAGTTATATGCTTTGGATATAATTTCCCATGGAATATGTAGAATGTGGTTAAATGGTTCATATGAGATTCATTACATATATTGCATGATATTGATATTGCAATGGTTCATTACATTGCATTTGCACGGAGGCAACACATTCATGGGCATGAGGCATGAGGCATGAGTGTGGGTGTGTGTGCATAGTTGATCAAACATCATTATTAATGAATGATTCATGGGCTCGGGATAGTTTGGCCGAGGTTCGACTGAGTCACATGATTTGCATTGAAAATAGGGTCAGGATTAGCAAGAAGGGCTAGAAAATTCCCTCGGGTGCAAGACCCGGTGATTGGGATACGCACTCCCTTGGTTCAGCCCATAAAGTGTATGAGTGTACGCGGAACCCTTGGTGGAAGTCCATGAATTTCGTGTGGGTTGGGTAACCCTTGGTGTAAGTCCATGAATACCCACCCCAAGAAAGACCCGAGATTTATAATGGTCATTTGATGTGTAACATAAATGGCAGATTTATACACATTGGCATTGCATTGTGTTGTGGGAGCCGGGGAGGGCTCGGGTTGAAGTGCATGAGTGAGTCTCACCTCATTCCATGTCATGGTATGGTGATTTCCAACATTGAATTGCATATTCTTGATTGAAATTCTTTTTGGTTTGTTGAATGTTGCATGTGAACATTTCATATGCACTTAGGTTGAGGAGTGACCTCTTTAGGAGTACCCTATTGAGCGTGTCTCACCCTTTATGGGAAAACATTTCAGGTACGGGTTATACACCGGTGGACGGCTCATATTTGGGGCCTCAAGGATGAAGAAAAGCCGACTTGTGGTTTTTAATCCATTTTTGTAAAACATTTACAAAGTTAGTTTTTAGGCATGTAATATATGTAAAAGAATTGTAATTTGAACTTGTATTAACTATGTTTGATGTATATTGGACCTCAGATGGGTCATCTGATTAAATGTTGTATATTGGACCTCGGATGGGTCATGTAATTGTATGATTGCACATGTTGTGTTTTGGGTAGTGCTCCCCGTATAAAGTTGACTCTGCCCGAATTTTGTTAAATTATGGATTCCAGTAAATGGGGCATAATGGCGTGATATCGAGTTACACGGTATCCACGGGTATTCCGCGGGTTGATTGGTGATTAACGGGTTGACAAAGGATCCCCGATTTTTGGGGTGTCACAGGATCAAACATCTTTTATAGTCTTAGGTGGAGGGAGATTGACTATTAAATCAATCTTTGACTTATCAACTTCAATTCCCTCTGCAGAAACATGTCCTAACAATGCCTTGTGTGACCATAAAATGACATTTTTTTCAATTTAGAACAAGGTTTGTTTCCTCACATCGAGTAAGGACTTTTTTAAGATTTTCTAAACATAATTCAGATGAATCACTATATACCAAAAAATCATCCATAAAAATTTCCAAGAATCGCTCCACCATGTCACTAAAAATACTCAACATACAATGTTGAAAAGTGGTTGGAGCATTACACAACCTAAATGGCATTCTTTTATAAGTAAAAGTGCTAAAAGGACATGTAGAAGTGATTTTCTCCTGGTCATCAATTGTTATTTCAATCTGGTATAGCCAGAGTACCCATTGAAAAAAAAAATATATATATATATATGCATGTCTGGCTTTTCTTTCCAAAACTTGGTCTAGGAAAGGTAGAGAAAATTGATGATTCTCTTTACCGTGCAAAGGTCTTTCAAAAACTTGGCATATGATGGGATTTGTTTTATTGCATCCAACAAGGGGTTGTTAATCTTTACTTGTTTAAACAACTCAAAGATTTCAGCATGATTGTTCAATGGTTGAGGTTTCTTGACTCTTTGCGGAAAAGGTAACGAAATTGGGTTTGATTTTTCTTTTGAATCAGGCAACTTGATTTCCTTTTCAATCATTGGTTTAGACTCAATTGGTTCATTAACAGGGATTGACTCAGCTATTGGCTCGAGATTTTTGGCTTTAATGGTCTTGTCAATCATCTTACAACTTCTCAATGTGGTAATTGCTTGAACTTGACTCGAAGAAGGTTTAGAAAAAATGACATTCTTTCTCCGTTGTGCTCAAAGACTGTGTCAATTTGGCTAGATGAATCTTGATTTCCTCAATGTTTTATGAAGTTTGAGCTTTAAAATCATTGAATGCATGGGTTGACTGAGTATTAAAACTCATCTGATTTTGAATGAACTGATTCATGGTGTCTTCTAAACTTCTCTTACGTGGGGGCTGATAAGGTTGATATGGCTGCTAAGTCTGAGGTTGTGGTGGAGGTGGACCTGGTTGCTGACTCACAGACTGTGTGTTTTTTCAACTGAAATTTGGGTGATTCCACCACCCTGGATTATAGGTTTCAAAGTATGGGTTTGAATAGGGGTTGTTATAGTTTAAAATGAATTGGTTTGTTTCATTAAAACCTCTTTGAAGGTTGGAATGGTGGGACACTCCCCTGTGGGATGTCCTGCCCAAACACAGATTTCACACAACTGATCAGTGGGTGACACAACAGAAACCTTCTTGAATTTTTTCATCTCTAGAGCATCCAACTTTAGAGACAAAGTAGCCATGCTGGCCCTTAGGTCATCATCTTCTTTTACTACACATTTCCCTCCCTGGGATGTGGATGACTCGGTTTCAACAATATTTGGTGAGGTCGAGTCCCACATTTGGGAACTCTTAGAAATAGTATCAAAAAACTCAAACGCCTCGTCGGGATTCTTACCCATGAATTCTCCATAGGCCATCATTTCAACAAACTGACGCATTGTAGAAGGAAGGACATCATAAAAGAAATCGACTAGGGTCCAACTTTTAAATGCATGATGTGTGCAAGCTTGGTAAAAAGTTTATCTCTTTCACACAAAACTTCATGATTTGATATCTCAATGCGTTCATGCGATGCACAGGGAAAAATTTATTGAAGAATTTAGTTTGCAAAACTTGCCAACTTGGAATGGATTGAGCTTCAAAGAATTTAGCCACTGTTTAGCTTTATCCTTCAAAGATAAAGGAAAAAGTTTCAACCGGACTATTTCAAAATTATCTTGTAAAGCATCACATACTTCCTCAGATTCTTTCATATGCAAATAACGGTTTTCAGACTCAAGAACATGAAACTATGGTAAAAGTTGTATTGTTCCAACTTTAATGTTAAAATTTGGAGCATTTTTGGGGAAAGAAAAACACAAGTGGATAGTAGTGCGTGTAGGATGCAAATATTCTCTCAAAAGTCAGTCATTCTGACCCACTACTTGATGGTTTTCCCCGACCTCCCACACGAACCTGATTGTGTGTATATGACTTATAGAGTATGGTGAGTGTCATTCTCCCTCGAGTTTGATGCAAGAAGTGGGGAAAATTATGTGTGGATGAACAAAAACATGTGTGTGTACAAAAGTGCTCCCCAAGTGTGGAGAGACTTGCAATGTCGTGCTTTGCTTGGAATGAGTATTCCAAGGTCGTCTCCTCAGGGAAGGTGAGGTCGGGTGCTTAAACAGTGATTTGTGAAAAAATAAAAATTGGAAAATCTTGTGATTTGAAGTTTGGTGAGTTATGAGTTATGAAACATGAAAGAAGGCAAGGTTGGCTAATCCATCGAGGTCATTCCAATGGGAATGCTAGATCGATTCATTTCATTCAACCAATGGGGTCTCGGTGTTTGATTGATTCGTAGGAAGTGAGAGACTAATGTAGTTGTGTTGGGCAAGAGCATACCCCGTGACAATTCTACAGTGTATGAAAAGCACACAATCACGTCCGCACACAACCACGTCCGCACTCAACCTAGTCAAACCAAATGCTTTATACTACGAGGAAGAATAGAAGAGAGTGGATTTCACATACCCAAGAGAAAATCCCTCTTGGATTAGCCAACTAAAAGTTTAGCTATGCATGATAAAAGAAAAAACAAACATGAAGTGAAGAAACATGGTAGTGAACTCAAACATGGACTTGTATTAATGTAAGGGAAGGTATAAACTATGAGGGAAAAAAACCATTAATACCCAAATTATAAAGCTTGAAGGGAACAACACCCAAATGTATAAATGGACCACAAGAAAACTTAACTAAACTTAATTATAACTTGATTAAAAGAGATTAAAGTGCAAAAGGGAAAGATTACAAGTGAAATGGAGCTTATTACAATGAAAATGGTGAAAGAAAATGTAAAACCCAGCTTTCTCTCTGTAGAACTTTATCTTCTACCTTGGACCTTCTATCTCTAAAAATATGATCTTCTGCACATGTGTGAAGGAACTCCCCATTTTCGTCCATCCCCTCTCTCTTAGCATGAGTGACTGACTTGGAGTCATTGGAGAGAGGTTGTCCACCAAAACAAGAAAAATCAGCCAAAGCATGGTCCTCCCATGCTTTTCCAACCACTCCCTCTCTTTACCTTGCATCCCCACTTCCTCATGCTTCAAATCTGAATGTAGGGGTTAGGAGATTATCATAGGGTGTTACAAATTTCAGAGCATGGATTAGATGACACAAGGTGGGCCCCCATAGTTGGTGGAGTCGTTTAGAGAAGTATCTGGGCTTTCAGGGCATCTTCTTCCGGTAGCTCGTAAGTTACCTACCGGTAGATCATCTCGCAAGGTTTCTACCATTAAGTCTTAAGTTTTCTACCAACAGGTCTTGCATGTCTTATATCAGTAGGTCTTATCCTTGTCCTAGAATTCTTGGTTCCTTGAGCTCCCGAGCCATCCATCATGAGGTCCTTTCTTCCCCCATTGACCTCGATCACTTGATTGGGTGCTTTATGCATGCCCTTTACATCTTATCTCCTGCAATCAAGCAATTCTCCATTAATTATCAATTTGAATCCATTTCCCTAAAAATTCACTACAAAACAAGTTAAATTGGATGCAATGAAGATGCATAATATGCAATATTCCACACTCATCAACCACATCTTGTTCTCTTTGATTATTATTGGCCATACTTAGCTCAAAAGAGCCTAGAGATGTTTTTGATGATCAAGACAAAATACTCAACTGATTTACTGATCCTATTGATGACTTAACAAACATAAACAATACAAACTTAACAACTTTCCTGTTCTTTTTCGAATCACCGTAACTCCTCGGCAACGGTGCCAAAAGCTTGACCTGATTTAAATCATACACCCAAGTATAAGTGGTCAAATTGTAGTATTATTCGGTTAAGTTCGAGGTTGAACCCACATGGAGCTTTCTGTTAGAATTCAAAAATAGAAAAGGTAAGATTGTCATGCACATAGTGTGCTTTACAAAAGCTTGTGGTGTAAACTTAGAATTAGGAAATAAATACTTAAACTAAACTCTTGGTAACAATAACTGAAAAACTACTCTTTAGTTCGGGGATCCAACATGCATTTTATTGCTTGACTATGAAAATGTCATCTTACAACAATTAACTCTCAGATGACTAAAAAGTTAACCGGTAGGTTTGATGTATATATTGAACCATATCACATCAACTAATTATGTTAGTCAGAAGGTCTATGCACCATACAACAACCAAATAACCCTAGTAAACCCGAAGGTGAACCATTCAAAAGGTTTACTTTAGCTATTCGATTGGCAGGTCGATGATTCAATGAAGACGGAGTTCCGGTTTATGCATTGAATCAAAAGCATTGGCTATGACAAGATTTAACCCGTCTATAACCAATCTCTTGATTGTTACATAAAACCCAACTACGTGCGTCATTGTATCATGCATGAAGTACGTAATATCCTAAAGATTAATTGGTATATATCAATAGGTTTAGCTCGGTATTCATAACCATGAGCATATAGTAATACCATACCAAAAGGAAATAATAATAACCATCCATCAATTAAGGGAGCTATAAACATTAACGCATTGATAAAACATTGACATTTTCATAACACAAACAATATTATACATGTCTTCACCCTTCACTAAAGAGTATAATTGGATTACTCAGACTTCATTGCTATAAACTAGCAAGAAAGGTGAGATAATCTCATTACAATGTGTCACAAATACAATAAATCCTTCCACGAGGAATAGTTGAAACACTCTCACTCTTATTACTGGCTAGGGCACAAAAGTGGGAGAGGTTCACCCTCCAAGTAAAAAGGATGTAAAAGAAATGTAGAAGAAGAGAGTTTCTGGCTTAGGGAGTGTTTAGGGCAGGGTTTCTTCTTCTCTGGCTCTTGTTTCCCTTCTCTGGTGAAATCTCCTTGAAAAATGATTGAACGTGGCTATTTATAGACACCAGGGAGGGGGTCAGGGGTGGCAGACACCCAGGGTAGCCAATCACAGCTTTTTGTTGCACTTTTGGACCAATAGGAGGAGAAGAGGGCTTAAGGCGGTTTAGCCACTGTCCGGACGGTGCTAAGCCTTTGGTTTTTATGGTGGAGCCTCCTATACTGACCTTGTGGACCTTGGCCACCATTGGGATGGTGTTTCACCATCCAAATGGTGAGCCTTTTACTGAATTATCTTTTCCTCCCTTTTCTGTTTACCTTTCGCACTTCATTCCTTCCAAGTTCTGATAATTGTACATGAAACCTTACAAAATATACAAATTAAACATTAAGCATAATACTATTCAAATTAATCATTTTAATTCAATTAACGCAAAATATTAACCCTAAACCCTAATTTGTTACCGCACTTTTTCGGGTTAATCATCTATCCCCTGATTTGATGCAATGTGACCAAGGACTATCCCTTGAGTCACCAAAAAAATGAAACTTTTTCCCAGTTAAATACCAATCCTTTCTCTTCGTACCTCTGCAATATCAACTCCAAAATTTTCAAGCAACCCTCAAATGAATTACCAAGCACAGAGAAATTGTCCATAAAAATCTCGAAAATTTTCTCTACCATGTCGTTGAAAATTCCCATCATACACCTTTGAAAGGTGTCTGGTGCATTGCAAATGACGAATGACATCTTTTTGTAGGCAAATGTTCCAAACAGTATGTGAAGGTTATCTTTTCTTGATCTTCAAGGGCTATCTCAATCTGGTTGTAGCCCGAATACCCATCTAAAAAGCAATAGAATGCATACCCCGTAACTCGTTCCAAGACTTGGTCAAGGAATGACAATGCAAAATGGTACTTTCTGGTACGTGAATTCATCTTCCTATAATTGATGCAAACCCTCCACCCAGTCACTGTCCTTGTCGGAATCAACTCATTCTTCTCATTAGCAACCACAATGTCTCCTTACTTCTTTGGAACTACCTGTGTAGGAATCACCCACTTGCTATCAACAACAGGGAAGATGATTCCTACATTACGCAGCTTTAGAACTTTAGCTCGGACCATATCCTTTATTACGGGATTCAATCACCGATGTGGTTGCCGGGAAGGCTTCGCATCTTCTTATTGGTAGATCCTATAAGTTTATATGTGAGGACTGATCCTCTTTAAATCTATTATTTTCCACCTAATAGCTCCCCTGTGTGCCTTCATCAATTGTAACAACCTTGATTCTTGCTCAGGTAGCAAGGACGAACTGATCACCACTGGAAAAGTACCATCACTCCCCAAATAAGCATATTTCAAAGTAGATGGAAGTGACTTCAAATCAGGTTTGGGTGGTTGAATAGTCAATGGTAAAGCATGCTTCTCCATTGGTGGTGATTCTTCAAACTTAGGTTCCCAAGATCCTAGAATAAAAACTTCTTCTGCTTGAAAAGTTATTTCCTCATACATGATCTCCAAGTATTCGTCAGCTGAATCTTCTGCTTGTTGCTCTATGATGGTGTCAATGAAGTTTAACTGATATAAATCTCCATCATCCCCTAGTCGCCTTTCAATGTTGAACATGTTCAGCTCCAAAGTCATATTCCTGAAGGTCAGCTTCATAAACCCATTCCTACAATTAATTAAGGCATTAGAAGTTGCAAGAAATAGTCATTCCAAAATAATAGGAATTTGAACAGACAGGTTAGCAACCGGATAAGTATTAAGAACAATAAAATCAACTAGGAAGTAAAATTTCTCCACTTGGACTAGAACATCCTCCACTATTCATCACGACATCTTTACACTTCTGTCAGCATGCTAGAGAGTAATAGATTTCGGCTTCAATTCTCCTTGTCCAAGTTGCACATATACGGAATAGGGAAGGAGGTTCACAGTTGCACCCAAATCTAGCAGTGCTTGCTCTACCCGACATTCCCCTCTGATGATTGAGATGGTAGGACATCCAGGATCTTTGTATTTGGGTGACACATTCGTCTTTAAGATGGAGCTTACTTGCTCTATGAGGAAAGCTCTCTTTTGCACATTAATCTTCCTCTTTACTATACATAAGTATCTCAAGAACTTGGCATAAGATGGTACCTATTTAATTGCATCTAAAAGAGGAATGTTAAATTTGACCTGCTTAAAAATCTCAAAAATTTCAGATGTATCAGATAACTTAGCAGGCATTTGCAGCCTATGAGGGTAAGGAGCAGGAATAAGATAACTATTTTCAGCAATTTCAAGTAGCTTAGTCTTTTCTAAATCAGCTGAGGTCTCTTTTTCTATAGGCTTAGAGACCTTTGATGAGATGGTGTTATCTACTTCTTTACCACTCCTAAGAGTAGTAATGGACTTCAGCTGTTCAACATTCTTAGTGGTCTCAATCATGTGTTGACCTTTGGGATTCTCTTGAGGTTGAGGAGGGAATTTCCCTTTCTCAAGTTGCATTGCCCCCTAAGATCGTGTTGATCTTTGTAATTTGTGGCCTAATTTCATTCAAAACCTAAGCCGTCTGATTGTTAATGTTATTTTGGGTCTGAATGTGTTACTGTAAAATTCCTCGGTGCTCCTTTTGTGAGGTGGTTGGTAAGGAGGTACTACGGGTTGGCCTTGATAGCCAAACCCTTGAGCTTGTGGTTGTGGTGGTGATGTTGGGTTTTGAACAAACCCATGTTGTGGAGGTCCTTGCGAAGGGACATGTTGAGCATTAGAAGGACTGACATAATTTGGTGATAGCTAATGTGTGGCATTAGGGTATTGTTGAGGTTGGGCGATGCTGTCGAATCTCCAACTATAGTTGGGCTGATATCGCCACCCAGGATTGTAAGTGTTGGAGCATGGAGAAAAAGACTGCTTTGGCTGTTTAAATGCATTAACATGCTCCTGTTACATTTCCCTACACATAATAATAGTTTGGCACTTATGTATAGGGTGCTCAATGGACTCATAAATCGAGCAAGGGTTCTTAGCCTTGGGCACACTAGTCACCTCATTAACCTTTTGAAACTCTAAACTCTCTACTTTCCTTACAATTTTAGCAATCATGGATAGGAGATCATCTTTATCTCTCAACAAATATTTTCTTCCATCAGACGATTGAGGGGCTGCTGATGATATTGATCGCTTAGCTGTGTTTGAGATGTCCCAAGACTGGGCACTCTTTACCAAACAATCAAAATAATCAAGAGCCTTCTCAGGCTCTTTATGCAAAAACTCTTCGTTGCACATCATGTCGATGAACTAACGATGTGCAGGGGTAATTCCCTAGTAGAAGAAAGTTACCATCTGCCACGGTTCAAAGCCATGATGTTGAACGGAGTTTAATAACTCTTTAACTCTTTACCAACATTTGTAAAACTACTCATTTGGTTTCTCAACAAAATTTTGAATTTATTTTTTCAAAGTAGTAGTTTTATGAATGGGGAAAAATTTAGTCAATTTTTTTTTTGACATTTGATTCCAAGTAGGGATCGTTCGTGACTTCAAGGAATTTAGCCATGTCTTTACTTTATCTTTTAGTAAGAAAGAGAAAAGTTTCATTCTATCCATTTCTTCCATCACATTCTGTTTCAAGAATTTACTAACTACTTTCTCAAATTCCTTGAGATGGAGATATCAATTTTCATTTACCATTCCATGGAATTGAGGGAGCAATTGGAGCATCCCTGGTTTAACAATCAATTGGTATGCCTACACCGGAAGTACAATGCAAGATGGCGAGGAAGAGCGGGTCGGTTAAAGATAATCCTTCATAGTCCGACCAGGCGGACCTATAACCGGATTATTCCACCATTACCCCCTGCTAATATAATAATGGATGGATTAATGTCATTGTTGTTATTCTGGGCAGCCATACCTACAACTGGTGGTAAATCATGTCTAAGTTTAATAAGTCAGTTTGCTTGGTCTCTAGCCTACATGCAAATCTACTAAAACCTAAGAACTAATATTGCAAAAAAAAAAAAAAAATTACAATAAAGATACACACCTGGGCTCTTGATGAAAATCACAAGACCTACTTGAATACCTTTGTATCGCCTTAGATTGCCATTAGCTTCCTTGAGTACGGTGCCAAAAATACTAGCCCTCCAAAGGGGTTGTATTTTCCCGAAAGCTCTCAAGTGTAAGAAAAATGTATCTTGTAGTAACTCAAACAAAAAGTCCAAGGTCGTCTCCTTAGGGAAAGAATTAGAATCCAAGGTGATAAAAAATAAAAAGAGAAAGCACTTTGAAGTTGAGAATTTATAGAGTTAACTACTAATGAAATTGAAGTTCAATAAATAGAAAATTGGATAATCTTCAAAATTAGTCCCACCTATGAATAAGAGTTTCTACCCTAAATCTATAACTCATCTGCTTTCGTATTCAAACTACTACAGACGGATGATTTTCAACTTAAAAATTTGAAAGAACTAATGTAGCAATTGAAAGATGGTTTATGATGGAAGAATCAATATCATAAAGGTCACAGAAAATACCACAATTATCCATACCAAAACTAATTGTATATAGATAATCGGGAAGTATGCAAACCAATTAATTATTCGAAAGCATAACCTTTTCAAACAATCACATGAATGTTAAAACCCTAGTTTAGAGCATAAACCTTACTTCATAGGTTGGGACTCCTTCCTCGGATTATCCAAATGAATATTACTCACTCATGATAATGGAAATAACACAAAGCATTAAAGAAAACATAATTGAACTCAGAAAAGTAAAGATTGAATTGAAATTGATCGTTTGTACTAAAAAACTAAATATGAATAACAAGGCTTTGAAAGTAAAGACAATTGAATGTAAATATTGTTTGAACAAATAAAAGAACTAAACATAAAAGAAGAATAATACAAAACTCCGTAAAATAACCCTAAAACTTTCTAATAAAAAGAGTAGGAAAAACTAAAAGAAAAACTCCTAAACGTCTTCAACAGCATCCTTTATTCCCCAAAGGGTCTCTATTTATTCTAGTTGGATGGAGAATCTTCAGATCTTTGACATATATCCTTCCCAAAATTATTTCTTTGATTGGTTGAGAATCTCCAAAAGATATGGCAAAATCTAATCTTTAATTGAGTTTCATGTGAAAATCTGCCTTGACCTACTGATAGAATAGTAAAACCTACCGGTAGAATCTTTGTCTAATAAAAATTCTGAAAGTACTGGGCTTTTGCTACCTGTAGAACCTCTCTAACAAAAGTAGTGTAAGTTTTTCTACTGATAGAACATGTTTAACTACTTATAGAACTTCTCTAATAAAAAAGTGCAAAGTACTATGAGTTTTATTGCGGGTAAAACATGTTGACCTACTGATAGAACCTTCCTTTTTCTACCTTCCTACCGATAGAACTTCTCTTTTCTTCCAAAATACTTCTAAGGCTCCGAGCTTCATCTTCTCCCAAGCAAACTCAATTGCAACTTGTCCTTTGCCATCTTATTAATGCTTAAACTCAACATTTACACCCAATTTACCTACAATCACAGAAATCAAGGCTTAACACGCAAATTATAATAAGTAAATCCAATTAGTAGATTAGTAAACCTAAAGTGAATATGTTAAGTTATAAAATAATGCAATGTTGAAGTCTCAACAGGACCCATAATAAAATTAAAAGACCATCCTACAAATCTTATCCACTACGACACATGGTGAATTGTGATTGGCTCTGGGAGATTTCCAACCAATGGAAAAGTGACATGTGGCACATTCTAGGCCAAGTATAAAAGGAAAGTAAAAGGTGGAAAAAATCAGATTTTCTCCACCCATTTGCCTTGCCAAAAAAGGTTGGGGAGAGAGAGAGAGAGAGAGAGAGAGAGAGAGAGAGAGAGAGAGAGAGAGAAGAGCTTCCAAAATTATTCAACCTCTCCCAATTTCTTTGGATCATAATTTTTGATTCGACCATTAGATTCGATCAACCAAGAATTAAAGTTGTTCTACTTGACAAGGGCTACGCGCCAACACCAATGACGTCCATTTTCCCCAAATTTTGAAAAAATTAAGGGTTGGGGCTAGGCATTGAAGAGCTATTTTTGGGCGTTCTTAAAGATTTCTTGATTAACCTTAATAAGTATGTAAATTAAAAAATTAAAAAACTCGAATTAGCATAACTAACGCACTAAAAATTAGTACTTAGAATAAATTAGGGTTTGTGCGGGAATGATACTAGTTTTAACATTTTATCTAAAAGTTGCAGGACAAATGCCGAATTAACGCAAGACCAAGGGAGCAATGTCAGGAGAATGCAAAGAAGGAAGGACAAAGTGTAATAAAAGCATGTAAAGAGTCAGCATGCATGCAAGTGGGATTTTCCAGCAAAGCACCACCGTCCGGACGGTGGTGATGGCGTCCGGACGGTCACCTTTGTCAGAGTTCAAGTTGCCCACTTGCCCACTTGCCTTCCCACGCCTATAAATACCCATGCTCCTTTTCAGCTTTCAGAAGGCCGGAACTGAGAGAGAAACCAAGAGAGAAACTGAGAAAGATACGAGAGAAGTTCTGAAGCTTTTCCGAAGAGAGAAAAAGAGAGAAAAGAAAAGAGAAAGCACGCTCCGGTCCTACGTCCTGTACTTTTATATTTTCGTTATATCTTTCCATTCGGATAGTTGAACTGCTGCCACTTTTTCATCTTAATCGATCATAAGAGTGGTTGTGCTTCAATCGTTCCCTGCGAAAGATATTTAAATTCCGCACTTTACTTTCTGTTGTAATGACAACTGCTAGCACTCCTTGCTTGTCTATAGCAATGGAGTGTGAGTAGTTCCGTATATCCTCCGGTTTGAGGGGAACACATGTATAATATTGATCTGTTTATGGAATTGCTGATATTTTATTTATACGTTTATTATATATATGAGACGGGCCAGCTAGAATGACCCCGGCGTTCCTACCGGTATGGTTAACCCTCCACCGGAATGCTGAGGAAGTTCCACTGACGCCTGGTATTACTATATATAATAATATTGCCTGCTAGAATAACCCCGGTGATCCCATCGGTATGGCTAGTCCTCCACCGGAACGCTGAGGAAGTTCTACTGTCAATATATATATTACAAGATAACCTATTGAATAATTCAAGTATGCCGTTTGAGTGACTTCACTTAATGGGTGACATATCTAAATACAGTTAGCCTAAGAAGCGGCTGTATTATGATTAACTACCACCGGTTGACCTGACAAGTCACCGGAAGATAGTCTATACCACCTGCGGATTCTGCTTGAATTAATCAATTGGACATCTATAACCAGTGTAGCCTAAGGAGCAGCTGAGTTATAATATATTACTACCACAATGAGCCTAAGAAGCTATTGTGTTCTTATTTGTATACATCAAACCTGCCGATTGACTTACCAGTAAAATGGAAGTTAATTGAGGTGAGGTAGCAATTCCATAATACGACCAATATAACGCATGTGGGATCCTTGAACTGAAGGATATCTTTTATATTTCTGTCATTAATCTACCTTAGTTGCGCATTTCATTATTGTTGCAATTTAATTCCGTCTTTTAATTAAGTTAAGTTATTCGAACAGACTAAGCTCACACCACAAGCTCTCAAACATCAAACTACTCCAAACAACCTCTTTATGGCTTTATTTCTATTTTATTGTTTTTATTTTATCTTTAACCTCTAATTACTAAAACTCTCTGTGGGATCGATACTTGGAATTAAAAACTGAGAAAACTACAATTTGACCACTTATACTTGGGTGTAATATAATAATATAATTCAGACACACTAAAAAGTGCGAATCAAGTTTTTGGCGCCGTTGCCGGGGAGTTACGGTAATTAAAAAAAAAAAAAAATGAAAGTAGTTGTTTGTTTATAATTTGTTTCTGTTTGTTTGCTTTTAAATAGTTTATGTCTGTACGGTCATCAGTTGGTTCAGTAAACCAGTCAGCTCAACCCTCATCTTCATCTTCTGCATCCACACAAGAATCGTTTGAATTAAGTATGGCTCGAAACGTACCTAGGGAAGAACCTCCTAGAGAACAAGAAGTCATCCAAAACATCCGACCTTTAAGAGAATATCTACATCCTACACGAACAAATGTCCCATCCTGTTTCGCTTTTCCAGCCGACGCTCCAAACATTAATATTAAATCAGGAACTATCCAGTTACTACCCCAATTCCATGGTCTAGAAACTGAAAATCCCTACATTCATATGAAAGAATTTGAAGAAGTCTGTGGAACGTTGCAAGATAACTCTGAAATGGTCAAACTAAAATTATTCCCATTTTCTTTAAAAGATAAAGCAAAACAATGGCTTAACACCTTAAGAGCCAACTCCATCACAAATTGGCAAACTTTACAGACTGAGTTCTTTAAAAAATTCTTTCCTATACATCGTACTAACACGTTAAGACGTCAAATCATGAACTTTTCTGTAAAAGAAAATGAAACTTTTTATCAATGCTGGGAAAGATTTAAAGATCTTCTCCAAGCCTGTCCACATCATGCATTCGAAGATTGGACCTTAGTCGGATTTTTTTATGATGCACTCCCATCTGCAATGTGACAGTTTGTTGAAATGATGGCACAGGGGGAGTTCATGAATAAAAGACCCGAAGAAGCATTCCAATTCTTCGATACTATTTCGGAGAGCTCCCAAATGTGGGACTCGACTTCGTCTAACATAGTAGAAAATAAGCCATCTACATCCGAAAGAGGAAAATATGTATTAAAAGAAGATGATGATCTAAGAGCTAAAATGGCTAGTTTATCTCGAAAATTAGAAGCCTTAGAAATGAAAAAACTTAAACAAGTATCTGTTGTAACCTCTACTGATCAAGTGTGTGAAATTTGTGCGTTGTCAGGACATCCTGCTGGGGAATGTCCAACTATACCTGCCTTTAAAGAAGTTTTAATTGAACAATCAAATGCTGTTCCAACTTATAATAAACCATATTCAAATCCATATTCTGAAACTTACAATCCAGGATGTAGAAATCATCCGAATTTTAGTTGGAGAAATACACAACCTACAAATCAAACACAAGGTCCACCACAGCCACAAAATCAACAACAGTACCAACCTTATCAACCTCCACATAAAAGAACTCTGGAAGACACGATGAACCAATTTATTCAAAATCAGATGAGTTTTAATACTCAAACAAATCAAGCATTCAATGATTTTAAAGCTCAAACTTTGCAGAGTATTGAAGATATTAAGAGTCATCTTGCTAAGTTGACCCAGTCATTGAGTACGTCAGAGAAAGGAAAGTTTCCTTCTCAACCTAAACCTCCACAAAGTCAGAGTCATGTTAATTCTGTATCCTCTGAATCTTCGTCAAATCAAGTACAAGCAATTACAACACTAAGAAGTGGTAAGGTAATTGATAAAACCATCAAACCTAAGATTTCAAAGAAAATACGTGAGTCAATTCCTGTAAACGAATCACTTGAATCTGAACCTTTAATCAAAAAGCAACCAGGAGTACAAAGTGAAAAAGATCCGCCATATCCGATCCCTTTACCTTTCCCCCAAAGAATTCAGAAACTCACATCCGAAAAAGATCAAGCTGAGATCTTGGAAATATTTAAACAAGTCAAACTTAACATTCCATTACTAGATGCAATTAAACGAGTTCCAGCATATGCTAATTTCTAAAAGATCTTTGTACAAGAAAGAGAAGAACTAATGTACCAAAAAAGGCATTTCTAACTGAACAAGTTAACACTATCGTACATCATGAAACTCTTCTTAAATACAAAGACCCTGGTAATCCAACAGTTCCATGTATCATTGGAAATTTCCGAATCAATCGAGCCTTATTAGATCTCGGATCTAGTTGTAATCTAATGCCATATTCCGTCTATACCCAGCTAGGCTTAAGTGAACTAAAACCTTGCAAGGTCATATTACAACTAGCAGACCGATCAATAAAAATTCCAAGAGGAATTGTGGAAGATATTATTATTCAAGTGGATCAATTCTATTTTCCAGCAGATTTTATTGTCATAGACACAGAACCAACTTACGAAACATCTAGATCCATACCTCTAATTTTGGGCCGCCCGTTCCTAGCCACATCAAATGCCGTAATAAATTGTAGGAACGGAATAATGAAATTATCATTTGGAAACATGACCCTAGAATTAAATGTGTTTAACAGCTTAAAACGACCTAGAGAAGAAGAAAGTGATGAAGAAGAACCCTTTGAAACAAATTGTGTTAATACACTGACTCAAAGTTTCTTTGAAAACACTTTTCTAAAAAAAGAAGAAGATATATTTGAATTACAATCAATATCTGATATCAAATCTGAAGATAAATCTGTGGAAAATCCACCAAGTGAAAAATTATCAATATCTGAACCCGTAGCACCAAACATAAAAATTGCTAAGACAGACTTAAAACCACTCCCAACCAATCTAAAATACGTTTTTTAGAAAAAAATAAAATTCATCCAGTAATCATATCAGCAAACTTATCTGAAAAACAAGAGAAAGAATTAACAGAAGTATTGAAAAATCATCAAAGTGTCCTTGGATGGACAATAGCAGATATCAAAGGTATAAGTCCACTCCTATGCACTCACTATATATACCTGGAAGAAAATGCTAAACCATCTCGTCAAATGCAAAGAAGACTAAACCCACATCTAAAAGAAGTCGTTCGCAATGAAGTACTCAAACTATTAGATGCAAAAATCATCTATCCTATATCTGACAGCAAATGGGTTAGTCCTACACAAGTCGTTCCAAATAAATTCGGAATCACTGTAATACAAAATAAGGAAAATGAATTAGTCCCAATGCGTATAGTCACAGGCTGGCGAGTATGTATTGATTATAGAAAATTAAACTCTCTTACTAGGAAAGATCATTTTCCATTACCATTCTTAGATCAAGTCTTAGAAAGAATAGCTGGGCATGCATACTATTGCTTTTTGGATGGATATTCAGGCTACAACCAAATTGAAATTGCAATAGATGATCAAGAAAAAACCACTTTTACATGTCCCTTTGGTACCTTTGCATACAAACGAATGCCATTCGGACTTTGTAATGCACCAGCTACCTTCCAACGTTGCATGTTGAGTATATTCAGTGATATGGTAGAAAGATATTTAGAAGTCTTCATGGACGATTTTTCAGTATATGGAGATTCATTCCAACTTTGTCTAGAAAATCTAGAAAAAGTTCTCATTCGATGTGAGGAAACAAACCTTGTCCTAAACTGGGAAAAATGTCATTTTATGGTAACACAAGGTATTGTTTTAGGCCACATAGTCTCCAAAAAAGGAATCGAAGTAGATAAGTCAAAAATCGATCTGATAGCAAACCTGCCTCCACCAAAAACAGTAAAAGACATTCGCTCATTTTTAGGCCATGCAGGATTCTACAGAAGATTTATAAAAAATTTTAGTTCAATCTCTAAGCCTATATGCAATCTATTATGTCAAGATACATCATTTGAATGGAGTGAGACATGTCAATTCGCATTTAACAAATTAAAAGACATGCTTATTTTTGCACCTATTATGCAATCTCCTGATTGGTCCTTACCCTTTGAAATAATGTGTGACGCAAGTGACTATGCAGTAGGAGCTGTATTAGGGCAAAGAAAAGACAAGAAACCATACGTGATCTATTATGCAAGCAAAATCTTAAATGATACCCAAATAAACTATTCAACCACAGAAAAAGAACTACTTGCAGTTGTATTTGCTTTAGATAAATTTCGTTCATACTTGGTTGGGTCGTCCATTGTGGTATTTACAGATCATGCAGCCCTAAAATATCTACTCACAAAGAAAGACACTAAACCACGTCTCCTGTGATGGATACTATTACTCCAAGAATTCGATCTTATAATCAAAGATAAAAAGGGAGTAGAAAACGTAGTAGCAGATCACTTGTCAAGATTAAACTACGAAATAAAGGAAGAACCAATTCCAATCAAAGAAACATTTCCAGACGAACAACTTTTCGCAATAGCAGAAGTACCATGGTATGCGGATATAGCTAATTATCTAGCCACTGGAGCTATACCTCCTAATTACACTAAATCTGATACAAACAAGTTCCTAAAGGAAGTACGTAATTTTTTCTGGGATGACCCTTATTTGTTTAAATATTGTAAAGATCAAATAATAAGGCGTTGTATACCTAACCATGAAATAAATCAAGTAATTCAGTTCTGCCACTCTGAAGCATGCGGAGGCCCTTTCGCTTCAAGAAAAACCGCTGCAAAAATCATGCAGTGTGGATTTTATTGGCCAACACTTTTTAAAGATACATATACCGTTTGTTTGAACTGTGACAGATGTCAAAGAATGGGAGATATTTCAAAAAGAAATATGATGCCTCTAAACCCTATTTTAATTATTGAAATTTTTGACTGCTGGGGCATCGATTTTATGGGTCCGTTCCCCCCATCATTTGGCTATCTATATATTCTGGTCGCAGTTGACTATGTCTCTAAATGGGTCGAGGCAGTTCCTTGTCGAAATAATGATCATAAAACAGTGATCAAATTTTCAAAAGAAAATATTCTGTCTAGATTTGGAATTCCTCGCACCATTATAAGCGACGGTGGATTACATTTTTGCAATAAAGTTTTTGAAAACCTCATGAAAAAATATTCCATTTCACACAAAATATCCACCCCATACCATCCGCAGACCAGTGGCCAAGCTGAATTAGCCAATAGAGAAATAAAATACATCCTAGAAAAGACAGTAAACCCAGATCGTAAAGATTGGTCTTTACGATTAACTGATGCGCTTTGGGCATACCATACTGCATATAAAACTATTTTAGGAATGTCTCCTTATAGACTAGTGTACGGAAAACCATGTCATCTCCCTGTAGAATTGGAACATCGAGCATATTGGGCAATTAAAATAATGAATTTTGATTTAGACAAGGCTGGAATAGCTCGAAAATTGAAAATCAATGAATTAGAAGAATTAAGAAACGAAGCATATGAAAATACTAAAATCACAAAATCAAGAACAAAAATTTTCCATGATAAAAATATCATGCGGAAATCTTTCGAACCATCTCAAAAAGTTTTATTATACAATGCAAAACTTCGTTTATTTCCAGGTAAATTAAGATCAAGATGGACAAGTCCCTACATCGTCAAACAAGTATTTGACTACGGAGCAGTTGAAATCAAAAATCCAGTAACCGGAACTATCTTTAAAGTAAACGGTCAAAGGCTTAAACCGTATTATGAAACTTTTACTCAAAACATCACTGCTGTGCACCTTTCTGATCCTGTCTATTTACTTTAAAAATTAGCACTTAATCCTACTAATTCATTGTAATTTCTTTGACAGAGAAAACCGCCTGAGTAACAGCCAGAATCCTACTTGGTGAATCAAGGTTCTACCATCAATGTTGATGATTACTGTGCTTTCGTCACAACTAGTAATTAGTTTAAATTGGGGAGGTATGAATGTGAATTTAATTTTTACTTTTAAAATAACTCTTCTACTTTAAACAGATAACTTAAATATATATATCTTGTCTTTGTAACTGGCAGACGTTAAAGAACCGGATAAAGAGTCTTTTATCTTATATTAAATTAGAATATACAGTATGGATGTAAAACTATTTTGGTTAAGTTTAATTATATTGCGTCATCTTCCAAAAGACGTTCACGCACTGATCATGCAAAAAGCCAGAAGAGTCAGAAATCTTGAAATATTTGAAAGCCAACCAAAACCACTATGCGGAAAAAGTCCGTATGCTAAACACAGACGAGCAAAGCGTCTCGGTGGTTGTGTCAGATGCGGTCGAACAGAACATTTAAGACAATACAATCCATGTGCGGAACCGATTTCAGGTCGAGCGTCCGATCGATTACGATGGATTAGGTATGGGCAGAGTAAGGACTACCCTGAGGCGCCATCCTACTCCACCCCGATGTTAACCAAGTACGTTCGAAATGAAGTTGGTCGAGTCACTGGTATTAATAATCCAGACAGTTCTGACTCCGACTCAATATAATCAACAGAATTTTGGAAGAAATATATATGTATACATATACATAACTATAATATATCTATAAACAATGTATATATTTGTATAAACATACATGTTTTTCTAAATATACATAAGTATAAGAGTAAGTAGTTAAAAATGTACATAAATGTAAATAACTATAATTTAAGTAGGCAATTCCGTAAATAAGCAATAACAAATAAAAAAATTAAAAACCCTTTTTTTTGACAACAAAAAAGAGTGGTGAGCAAAAGTTTTTAGTAGAATGAATATATATGAAAATTTTGTGTATTGCAGGAAATTGAAGAAAGAACATTGCAGAAGAAATACAAGCAAAACACAAAGGAAAATCAAACCCGAGAGTTGGGACCGTCCGGACGGCAGTCCCACCGTCTGGACGGTGGTCCCTATTACATATACATTCCTCCATGCAGCCGATCATCTTCAAACCCATTTTTCCACCAAAGTTTCGGCTACACCCGAAAATCCTAAACAAACACCCTCAAATCCACTACATTTGCTCAAAATCTATCACATTTTCTCTGATTATTCTCCTACCCATAACATTTAGAAGATATTTACCGATTGAAATCATTCAAAACCGAGAATCCGCGGAGAAATCAAGAAATTATGGATTTGAGGCAAAGACCATGGAGATCATCAAGAAGGGCTCAAGCAAATCAACCCGAGCAACAACAAGCACCTCCACCACCACCAGGACCGGACGACATCTTCGACGAGGTGATGTTCGAGAATTCCCAACAACAAGCCTGGTATGATAAACATTTTAGAACTAAAACAATAATTGTGGAGAGACCCATTATCTTTGAAGACTTTGAAGACTTTGAAGCTATAGGCATTAGAGAAATCTTGCATGCTAGAGGTTGGGTTGATTATGCTAGATTATCTGCACCTGTGTATGATTGCTTAGTCCGTGAGTTTTACAGTAATGTTGTAATAGTGGAAAAAAGACATTTACGTGCATTTGTGAGAGGTGCCATATTTCAAGTTACACCAAACACCATAGCTGATTTCTTCCAACCTATACGGAGAGAACCAGACCCACAATACCCATATGCTGAGAATGAATTACCTGATGTAAGTGCCATAGGAAGACAAGTCACGAATAATCCAGACTTTGGATGGGGTAGACCGAACAAATACATCAAGCAAGGAGATTTGACTGATACATATAGAATTCTGAATTTGTTCACAGTCAACAACTTACTACCCAGGGCACAGAAAAACCAAGTCTACACCGAACAAGCTTACCTGCTATATGCACTCGGGATAGGACACAGTATCGATCTACCGAACCTAATCATAGACCAAATGATCTTAACGGTAGCCAACAAAAAGCCCTCACTCCCGTATGACATGTTAGTATCTCAATTGTGAGGAATAATGGTGTAATCATTGACCCCGTATGGAAGGAAGTTGAGCACTATGGAGCATTAGACAAAACCTCATTGAAGAAAAGTCACGGAGGACAACAAGAAGATGTGCCTGAAGTACAACCAGCAGAGCTACAACAGCAGCAGCAAGAAGAGCCATTCCACCCACCTGAGGAGTTCATTCCACAAGAGCAGTAGCAGCCACAAGAGGATCAACCCTACATCCCTGTAGACGACCGAACCGACAGACAGATTTTGCTGGGATTGGAAGCCACCCTCACTCAAATGGATGCCAACATCAATCAACTTGGCCAGCGTATGACAGAATATGAACAGAGTCAGACAGAAATATTAAGGCTATTCAGACAACATTTTGGAGGAGGTCCTTCAACTTCTTGAAGACCAGGGGATTCTACTTAAAACATTGCTTTCTTTCACTCACCCTTTTATTTTACGCACTTTCAATCTCTGCACTTAAAACTTGAAGTTGTGTTTTATGTTTTATGCTTGTGTGATTTGAACTTAGTTAAGTCTTGCTTATATATGTTTGAACTAGTATGTTTGAAATTTAAGTATGTTTAAATTGTCTTTGTCAAAATGAGAACATAAATTGCTAAAATAGGAAACATATTTCATACAATTCACAGTTAGATTAGGATTATATTCTAATGCCTTGCAAAAATACTCTCAATCTGATCTCATGAGACTTTCATATTTTAGCTGTACGTTATCTTATTTTTATTCGAACTTAACCTTAGAAGCACAAATAGATGTCTTTATTTTTGAAAACCATGCAAAATATTACACTCTTTCTATATATAGTGGAGATGTACAAACCAAATGCAGAATTAGAGCCACTCTTTCTTGGAGAGAAATGCTACATCTACTCAACTACGAATCTTCGATTCAGCTGTAATTTTTCTTTGAATAATCTCATTTATTTGCTTTGATTAGCACGTATTGAAATATATTATGTACATTGCCCTTAATTGTTTATCTAGAAAGAATACAAATATAGGATTTCTGGAAAATGATCTTAGGCCATGTTTCATTAATCTTGAGCCTAAACCATTTCTTTTACAAAGTTATCCCTAGTCAGCCGTGATTGAGCCTGAAAGAAAATAAAGTCTTTTCTTAAACCCTAAGAAACACCCGAGCCACATAAAAATATAATACACCTACCCTTGCTATCTAATTTTCTTGCACCCTCGGTTTAAACAGCAGGATACAGAAAAGCAGAAAAAAGCAAAGAAAAGGGAGAAAAGAAAATCCCGACTCGAAAGAAAAGTCTAAAAAAGAGAACAAAAAGAAAGAAAATAGCCAAGAAAGTGAAAAATGGAAAAAAAAAATAAAAATAACCTGCAAAGTCATAAGAAAACTAAACTGAGGTGTGCCACAATGTTAAACGATAGCATTTGAATCCCGCCGACGTCAGTTCTTACACCCCGACCCCTGACCACGTTGCAACCCTAATAAAGTCCTTTTTGATTCCAGAAATCATATATTTGCATCCATTCTAGCAATCTAAAAAGGAAAATGTTAATAATATATTTAATACAGTGTTAATATTCTTTCATGAGATTATGTCAATTTCCAGTCCATTTAAAATAATCGCTCCTTTCTATTACATGTGAAATAATTTGTTTTGTTATCAATATTCTAATCACATGTAAAATTGTGAGAACAGTCACTATAACATACGTGCTATTCTTACTGAGTGTATTCCAGGGAAGGATTGACATCAAGACTACCATGAAAGAGGGTAATATTTTTCAAGTGATTTTTGAAAATAAAAACATCACTACACACACACACAAGTTTTTATAAAAATATATAGATAATACTACACCCAACATATGATACTCTCAAGGTGATCAGAAAAGGAAACATTCCAGCAAGACAGAAGAAATATCATTCTAATCATGCATGTGAAAAATATGAAATATGCATTCCTAATCACTGAAGTTTGTAGGTAGCTTCACTAGAAACCTTCACGAGACACAACTCGTCCACTAGGAATCACCTAGGGGTTTAACGGCTTATTGCATATGCTAAATGTAATCGTGAAAAAATCTACGAAAATGATTTTACCTCTACTTGTATTATATTTTCTTTTTATTTTACTAGGGACTAGTAAAATCTAAGTTGGGGGGTGTGATTAACCTTAATAAGTATGTAAATTAAAAAATTAAAAAACTCGAATTAGCATAACTAACGCACTAAAAATTAGTACTTAGAATAAATTAGGGTTTGTGCGGGAATGATACTAGTTTTAACATTTTATCTAAAAGTTGCAGGACAAATGCCGAATTAACGCAAGACCAAGGGAGCAATGTCAGGAGAATGCAAAGAAGGAAGGACAAAGTGTAATAAAAGCATGTAAAGAGTCAGCATGCATGCAAGTGGGATTTTCCAGCAAAGCACCACCGTCCGGACGGTGGTGATGGCGTCCGGACGGTCACCTTTGTCAGAGTTCAAGTTGCCCACTTGCCCACTTGCCTTCCCACGCCTATAAATACCCATGCTCCTCTTCAGCTTTCAGAAGGCCGGAACTGAGAGAGAAACCAAGAGAGAAACTGAGAAAGATACGAGAGAAGTTCTGAAGCTTTTCCGAAGAGAGAAAAAGAGAGAAAAGAAAAGAGAAAGCACGCTCCGGTCCGTGTTATACTTCAGTCCTACGTCCTGTACTTTTATATTTTCGTTATATCTTTCCATTCGGATAGTTGAACTGCTGCCACTTTTTCATCTTAATCGATCATAAGAGTGGTTGTGCTTCAATCGTTCCCTGCGAAAGACATTTAAATTCCGCACTTTACTTTCTGTTGTAATGACAACTGCTAGCACTCCTTGCTTGTCTATAGCAATGGAGTGTGAGTAGTTCCGTATATCCTCCGGTTCGAGGGGAACACATGTATAATATTGATCTGTTTATGGAATTGCTGATATTTTATTTATACGTTTATTATATATATGAGATGGGCCAGCTAGAATGACCCCGGCGTTCCTACCGGTATGGTTAACCCTCCACCGGAATGCTGAGGAAGTTCCACTGACGCCTGGTATTACTATATATAATAATATTGCCTGCTAGAATAACCCCGGTGATCCCATCGGTATGGCTAGTCCTCCACCGGAACGCTGAGGAAGTTCTACTGTCAATATATATATTACAAGATAACCTATTGAATAATTCAAGTATGCCGTTTGAGTGACTTCACTTAATGGGTGACATATCTAAATACAGTTAGCCTAAGAAGCGGCTGTATTATGATTAACTACCACCGGTTGACCTGACAAGTCACCGGAAGATAGTCTATACCACCTGCGGATTCTGCTTGAATTAATCAATTGGACATCTATAACCAGTGTAGCCTAAGGAGCAGCTGAGTTATAATATATTACTACCACAATGAGCCTAAGAAGCTATTGTGTTCTTATTTGTATACATCAGACCTGCCGATTGACTTACCAGTAAAATGGAAGTTAATTGAGGTGAGGTAGCAATTCCATAATACGACCAATATAACGCATGTGGGATCCTTGAACTGAAGGATATCTTTTATATTTCTGTCATTAATCTACCTTAGTTGCGCATTTCATTATTGTTGCAATTTAATTCCGTCTTTTAATTAAGTTAAGTTATTCGAACAGACTAAGCTCACACCACAAGCTCTCAAACATCAAACTACTCCAAACAACCTCTTTATGGCTTTATTTTTATTTTATCTTTAACCTCTAATTACTAAAACTCTCTGTGGGATCGATACTTGGACTTAAAAACCGAGAAAACTACAATTTGACCACTTATACTTGGGTGTAATATAATAATATAATTCAGACACACTAAAAAGTGCGAATCATTTCTCTTCTTCGTTTACACTACAAGAGGTGAGAGTTTCCTCCTATTTAGGATTACTTGCAATTTCAAGTTGTATATGTTATGTATATGGTTATATAAAATATTTACATATCTACCATATAACTAGTGTAACTAGTGAGAGGTTTGTGGATTGATGAACATGTAAACCAAGTTCTACTTGATTTTGGGTGTTGAACATGTTAATTATGTGTGATATGAATGGGCATGTTATGTGTTTATATTATGCTCACTAGGTGTTTGATAAACTGCCTAAGTATATGCAAGTGTGTTATTTGAGTTAGTAATACTTATAACATGCTTAGTGATGGTTATGGAGTGTTATTATATGCCTTATGATATACTAACTTTATGATGGAATGGAATTGCAATTTTACATTACATTGCATATGCATGGGTTGCACTACATTTGTGGGTATTGGCATGAGTGTGAGTGTGTGTGCATAGGTTTGGGTCACTAACCACCTAGGTGAGTTGATGGGTGGGACTCGGGAATATTGGTCTAAGATCCAATTAAGTCTCACATAAAATTGTGTGAAAAAGTTGTCGGGTATATGAAGAAGGGTTAGATTTTCCCTCGGGTGCAAGACCCAGTTATGTCGGTCACACACTCGTCGGTGGTGTAACGAGTCCATAAAAGTGTGTCGGTGTAGATGAAATCGGCGGTGGGATGCCCTCAAAATGTCGTGTCAGTTTGGTATCCTGTTGGTGGAATGTCCATAAATTACCTACCCAAAAAAGACACAAGAATTGATAAACGGTCATTGAGTGTGTATAACATCAATGGTGGGGGCTTGGAATGTCTGGTTCATGACATGGCATTGTATCACATGTTGTGAATGGGAACCCGGGGGTGTGTTTGGTATTGGACATGCATTCATGAAAAATCATATATGGTTGGCATGCTTAGTATTATTTCTGTGTGACTTGTGATATATGCTTGGCTTGATGAAAGTTCATTCTTATCATATTCGTTGGGATTGAGAGGTATTATTTATAGGAGATACCCTATTGGGCTTCGGCTCAACCCATTGTGGGAACATTTTTCAAGTACTCGCGCTTCCGTAGATGGCTCTGCCATGGGTCCGACTTAATGACGGAGTTAAAGCATAGATATTCATCTTGATTTATAGATGCATAGGTCCCATTGTATTTACTTTAAGCCTTGTATTTTGGTTATACAAAACTTGTATATTCTTTTAGAAAGAAGGCTTGTATATTGAGGGACTTTATGTATTTATTCTTATGACAAATGTGTGTTGTTACATTGAGGTTTGTTGGTTGATGTTTAATGTTGATACATTGGTATTGGACCTTGAAATGGTCATAGTGGCATTATAGACATAGGTTGTGTGTTGGGTGGACTCCCCGTACAAAGGAGACTCCGCCTGTATTTTGTTTAGAAATGACTCCCAGATTTTGGGGTGTCAAAGTTGAAGGTAATATACATACATTGGCTTTTGATTCGCACTTTTTAGTGTGTCTGAATTATATTATTATTTTACACCCAAGTATAAGTGGTCAAATTGTAGTTTTCTCGGTTTTAAGTCCAAGTATCGATCCCACAGAGAGTTGTTTAGTAATTTAAAACTTAAAATAAAATAAAAATATAAAAGGTCTTTTTTGAAGCAGAATATCGTTTGATAGCTTGTGATGTGAGCTTAGCTTGATAAAGATGAATTAAATAAAGTGCGTAAATAAAGCAGAGTGATGACAGGAATATAAAATATACCCTTCAGTTTAGGGATCCATATGCTTTGTATTGTTTAAGTTACTGGAAATGCTACCTCACAACAATTAACTCCCATGTTACTGGTAAGTCAATCGGCAGGTCTGATGTATATAAATCATAACACAGCAGCTTCTTAGGCTAGCTGGTGGTATAAATAATAACTCAGCAACTTCTTAGGAAAGCTGGTTATATCCACTTCAATTGATTAACCCAAGCAAACCAGAAGGACAAGTCATTCATGAGGAATACTTGAGTTATTCTCTTGATGTTATGATTGTTACTTGTTTATCTAATAAACCATAACACAGCCGCGTCTTAAGCGAACTGGTGGTAGTATAGCATAATCCAGCAACTTCTTAGGAAAGCTGGTTACATAACCGCCAGTTAAACATCCTCAGTATTCCAGTGGAAGCAGAGCCATACCAATAGGAACACCGTGGTTGTTAGACTGTCAGTCTTGTTATATAATTTATATATATATATAAACATATAAATAAAACATCAGCATTTCCAGAACTTAAGCAATATTATACATATGTTTACCCTAGTTTGAAGGGTATAAACGACTACTCACACTCCATTACTATAGAAAAGCAAGAAGTGCGGGTAGTATTCATTACAACAGAAATTAAAATATAACTTCTTTCACAAAGAACACTTGAAACACAACCACCTTTATTATCATTCAAGACACAAAAGTGGCGGTAGTTCAACTGTCCGAATAGAAAGATTACAACAGAAATGTAGAAATACGGAAAGGGTGTCACACACCGGCTATTCCTTTCTCTTTTCTCTCTATCTTTCTCTAAGGTGTTCTTCCTTTGGAGCTTGGAGGCCGGCTGGTTTTGAGTGAGTAAGGGGCTGATTTTGTATGTTGGAGGTAAATGTATGTAGAAAAAGAACAAAAGAAGACTTGGTGTGGAAAGGCTAGGGAATGGAGGCAAGGTGTGAAGGTGTAACACCCCGCATTTCCTTTTTATATATATGTATATATATATATATAGTAAATAATAGTGGTAAAAATGTGGATATGGGTAGAAATATGTGTTGGAGAGGTTTGGAATGGATTTGGTTGGTTTAGGAATGGATTGGACGGCAATGGAGGTCGGAACAAGAATCAGGCAGTCAAACCGTACCGGTACCATACTGTACCGGTACCGCGTACCGGTACCGTGTATCGGTACGACTGCTCCAGTAGCTTAACCGTACCGGTACCGCATACCGGTACGATTTATCTGACGCCCGCCGAACAGTAAAAATCGGGATTTTGGTGTTTTAAAACACCATTTTTAGCCTCATTTGCCCCATTCTTCATTTCCACTCTCACACTAAACACTTTAGAACCCTAGGAGAGAAAAAAAGGAAGAGAAAAACTCAAGATCAAAAGGGGAAAAACACAAGGTTAAAGGGTGATTCAAGGATCAAACCCTAGAGTTTTCAAGAACATCAAGGTAGGGGTTTTCTCCCACTCGCTTACATTGAGGTTAGGGTATTTATATATATATGTTTTTGCTATCAATGGTATATATATGCTATGGAATCATCACCTCTTAGGATTTTTGCAAAGATTACATGTTGTTAGGGTATAATAACCATGAAATCCCTTTTCTCGTTTTAAAACCCTAGTCTTTGGGAGAGTGATGTATTTCCTTCCTAAATGCCTTCTTTCTTATTGATTTCGAAACTTTAGTGCTTTGTGTTGGGTAGTAAAATAATGTTATTGCGATCTCATGTATTTTTCTTGGTTGGGTTGTTTGAGATACACATGTAATGCTTTGTGAAAGGTTCCTTATAAGGATGCTCACCCCTTCCCAAGAGGTTCCTTATAAGGATGCTTGGGAAGCCATGTAATGAATTGTGAGAGGTTCCTTATAAGGATGCTCACCCCTTCCCAAGAGGTTCCTTATAAGGATGCTTGGGAAGCCATGTAATGAATTGTGAGAGGTTCCTTATAAGGATGCTCACCCCTTCCCAAGAGGTTCCTTATAAGGATGCTTGGGAAGCCATGTAATGCTTTGTGAGAGGTTCCTTATAAGGATGCTCACCCCTTCCCAAGAGGTTCCTTATAAGGATGCTTGGGAAGCCATGTAATGTTTTGTGAGAGGTTCCTTATAAGGATGCTCACCCCTTCCCAAGAGGTTCCTTATAAGGATGCTTGGGAAGCCATGTAATGCTTTGTGAGAGGTTCCTTATAAGGATGCTCACCCCTTCCCAAGAGGTTCCTTATAAGGATGCTTGGGAAGCCATGTAATGATTTGTGAGAGGTTCCTAGTAAGGATGCTCACCCATTCTCAAGAGGTTCCTTGTAAGGATGCTTGAGAATCAAAGACGATCTAAACGGAGGTGGAGGTTACCCTAAAGTATGCCACCTACCGAAAGAATTGTTGGAAACTGTGTATGGTGGACTGGATTATATTTGGAAATGGTTTGCTAACTGTATAGTGGTTTCACTTATTCATTCAATTACTGTTGTTCCTTAAACTTGAGATCTACTAAAATGTCCCTGTTTTACTTCAAATGTTATATATGCTATTTGCGAAATGAGACCGGCCATTTTATATGCTTTTATAAACCTTGTTATAGTTTGGGAGGAATGTTGCTACAGAGCTTCGTGCTCACCCCCTACAAACAACATATTTCAGGTCTTTGTCTAGAGGAGGAGCTCGGAACTGACGGGCCGGGTCATTGGGAAGCTCCCGTAGAAGGGAACGTGGACCCCAAGGTGGACGCATAGAGCGACCTCCTTTCCTTTTTGTACTAGACTAGGATATTCATTTTGAACCTTGTAAGGTCTAGTTTCCTTTTGTTATTTCCGCTGCGCTACATTATGTGATTTTTTTGGAATGTAAAGGCCAAAATGGGTCTATTCTTTTGGGATAATGCTGTAAATTTTAGGGATGACTTTATGAAGTCTTATCTATTGATGGATTATTCTAGTGCTCTCATGATGTGAATGTTTTAGAATGTAATGCCGTCCAGAGTGTGTTTTGGGGTGTTACAAAGTTGGTATCAGAGCCTAGGCTTTAGGTCTTACATGGGAGCTGTAGGTTATGGATTACCACTAGAGATGTAGGTTTAGGGTGGAGGAAATTATTAAGTTAAATTTTTTATATGCCTTGTGCTTAAATCAAGAAATCCTACATATCACTGTAGTTTATATCTGGCACATCAAGGGAACTAAATTATGGATTGATGTACAGGATGGACGGGACACGGGGACGCGGACGTGGGCGTGGCCGTGGAGGTCAAGCGAATCCACCACCACCACCACCTCCGGATGCCATGCAAGGCATTTACCAATGCTTGAGGGAGCTCACCACTTTGGTACAAAACCAAAATGGTGGAGCTCATCCTCTCGCTCAAGTACCGGGCAATGAGAACGGAGACCGAAGGATGATAGCTCTTCGGGAATTCTTACGACAATGACCACCCAACTTCCAAGGGAGCTCCAATCCTTTGGAGGCGGATAGATGGATCCGCCGAGTGAAGAAGATATGTGACGGCATGGGAGTTGCCGAGGAGTTGAGAGTGGGTTTGGCGACCTACCTGTTTGAGGGGGAGGCCGACTATTGGTGGGATGCCATAAAGAGGAGAAGGGACACCGACATACTCACTTGGGAAGAATTCGATCAACTTTTCCAAGATAAATATTTCCCTGAATCAGTCAAAGACCGAATGAAGGCAGATTTTCTTGCATTACGACAAGGTGGTATGACCGTGGCTGAGTATGAGAGGCGGTTCGACGAGCTCTCCCGTTATGCTACGGGACTTATATCTACTGAGGCCGACAGGGCCAAGCGCTTCGAGCAGGGTCTGAGGCCGGCTATTAGGGAGAAGTTGGTGGCTCTCAGGATCTGTGAATTTGGGGACTTGGTGGACAGAGCTGCATTGGTAGAGAGAGACATAGAGGATAGCCAGCGACGAAAGGGCTTCTCGAGAGGAGGTCCGATCCGGACAGGTGCTAGCACTAGTGGGGCACAGAGACCGACACCATACCGTCACCCAGACCAAACAGGGGGACAGCGACTTTTGACAGCCCGAGGAGAGGGAGACACTCAGACTAGAGCCGGTTTTATCCCACGATCCTGCTTTGCATGCGGAGGTGTGGGACATCTTCGGATACATTGCCCAGTCTATCCACCTCAGGGGCCGATCCAGACCGCCAGACAAGTACCAGCAGCTGATGAGCACATAATATTGCATATTTGAAGGGCTCATTACATGCATTTTAACTCAACTTTTTTGCATTTAAGTACTTAGTGTTAGCCGAAATTATGAATAATGTTGATATTTTGATGTTGCAAGTTTTTATTGCTTAAATCATGTATTTTAGGACATTGCAACTATGTTGGATGTGTGGTGAAGGCATGGACACAATACATGAAGAATTGGAGGCTTAAAAGTGAAGAAATCAAGAAGGCATTGGTGCTTGGGAACAAGGGCACCAGCTGCAGCAACAATTGGAAGCACTGCCTCGGAATTCCTCCATTTTGACCATGATCTACTTAGAATTTGGAACAGTTAAAAACATGAAAGTTGTAGATATGGGTGAATTCTGTTTGGTGTCAAAATTTCAGCCCAATCCAACGGTTAGATCAAGAGTTATACCGATTCTACCAAAGGTGGTCCAGTGCAGAAAAACAGTACCGGTACTCCGGACCTTCTGGTCGCGAAAACAGCCTGTAACTCAACTTTGAGACTTGGGGGTCCCACCTACACTTCTCCCACGCCTATCCCAACATTTCCTTACACATTTGCAGGTCTACTACACTCAAGTGGAAGACTTTGAAGGCCAATGCATTGATGGAGGATGGGAGAGAAGTGGGCTGCCAGGGCTATGATCTCCTAGCCTATCAAGCCATCCATTCAGCCCTCTCTTGATGGGAGCTCGTACACACAGCTAGGGGGGAGCCTCTTGGACGTTTTGGCAAGTCTCCACACAACATATATTCAGCATTACACACACATTGTATTAGTTAGTTGGCTACCTAAGCTTAGGATTAGATATAGAAAGCTCCAAGGGGGAAGATGATGAATAGTGCTCAAAGTGATGTTTTTGCATTTTTCTTCCACTCTTTCACTTGTAGTTTAATGTAAGAACCTTGTAAGCTTCATTTATTGTCTTTAATGTCATTCCTTTCAAGTTTATTGCAAGTTTACTTTCATGTTCTTCATTTCACCATTGTTATTTAAGTTTTCTTCATTTCAAGCTTTTATATTGGGTATTGCATATTTTTCCTTCATAGCTTTAGATTTCTTGTTGTAAGTTAAGTTCCATGCTCCATTTCCCTTCCATGTCCATTTCCTTTATGCTTGTCTTGCATTGTTAATATGAGTAGCTAGGATTTAAGTTGGTTAATCCAAGGGAAAATTCCTCTTGGGAATACCATTTTCAACTCTTCTTCATTCCTCCCTTTAGAGTCAAATGGTTCGGTTTGACGGGGTTGAGAGTGGATGAGTTGGTGAGCCTTTGATATTCCGTAGGCCTAGTCACGGTTTATGCTTAGATACTCACCAATCTCGTCCCTAGCTTCCCCCGAATCAATCGTTCATTCATGCTCAATCGGAGGAAGGCTTTGAGTTGATTTGGTATTCCCATTGGAATGAACCCTTTGGATTAGCCAACACTTGCTTTCTTGCATTTTCATTTTGAACAAAACTCACCAAAACACAAATACAAGATTTTACACTTTCTTTTCACTTTTGCAAAATCACTTTCACAAAACTCCATTTCCTTCCCTGAGGAGACGACCTTGGAATATTTTCCAAGTAAAACACACGACCACAAAAGACTCTTTGCGATTGGGGAGCACTTTTGTGCATACACCGCATTTCATTTTCATCATATTTTGTTCATTCCACAATTCCATCCACCACCATTCCGCTGTTGCCTAATCTTTTGCATCATTCCAAGGGAGAGTGCATCATCCGGAGGGAGAGTGACACTCCCCCATTCCTATAAGCCATACACACATTGAGGGTGAGGGTGATGTTTAGAGGTTAGGAAACAACAACGTTTTTTCAATCAATCAGCAGCCCAACCACCACCACCGAGGCCTGCACCGCAGCGACCGATACAAGCTCACGCCCCCGGCGGCGCCAACCAAGGGCGAGTATTTGCTTTGACTCAGCCGGAGGAGGACATTGCCAACACTGTTGTGGAAGGTATCATCCTTATTTATAATTCTTGGGCCCGAATATTATTTGACCTCGGTGCAACCCACTCATTTGTACGCACGACATATGCACTTGATTTGGGATTGAGTTTCGCGAAGCTAGAGCATGTTATGAATATTAGCTTGCCCACGGGAGGACGGTTAGATACTAGCCGAGTCTGCAAGGGTTGCGTGCTTCGCATTGGGGAGCACGAATTGATTGTGGATTTGATTGCTTTAGAGATAAAGGGGTATGATGTGATTTTCGGGATGAACTTGTTGTCCGCTTTCCGGGCGGTAATGGATTGTTTCCGCAAGCGGATTACATTTCAGTTACCGGGAGGAGTCATTTTTAGTTTTGTGAATAACCGAGATTCTTTCCATCCATTTCCTACTACGGGTAGTAGATTCTTAAAAGCGAAAGCGGGAAGTCAATTGAGTTTCTTAGCTAGCTTGATGGGAGATAACAAGGATAAACTCCACACGGATGTGGTGTTAATTGTATCGGAGTTTTCGGATGTTTTTCCCGAGGAATTACCCGGATTACCGCCACATAGGGAAATTGAATTCAAGATCGATCTCTATCCGGGAACCGAACCCATATCTATTGCTCCCTACCGGATGGCACCTTTGGAGTTGAAGGAGCTAAGGAAGCAGTTGGATCATTTGTTGGCGATTGGGTTTATCCGTCTAAGCACTTCACCCTGGGGAGCCCCAGTCCTCTTTGTGAAGAAAACGGATGAGACTCTACGGTTGTGCATGATTAGCACACAACTTTGCATATCTTTAAGATGCTAATCAACTCATTTCACTTACTTTAGAGCTTTAAATTATGTACGTTATGCCACTTGAAGTCTTAACATCAAGTTGTTGTTCTTGTAGTTGAATGAAGCTAAATATGGCATTTAAAGACCCTCCCATACCACTTGGGATGAAAGGAGTGGGAATGATAGTTCGAGGATAGATCGGGAGCAAGAAATCAAGAAATTCAGAAAAGGATGCAGAACAGTACCGGTACTCGGTACCGGTACCAAATGGTACCGGTACCCAGTACCGGTACCCAAAACCTACTGGAATCGCAGTACCGGTACTCGGTACCGGTACCAAATGGTACCGGTACCCAGTACCGGTACTGATTCCCTGAAGTGCCCAAACTCTGCAGATCTGCTCAGCTGTCTTGTGGACCCCTCCATGCTTCTCTCTGATACGCCCACCTTTCTATTCATCAGGACTCACACTCCCTTCTAGACTTGTGGATTTAAAGCATTGAATGAAGAGAGAGAGGATGGGATGAGCTGGGTAGGCAGACATGCTCTGCCACTTCCTGTCTGTCCCTGGCTGCTGCACTCCTCTGAGACAAAAACAGATGGGAGACTCCCTCTTCTCCAGAATGGGGAGTGAAGGGAAAAAGGGGCTTTTCTCCATAGCAAAGGAAATTACACCAAGAAGGCAAGTTGGGGTGCAGGGAGTTGCTGCATCTTCCTGGTCCAAGCCTGCAGACTAGGCTCTGCTGCTGAAGCTTCAGGGGATGCCCAGGCACGTTTTGGAGAAAGAAATGTTCTCCAAGGATGGGGATGACCAGGAAGCCAGAGAGAGGAGAGAGCATAATTTTTGTAATAGGTTTTTAGAGAGAGAAATTCTGGGCGGAGAAGGAGATGAACAGTAGTTTCTAGAGATAGAAAGTTGTGATTTTTGCATATTCTTCTACTGCATTGTCTTGTAATCTTGAGTAAGACTCTTAGTAGTTCATTGAATGCCATGAATGTTGTTTTTCCTTCATGTTTTGTTAGTTCAATGTTCATTTAATGCTTCACCATTAATGCTCCAAGTATTTCATCTTTCATAACTATGCAATGGGTTTAAATACATGTTCTTTTAGCTCATAAATTCTGATATTTAGCCACCTTAGAAGTTCATAGATTTGAATGCTCTTCCATTACATAGTTATTTCCATTCCAAGTATGAGTAGCTAAATCCTCTAGTTGGCAAGACCAAGAGGGATCTCCCTTGGGGATACCATTTCAACTATTTCTCCTCTTTCCCTTTAGAGTCAAATGGTTCGTTTTGACCGGATAGAAGATGGATGTGTCGATGAGTCTTTGATAAACCGTAGGCTTAGTCACGATTCATGCTTAGATACTCATCGATGCCATCCTCGGCTTTCCGTGATTCAAGCGTTCATTCATGCTCAATAGGAGGAGTGATTTGAGTTGAGGTGGTATACCCATTGGAGTGATCTTTTGGAATTGCCAACATTTATATTATCATTACATTTTCATTAGCATAAAATTCACCAATCAACTTTCAAGACTAAAGATTTTACATTTTCGTGTTTTACCAAATCATTTCAACCTTGATTCACTACCTTCCCTGTGGATACGACCTTGGAATACTCTTCCAAGTAACTCACGACACACGAAAGTCTCCTTGCGATTGGGGAGCATTTTTGTGCACACATATCCTATACTTATCTCTTCCCATTTCCCTTTCCTCATTGCCCTTCCTTTTGACACTATCCCTAGGGGAAGAAATTCTTCTCCCCCGTCCATACATTGCATACATTGAGGGATAGTAATTAGGGGTTAGGAAAGATATCGTTTTTGTGACAATCATTTTGGCGCCGTTGCCGGGGAAGGCAAGTTTCAAATCAAGGAAGTGATTTCCGAACAACGAAGGTAAGTCCCGTGATCTTCATCACGGGCTGAGGTACGTTGTTTCGTGTACATATTCTTGTTTGTGGATAATTTCATTTGTATAGATATTTTGTTGCATGTGGGGAAGGGACGACTATCACCGATTAGTTAGACAACCCTTAGGACCCAACATGAACATCGACCAAGACCCACCCGAGAATGTGGGTGACAATGTTGAAAATATAGGTGCAAACCTAAATGACCAAAGGGGTGGGGGAATACCCGAACATGGGGAGCATGACCCAAGATTACACTATCCCCCTCCCGATCAATTTGACAATGTGGGTGTCAACCCAAATATGCGAGGTGGTGGGGGAGTGCAACCACCTAGAATGCCCAACCAACAAGCGCATTTTCCCCCACCAAGGAATGAAGGGAATAACCCACTTGATTTTGAGGCAAGAACTATGCAAGAGTACCTTCAACCTACCCGTAGCACCACACCATCATGCATCCGTCTCCCTGTCCAACATCACCTTTTTGTGTTAAAACCGTGGATGTTGCAACTAATCCCCAAGTTCAGGGGGGTTGAAAATGAAAACCCGTATAACCACATAAGGTCTTACGAGGAAATGGTTGCAACGTTTCTCCCAAATCACAATTTGGAAGAGATAGCCAGGATGAAATTGTTCCCTTTCTCTATGGATGGGAAGGCAAGAGTGTGGCTTGATTCCATGGGACCCCGGACTATGCTGTCATGGGATAACATTGTCTCCTTTTTCTTAAAAAAAATTTTCCCGGTTCATCGAACCACCTTTTTGAAAAAGGAAATCCAAAACTTTTCTGAAAAACCCAATGAGCAGTTTTATCAATGTTGGGACCGTTATAAGGATCTACTTCACTCCATACCACATCATGGTTTTAACTCATGGCAATTGGTGACTTTCTTCTACGAAGGAATCACCCCAAACCATAGACAATTCATAGATATGATGTGCAATGGGGATTTCTTGAACAAAGACCCCGATGAGGCCCTTGACTATTTTGGTACCCTCGCTGAAAAGGCACAAACTTGGGGTGTTCAGGATCCGGATGACATACCTAGGACAATGCCGGGCAGTAGTCAACCACCACGGGGGGGGGGGTGTATGACTTAAAAGACCGTGAGGATCTACTTTCCCAAATTTCCAAATTGTCTAGGAAAGTGGATAGCCTTGAGGTGGAGAGGAGACGAAATGTCTCTCATGTGTCAAGAGCCGAGGAGGTTTGTTCTGTTTGTGGTGGTGTCGAGCATTCCACATCGGAGTGTCCGAGCATCCCGGCACTTAAGGAGGCATACCATGACCAAGTTAATGCCTTCAACCAACCAAGGCAATCATTTCCTCCAAATCCCAACACTTACAATTCGGGGTATCGTGATCACCCTAATTTCAGTTGGAGGAATGAGAACCCCATTCCTTATGGCTCAAACACATATACACCTCCTGCACCTCCCAAGCAAGGTCCGTACCAATCCCAACATCAAGGTCAGGGGCAAACTTCAAGCTCCCAATACCCACGGTCCAATCCACAAGGATACCAATCCAACCCTCCCCCACAGAATTTTTCCGGACAAGGCCCATCTAGTTCTTCCAGCTACCAACCACCTCATAAACGGAGTCTAGAAGATGTGGTTCATGCCTTCATCCAAAGCCAAACCACTTTCAATAAGGATATTTCGGCCCAACTCACCAAGATCACCAATGCCATTGGGTTGTCTCAACAAGAGAAGGGAAAATTTCCCTCTCAACCCCAACAAAATCCCAAAGGTCAAAATGTGGTTGAGTTGGCCGAGACTTCCCAGGAGGGTTTTGAGCAACTCAAAGCTGTCACCACACTTAGGAGTGGTAAACAATTTGAAAAGATGGTGGTGCCAAAGTTGACACCAAAGGCCGCATTGCCAAAAGAAAAAGATATTGAGAGTGAGGCCAAAGAAAGTGAGGCCGACAAGGGCGAGTCGAGTGAAAAGAGTGAGAGAGATGGGGTTGATAAAGAACATGTGATTGATGATGGTTTATGCTTTCCTTCTATGCCTGCCCCTTTTCCCCATCGGTTGAAGCCACCTCTCAAGGTGGCTAATTATTCTGACATTTTGGATTTGTTTAAGCAGGTAAAGATCAACATCCCACTCCTGGATGCCATCAAGCAAATCCCTTCATGTGCTAAGATATTGAAAGATCTATGCACGGTGAAAAGGAAGTTGAATGTCCGGAAGAAGGCATTTCTCACCGAACAAGTGAGCTCTATATTGAGGACCAACACTCCTCCAAAATTCAAGGATCCCGGTTGTCCAACAATAGCCATCACCATTGGAAATTGCCGGGTTGAGCAAGCATTGCTTGACTTGGGAGCGAGCGTCAATCTTCTTCCTTACTCCGTGTACCAACAACTCAAGCTTGAAGAGTTGAAGCCCACCTCAGTTACACTTCAACTGGCGGACCGGAGCATACGCACACCAAGGGGAGTAGTGGAAGATGTGCTTGTCCAAGTTGACAATTTTTACTTTCCAGTCGATTTTATTGTATTAGATACACACCCGGTTGCTAACCTTAATTCCCAAATCCCCGTTATTCTTGGAAGACCTTTTCTTGCTACCGCTAATGCTGTGATTAATTGCAGGAATGGTCTAATGAAGTTGGCTTTTGGGAACATGACCATGGAGTTGAATGTGTTCAATTTAGCAAAACAACCCGGGGATGATGTGGAGGTGAACGAGATCAATAGAATCGACACGTTGATTGAGGAGCAAGTGGAATTAGAAGGGATGTTGGACTGCATGGAGGAGGACCTTGTTGAACTTGTAAAGTTAGATGAGGAAGTGAGCATGGAAGAGTTGAAAGGGGTGGATAAGTGGATCCCAACATTTGAAAGACTCCCACACCAAGAGAAGAAGATATTTCCATCCGATGTACAAAAGCCTACCTTGGAATTGAGGCCACTACCTTCCCACTTAAAGTATGCATATCTTGGGGAAGATGAATCATTCCCGGTGGTGATTAGTTCGACATTGGATGCAAAGCAAGAAGGAGATCTCTTAGAGGTGCTGCGGAGACATAAGGGAGCAATTGGGTGGACAATTGCGGATATCAAGGGGATAAATCCTACCATTTGCACACACCGGATCTACCTTGAAGAAGATGCAAAACCATCTCGCCAGCCACAAAGGAGATTAAATCCGATCATGAAGGATGTGGTACGGGATGAGGTTTTGAAACTACTTGACGTGGGCATCATCTTTCCAATTGCCGACAGTAAGTGGGTTAGTCCCACGCAAGTAGTCCCCAAGAAGTCGGGTGTGACCGTGGTGGAAAACGAGGAGAATGAGCTCATTCCAACAAGAGTAATCACTGGGTGGAGAGTGTGTATTGATTACCGGAAGCTCAACTTGTGCACAAAGAAAGACCACTTTCCAATTCCATTCCTCGATCAAGTGCTAGAACGGGTAGCGGGGCATCTTTTCTATTGCTTCTTAGATGGATACTCTGGCTACAATCAGATAGAGATTGCCCTTGAAGACCAGGAGAAAACCACCTTCACTTGCCCCTACGGTACCTTTGCGTATCGTCGCATGCCTTTCGGGCTATGTAATGCCCCTGGAACATTCCAACGTTGCATGATGGGGATTTTTAGTGATATGGTGGAGAAGATTGTCGAGGTGTTTATGGATGACTTCTCAGTCTTCGGGGACTCCTTTAAGGGGTGTTTGGAAAATTTGGAGAAGGTGTTGGAGAGATGTGAGGAGAAGAATCTTGTGCTAAATTGGGAGAAGTGTCACTTTATGGTGACGGAAGGGATCGTGTTGGGTCACATAGTGTCGGCAAGGGGCATTGAAGTGGACAGATCCAAGGTGGAGGCCATCTCCAACCTTCCCACGCCGACAACCATCAAGGGAATCCGGTCATTTTTGGGCCATGCAGGTTTCTATCGCCGGTTCATTCAAAATTTTAGTGCATTGGCCCGACCCCTGACCAATTTACTGTCTAAGGATGTTCCCTTTGAGTGGTCGCATGAGTGTGAGGCATCTTTTAAGAAACTAAAAAGCATGCTTGTCACGCCTCCTATCATGCAACCACCCAATTGGGATCTACCCTTCGAGCTTATGTGCGACGCGAGTGACTACGCGGTCGGCGCAGTGCTTGGTCAGAGGAAGGACAATCGACCGCATGTTATACACTACGCTAGCAAGACACTTAATGAGGCACAAATGAATTACACTACCACTGAAAAAGAATTGCTAGCTGTAGTGTTTGCTCTTGATAAATTCCGTTCATATATCATTGGTTCACCTATTGTTATCTTCACTGACCATTCTGCCTTAAAGTACTTGTTATCTAAGCAGGATGCGAAGCCAAGACTCATTAGGTGGATCCTCCTCCTACAAGAATTTGACTTGACCATTAAAGACAAGAAGGGAGTTGAGAATGTTGTGGCGGATCACTTATCCCGGCTGGTGGCACAAGAGACAAATGAGCACATCCCTATCCCAGACTCGTTCCCTGATGAGCAATTACTGTCTATTCATTCTCATTGTCCTTGGTATGCTGACATTTGCAATTATCTTGCAACAGGACAAATCCCACCACACTGGAGCTCTGAGGATAAAAGGAGATTTATGGCCGACGTGAAATACTTCTACTTTGATAATCCGTATCTGTTCAAGTATTGTCCGGACCAAATCATGAGGCGATGTGTGCCTGAAAATGAGCAGCGGAACGTCCTTGCCTTCTGTCACTCCCAAGCCTGTGGTGGCCATTTCTCCGCCAAGAAAACTTCTTCAAAGATTCTCCAATCAGGTTTCTACTGGCCTTCTTTAATTAAGGATTGTATTTCATTTTGCAAAGAATGTGATAGATGCCAACGGTTGGGGAGTGTGACCCAAAGGAATATGATGCCTCTCTCCCCTATACTTGTGATAGAAATATTCGATTGTTGGGGCATCGATTTCATGGGTCCCTTCCCTATGTCGTTTGGCTATCTATACATTCTGCTGGCAGTGGACTACATGTCCAAATGGGTGGAGGCTATCCCGACAAAGACTAATGACCACCGGGTTGTGGTCAAGTTCTTGAAAGAGAACATTTTTTCGAGGTTCGGGATGCCTCGTGCTTTGATTAGTGACGGTGGATCACATTTCTGTAACAGGCCAGTTGCATCTTTAGTGTTGAAATATGGTGTTACACATAAAGTATCCACCGCTTATCACCCACAAACAAATGGCCAAGCCGAGCTAGCCAATAGGGAGATCAAGACCATCCTTGAGAAAACAGTTAACCCCAATAGGAAGGATTGGTCTGAGAGATTGATTGATGCCCTGTGGGCATATCGTACTGCCTACAAGACAGTTTTGGGCATGTCCCCCTATCGGCTTGTCTATGGAAAGGCTTGCCATCTGCCGGTAGAAATGGAACACAAGGCCTATTGGGCCATCAAGACCCTAAATTTCAATATGAGAATGGCCGGGAACCATAGGATGCTAGAAATGAATGAATTGGAAGAGATTCGGCGGGATGCATACGAGAGTTCCAAAATTTCAAAGGAACGGGCGAAAATCTTTCATGATAACTCCATAGTGAGGAAATCATTCGAGCCCGGGCAAAAAGTACTCTTGTATAATTCCCGCCTCTCCATTTTTCCTGGAAAGCTAAGATCCCGTTGGGATGGCCCCTATCTTGTCAAGGTGGCCTACCCCAATGGAGCTGTTGAGATCACCAACCTCAAAGATGGCCAAACATTCAAGGTCAATGGCCAAAGACTTAAGCCACTCTTTGAGGGCTTTGAAAACCAAGTGGTGGAGGAAGAGTTAACCGACCCGGTGTATCCGGACTTGGTTGAGGAATAACAATTGGTCCTTTGTTTGCATGTACAGTTTTCTTTTATTTTAATATTGTCCTGTTTTTATTTCATGTCACTTACTTGTTGTTGGTGTATAGCTTTGTTTTCCTCTTGAATCCAGATCTTGGTGCTTTTGTCAAAAGCGCAATTGCGAGGTGTTCTCTTACCCTATTTATCTTTTATTGTCTTCCATTGCCTACTATATCCTTTTGTTGCATTGAGGACAAAGCATGATTCTAGTTGGGGGGTGAGGTGCACCATTTGTATGTTACACCAAGGTTGCTGGGAAGTATTCTGTTTTTGTCGCATTAGTACAAAATATGTGAAAAATTTTGAAAATTTTTGATGAAAAATATCTTTAAGTTGATCTGTATTCCCTTATGAAGCGAGTATGAACTGGATGACATGTTGATCGTTATTATGAACCTTGTGTACATGAGCTTACTATAGAAATGGATCCTATGCATAAGTATCACATATGTATTGATTTTCGAACTCATCTGTATGTGATTTCTGAATTTGTAATTTTAGTGATTCATGGGTTGGATTCATGTTTTAAGCTTGACATAAGTAGTGGAGATGAGTAAAGACCCATGAGAGTTTTAGTGCCAAACCTTTTTGGAGGGAACTTACGTTTACTCAAAGAACAATTTTTGATATCAAGTTTGTTCAATAGTCTCATTATGCTTGTTTTGGTTAGTTGCATTTGGTTAGTAGACTGATTTGTCTTGATCATGTAATGCTCTTCCCATGTGGACCTGGAAGTGATCTTAGGCCATTGTTGAATATTTTGAGCCTTTGCCCTTTTTCTTGAGGAAATGTTATCCCTAGTGCCATGATTGAGCCTTAATTGAATTCATTTCTATGCCACACATTGAACCAAGCCAAAGAAAATAAGAAATACCTACCTTACCTTGGTTGTTCCTAAACAAAAATGAGTGATTGCAAAAGAAGGAAGTGTGGTGTGGAAATTCAAGCAAGGGATAATGGATGTTGAAACTCAAAGAGTTCAATGGAAAAAAATGAAAAAGCCAAGAAAAGGAGAAAAGGGGTGAGAATAAAGAAAGAATGATCAAAAGAAAAAGGGAGATGTAAAGGAAAAGAAAGAAAAGAAACAAAGGGTGTGGTGATGGTGTGAAAATCAAAATCCCATAAAAGGGAAGTATTTTTCTAAGATTAAAGTCTCTCACTCGGAACAACCTTCTTTGTTATCCTGAATCCTTCATTTCTTTTACCTATATATCACCCCAAGGCCCCATTATAACCTTTAAAATTCCTAGGTGATCTAGAGAAGCATGGGAGGCGCATAAATTCAAAGAAAACGACAAGTTGTGTCTTACTACTTAATGCACTAACATCCTATTCATGAGACTATGCCAAGGTCGCTTTATTTCTACATATGAACTTCATTTTTGGATTACATGTGAGCACTTTGTTTTGAATACAAGATTCTATATCACATGTACACATGGAGTGCATACCTGTATAACGTGAGTGCGGTTATTGCTTAAGAGTGTCCCTTGGTGAGTTTTTGCATTGAAACTGAGTTTGTCTAGCCTGTCGAATGTGAATTCTACTTTGTAAATTCCTAAATTACTTGTTTATTTCATTTACACACAAGTTGGAAATTAATATGGTAAGTGCATACTTTAGCCTAGCATCTAAGACTATACTTTTGCTCATGTACATCTAGTTCGTTCAATTGAGAAATTTGTTAAAAAGCTTCATGCTTACAAGAATGAGGGAATATTTCTCAAGTTATTGATATTGACATATTTTTGGAATGCATTGATTCTGAACCTTATGATGTTTATTTTGGGTACTCATTTTGATAGTTGAGAACAGAATTCGAATTTTTGTATGATGAATGCTCATAGGTTTAAATCACTTTGCAATTTCAATCATAAAGTGAGCATGATGTCTCAAGTTGTGGGTTATAATTGGAATATATCTTGTCAAATGGAGTTGGAGTTAGAAGTAATGTGAGGAAGTGTCTAGGAAGGGCCTGAGTTGATCTTGAGTGAAGGAATGTTCAGCAGGAGTAGTTTGGTGGACAAAGCAGAACAGTACCGGTACTCGGTACCGGTACCATTTGGTACCGGTACCCAGTACCGATACCAAAAACCTACTGGAAACGCAGTACCGGTACCCAGTACCGGTACCAAAAACCTACTGGAAACGCAGTACCGGTACCCAGTACCGGTACCAAATGGTACCGGTACCGAGTACCGGTACCGTTTGCCTGACAGAAAAATTTTTATTAGGGCTTTTAATTTCAAATTCTAGTTTTAACCTTTCATTTCACCCATTTACTCCTTCCCTTCCTACTTCCCCCTACCCGACGGCACTCCAAGGGTCATGAGCCTTTTCTCTCTCCTTCTTCACTCTACCCATTTACTCATCCCCTTCCTTTTTCCCCCCTTACCCGACGGAACTCCAAGGGTCCATAATCCTTTTTGCTTCCCCTCTCACTCTATAAATTTCCCTTTAAGCTAGATTATTTTTTTCACAGGCCTCCTCCATTCTACCCTACCCTTATAGCCGAATCTCAAATCTCTCCTATTATCTCCATTCATTACACAATGCCTCGCACCAAGATGGTCGGGTCAGGACCAGAGCCCAGTTCTCCCCCTGCCATGGGTTCTGCCAGCCGCAAACGAAGTGGAGAGGGATCGAGTGTGGACCTTGAGAAGCAGAGAAAGAAGGCCAAGAGGGATGCTCGCCGCCAATTGATTGACGGTAAGAATGTGACTTGTGAACGTTCTTTGGATAGGCCTTCCCTTTCCCTCACTCATCCTGCTGTGAGAATCGTTGAGGGGCATGGGATGCAATTTTGGTTTAGGGAGGTTGTGGGATATAATTTGGCCTTGGTGAGGGAGTTTTACCGGTCATTGAATTTCATTGAGAATGATGATGAGGGAGTGCTGAGGGCAAATGTTAGGGGTAAGATTATTGTGGTGACTCCTGCTGTCATAGCCACATGCCTTGGGGATTACCAGAGACCCCCAGCCACACCACCTGTTTATCCTCGCAGAATGGGTAAGCAGAAGACTAAAGAGGAGCTTGTCGAGCTGATGTATGAGGATCCTGCTACGTTCAGGGGAACCTTTCAGAGTGGGGGGTTGAAGCATGTATATGGGATTCTTAACAAACTCCTTCACTATAATCTTTACCCAAAGTTTGCTGAGAAGAAACCGAATGTGGAGAAGTTGAACCTTCTAGATACATTTGTGTCGGGCATACCAATGGATTTTGCCCTTATCATTTGGGATGTGATGAAGGACTTTGCCACCACTGAGAAGCCGATGGCCAATCTACCATACGGAAGCTTGGTCACCCGACTTTGTGACCATGCTAAGGTCAAGGGCTATGGACTAGAGAAATTGACCCCTCCGGAGTTTGGAGCTATCGGCAGGGCCAGCAGTCAGAAAAGGAAGGCCATGAGCCGTGGGGATCGGGCTCAGTCTGACTCTGAAGAGGATGTTGCACCTGCTGTGCCAACTATGCCATTCAAGCCTGTTGTGAAACGCTCAACCCATCAGAGACTTAGTGCTCTGGAAAAGACAACGCATGAAATCAAGACCTCAGTGCAGGAAATGGCAACAATGTTAAAAGAGATGTATGTGCACACATTTCCTGGGAAAGCCGTCCCAGAAGTTCCGCCTGCTCCTTCAACCTCCAGAATGGATGTGGAGGAGGAAGATTCTGAGGCTGAAGAGGATGAAGAAGATGAGGGGGGGGGATGAGTCTGAGGGGGATGATGAGAGTGATGGAGAGTAGTTGTTATTTGGAATTTTTTGTGTTTTGTTTCTTTTTGTTTAAGGATTAGGTGAAGTTGGGGAGGGGAGATTAGGTTTTTCTTTTGATTGTTCATCTCAATGTCCTACTCCGTTTTGTACTCCAACTGTTATCACAATTTATGAAACCACAGTTTTTCCTTTTGCTCATGGTTTATGTTGATAATTGCATTTTGATTTTTACTTTTCTTTTGATGAGATGGTTGTTTAAATTGATTGATTGTGTGACTATTGGTTGTTTTGGTTGTGCTGGGAAATGAACAGTTTGCTAAGGGACTAGCAAAACTTAAGTTGGGGGGGTGTGATTAGCACACAACTTTGCATATCTTTAAGATGCTAATCAACTCATTTCACTTACTTTAGAGCTTTAAATTATGTACGTTATGCCACTTGAAGTCTTAACATCAAGTTGTTGTTCTTGTAGTTGAATGAAGCTAAATATGGCCTTTAAAGACCCTCCCATACCACTTGGGATGAAAGGAGTGGGAATGATAGTTCGAGGATAGATCGGGAGCAAGAAATCAAGAAATTCAGAAAAGGATGCAGAACAGTACCGGTACTCGGTACCGGTACCAAATGGTACCGGTACCCAGTACCGGTACCCAAAACCTACTGGAATCGCAGTACCGGTACCCAGTACCGGTACTGATTCCCTGAAGTGCCCAAACTCTGCAGATCTGCTCAGCTGTCTTGTGGACCCCTCCATGCTTCTCTCTGATACGCCCACCTTTCTATTCATCAGGACTCACACTCCCTTCTAGACTTGTGGATTTAAAGCATTGAATGAAGAGAGAGAGGATGGGATGAGCTGGGTAGGCAGACATGCTCTGCCACTTCCTGTCTGTCCCTGGCTGCTGCACTCCTCTGAGACAAAAACAGATGGGAGACTCCCTCTTCTCCAGAATGGGGAGTGAAGGGAAAAAGGGGCTTTTCTCCATAGCAAAGGAAATTACACCAAGAAGGCAAGTTGGGGTGCAGGGAGTTGCTGCATCTTCCTGGTCCAAGCCTGCAGACTAGGCTCTGCTGCTGAAGCTTCAGGGGATGCCCAGGCACGTTTTGGAGAAAGAAATGTTCTCCAAGGATGGGGATGACCAGGAAGCCAGAGAGAGGAGAGAGCATAATTTTTGTAATAGGTTTTTAGAGAGAGAAATTCTGGGCGGAGAAGGAGATGAACAGTAGTTTCTAGAGATAGAAAGTTGTGATTTTTGCATATTCTTCTACTGCATTGTCTTGTAATCTTGAGTAAGACTCTTAGTAGTTCATTGAATGCCATGAATGTTGTTTTTCCTTCATGTTTTGTTAGTTCAATGTTCATTTAATGCTTCACCATTAATGCTCCAAGTATTTCATCTTTCATAACTATGCAATGGGTTTAAATACATGTTCTTTTAGCTCATAAATTATGATATTTAGCCACCTTAGAAGTTCATAGATTTGAATGCTCTTCCATTACATAGTTATTTCCATTCCAAGTATGAGTAGCTAAATCCTCTAGTTGGCAAGACCAAGAGGGATCTCCCTTGGGGATACCATTTCAACTATTTCTCCTCTTTCCCTTTAGAGTCAAATGGTTCGTTTTGACCGGATAGAAGATGGATGTGTCGATGAGTCTTTGATAAACCGTAGGCTTAGTCACGATTCATGCTTAGATACTCATCGATGCCATCCTCGGCTTTCCGTGATTCAAGCGTTCATTCATGCTCAATAGGAGGAGTGATTTGAGTTGAGGTGGTATACCCATTGGAGTGATCTTTTGGAATTGCCAACATTTATATTATCATTACATTTTCATTAGCATAAAATTCACCAATCAACTTTCAAGACTAAAGATTTTACATTTTCGTGTTTTACCAAATCATTTCAACCTTGATTCACTACCTTCCCTGTGGATACGACCTTGGAATACTCTTCCAAGTAACTCACGACACACGAAAGTCTCCTTGCGATTGGGGAGCATTTTTGTGCACACATATCCTATACTTATCTCTTCCCATTTCCCTTTCCTCATTGCCCTTCCTTTTGACACTATCCCTAGGGGAAGAAATTCTTCTCCCCCGTCCATACATTGCATACATTGAGGGATAGTAATTAGGGGTTAGGAAAGATATCGTTTTTGTGACAATCAGTGCACGGATTACCGGAGGTTGAATCGGGTTACCGTGAAGAATAGGTATCCGTTGCCGAGAATTGATGACTTATTTGATCAGTTGAAGGGTTCGAAGTATTACTCCAAGATTGATCTTCGCACGGGGTGTCATTAGCTGCGGATTAAGGAGGAGGATATTCCTAAGACTGCTTTTCGTACCCGGTATGGTCATTTCGAGTATACGGTGATGTCGTTCGGATTGACTAATGCCCCCGCAGCCTTCATGGATTTGATGCACAGAGTCTTCCGGCCTTACCTCGATCAATTTGTCATTGTGTTTATTGATGACATATTGGTTTACTCACAGACTCAGGAGGAACATGCTCGTCATCTCTCTATGGTGCTACAAACATTGAGAGAACATAAGTTATATGCAAAGATGAGCAAGTGTGAGTTTTGGATGAAGGAAGTGAAGTTCCTTGGCCATGTTGTGTCCAAGCAAGGAGTAGCGGTTGATCCCGCAAAGATTGAGGCCGTGATGAAATGGGAACCATCGAAGAACGTGACAGAAGTACGGAGTTTCTTGGGGTTAGCCGGCTATTATCGTAGGTTTGTGGAAGGATTCTCCAAGCTTACGATGCCGATGACTCGCCTTACAAAGAAGAGGGAGAAATTTTCGTGGACTCAAGCGTGTGAACTAGCTTTCCGCACCTTGAAGGAGAAGTTGACGACGACACCTATCCTCATCATTCCGAGTAGTGGGGAAGGCTACGATGTCTACACCGATGCTTCACTAAGAGGCTTGGGATGCGTTCTAATGCAAGGAGGGAAGGTAGTGGCTTATGGCTCGAGGCAACTCAAGGTGCATGAGCAGAATTATCCACACACGACTTGGAGCTAGCTGCGGTGGTGTTTGCTCTTAAGTTGTGGAGATGTTATTTATACGGGGAGAAATTTCAAGTGTTCTCGGACCATAAAAGCCTCAAGTATATCTTCACACAGAAAGACTTGAATCTCCGGCAGAGAAGGTGGATTGAGTACTTGGAAGATTATGAGTTCACGCTCAACTACCATCCGGGGAAGGCCAATGTAGTTGCCGACGCTCTTAGCAGGAAGTCTCGGGGTGAAATCAATTCTCTTGCGGTAAATAGGTGGAAAATGATTGATGCATTGGAGGAGTACGATCTATGGGTGGATGGACCGGAGTATCAACCCTATATATTCAACCTTATAGCTCAACCGACGCTTCTGCAACGAGTGGTGGAGTTGCAATGCTTGGATTCAGAACTCGATTTGATTAGAGCCCGATTGGAAAATGGAGAAGTGATGGAAGGATGGTCCTGGAAGAATGGAGAGTTGAGATATGGGGATAAGCTATGCGTTCCCAATGATTCATCCCTAAAGGAGGAAATACTTGGAGAGTGTCATCGCTCCAAGTTTGCTATCCACCCCGGTAGCACAAAGATGTATAGGGACATGAAGTGTCAATACTGGTGGAGGGGAATGCAGCGAGATGTGGCCAAGTATGTGGCAAAATGTGCGGTGTGCCAGAAAGTGAAGATTGAGCATCAAAGGCCAGGAGGAGTCCTACAGTCTTTGCCTATTCTAGAGTGGAAGTGGGATCACATCACCATGGACTTCGTGTCGGGTTTACCACGGACGTCGCGTGGGCATAATGCAGTGTGGGTCATTGTGGATAGACTCACCAAGTCTGCTCACTTTTTGGGTATGAAGACCACGGATACATTCGAGACCTTGAGCCAGCAGTATATCCGTGAGATAGTGAGATTACACGGCGTTCCGCTCTCGATCGTGTCGGATCGTGACTCTAGGTTTGTGGCGAGATTCTGGCAGAGTCTACAACAAGCGATGGGGACGGAGTTACATTTCAGTACGGCTTTTCATCCCCAAACGGATGGCCAATCCGAGAGGGTGATCCAGATTGTGGAGGATATGTTACGCACTTGCGCGTTGGACTTCAAAGGGAGTTGGAGCGACCACTTACCGTTGGTGGAGTTTGCTTACAACAACAGCTATCAGGAAAGTATTGGGATGGCACCGTATGAAGCATTGTATGGAAGACCATGCCAATCACCGACGTGTTGGTTAGAAGCCGGTGAGAGTAGTTTGTTGGGACCGGACATTATTCGAGAAACTACGGAGAAGATTCAACTCATCCGAGAGAGGCTACGGACGGCGCAAAGTAGACAAAAGAGCTATGCGGACCACAGACGAAGACCCTTAGAATTCAAGGTGGGAGACTACGTATTTCTCAAGGTGTCACCCAAGAAGGGCGTGTTTCGATTCGGCAAGAAGGGGAAGCTAGCGCCAAGATATACCAGACCGTTTGAGATAATCAAAGCGATAGGCAAGGCGGCATACCAACTTCGACTACCAGCCCAGCTATCCGGAGTACATGATGTGTTCCACGTGTCCATGTTGAGAAGGTGTCACTCGGATGCAACTCCAGTCGTGAACTTGGAGGAGATTGAAATCCAAGACGGAGCAACTACGAAGAACAACCGGTAGAAATTCTAGACACCAAGGAAAAAGTGCTTCGCAACAAAGTTATCAGATTGGTAAAGGTTCGGTGGCAACACCATGGAGTGGAGGAAGCTACATGGGAACCGGAGCAAGAAATGCGGGAGAAGTATCCATATTTGTTCGCTACTTGAGGTAAGTTTCGAGGACGAAACTTTCTTTAAGGGGGTGGATTGTAACACCCCGCATTTCCTTTTTATATATATGTATATATATATAGTAAATAATAGTGGTAAAAATGTGGATATGGGTAGAAATATGTGTTGGAGAGGTTTGAAATGGATTTGGTTGGTTTAGGAATGGATTGGACGGCAATGGAGGTCGGAACAAGAATCAGGCAGTCAAACCGTACCGGTACCATACCGTACCGGTACGACTACTCCAGTAGCTTAACCGTACCGGTACCGCGTACCGGTACAATTTATCTGACGCCCGCCGAACAGTAAAAATCGGGATTTTGGTGTTTTAAAACACCCTTTTTAGCCTCATTTGCCCCATTCTTCATTTCCACTCTCACACTAAACACTTTAGAACCCTAGGAGAGAAAGAAAGGAAGAGAGAAACTCAAGATCAAAAGGGGAAAAACACAAGGTTAAAGGGTGATTCAAGGATCAAACCCTAGAGTTTTCAAGAACATCAAGGTAGGGGTTTTCTCCCACTCACTTACATTGAGGCTAGGGTATTTATATATGTATGTTTTTGCTATCAATGGTATATATATGCTATGGAGTCATCACCTCTTAGGCTTTTTTGCAAGGATTACATGTTGTTAGGGTTTAATAACCATGAAATCCCTTTTCTCGTTTTAAAACCCTAGTCTTTGGGAGAGTGATGTATTTCCTTCCTAAATGCCTTCTTTCTTATTGATTTCGAAACTTTAGTGCTTTGTGTTGGGTAGTAAAATAATGTTATTGCGATCTCATGTATTTTTCTTGGCTGGGTTGTTTGAGATACACATGTAATGCTTTGTGAGAGGTTCCATATAAGGATGCTCACCTCTTCCCAAGAGGTTCCTTATAAGGATGCTTGGGAAGCCATGTAATGAATTGTGAGAGGTTCCTTATAAGGATGCTCACCCCTTCCCAAGAGGTTCCTTATAAGGATGCTTGGGAAGCCATGTAATGCTTTGTGAGAGGTTCCTTATAAGGATGCTCACCCCTTCGCAAGAGGTTCCTTATAAGGATGCTTGGGAAGCCATGTAATGCTTTGTGAGAGGTTCCTTATAAGGATGCTCACCCCTTCCCAAGACGTTCCTTATAAGGATGCTTGGGAAGCCATGTAATGCTTTGTGAGAGGTTCCTTATAAGGATGCTCACCCCTTCCCAAGAGGTTCCTTATAAGGATGCTTGGGAAGCCATGTAATGATTTGTGAGAGGTTCCTGGTAAGGATGCTCACCCATTCTCAAGAGGTTCCTTGTAAGGATGCTTGAGAATCAAAGACGATCTAAACGGAGGTGGATGTTACCCTAAAGTATGCCACCTACCGAAAGAATTGTTGGAAACTGTGTATGGTGGACTGGATTATATTTGGAAATGGTTTGCTAACTGTAAAGTGGTTTCACTTATTCATTCAATTACTGTTGTTCCTTAAACTTGAAATCTACTAAAATGTCCATGTTTTACTTCAAATATTATATATGCTATTTGCGAAATGAGACCGGCCATTTTATATGCTTTTATAAACCTTGTTAGAGTTTGGGAGGAATTTTGCTACAGAGCTTCGTGCTCACCCCCTACAAACAACATATTTCAGGTCTTTGTCTAGAGGAGGAGCTCGGAACTGACGGGCCGGGACATTGGGAAGCTCCCGTAGAAGGGAACGTGGACCCCGAGGTGGACGCATAGAGCGACCTCCTTTCCTTTTTGTACTAGACTAGGATATTCATTTTGAACCTTGTAAGGTCTAGTTTCCTTTTGTTATTTCCGCTGCGCTACATTATGTGATTTTTTTGGAATGTAAAGGCCAAAATGGGTCTATTCTTTTGGGATAATGCTGTAAATTTTAGGGATGACTTTATGAAGTCTTATCTATTGATGGATTATTCTAGTGCTCTCATGATGTGAATGTTTTAGAATGTAATGCCGTCCAGGGTGTGTTTTGGGGTGTTACAGAAGGCTTTTTTCTTTTGGTGTCTGTAGGGAATGTAAGAATTCAGCCCATATTTATAGAGGGGGAGGTGCACGGCAAGGGGGGGGGGTTTAGGAAGTTCATGACGTGCAGTAGGGCGAGGTGTCGTCGTCCGGAGCTTCCACCTCGCAACCTTCCAAAAGGTTGTGCCTTGCAGTGATGCTAGGTGTCGCCGTCTTGGGCTGCCACTTGTCTTGCTTCCATTGGTACACATGTCTTTTCCTTATTGGTCCAAGTGTCATGCTCCCATTGGTCCAAGTTTTTGTATTGCACTTTAGTCCTTTGTTATTTCCAGCTTTGCAAAATTGTCTTGTACTTTCCAGTATTTCTGCATTTGACCCTGCAATCTTTAACATAATTTATTAAAAACTTTAATTCACACCCAAAACATAATTCGTAATATTTAGTTGTTTCATTTTTACAAAAGTGAGTACTTATCATTTTAATTTACACACAATTTAGGGTTAATCACACCCCCCAACTTAAACTTTACTAGTCCCTAGTAAACATAAACTATAATACAACATAAACAGGAGTAAAATCATTTTCGTAGATCTTTTCACGATTGCATTTAGCATATGCAACAAGCCGTTAAACCCCTAGGTGATCCCTAGTGGACGAGTTTTGTCTCGTGAAGGTTTTCAGTGAAGCTACCTGCAAACTTCAGTAGTTAGGAGTTTATTATTCATATTTTTCACAAAAATAATAAATCAATATTCCTTCTGTTTTCCTGAAAGACTTCATTTTCTTATCACTATAAGAGTAACACATGTTAGTTATAATATTATCTATATATTTTACAAAAACTTGTGTGTGTGTGTTGATTTCTTTTGTTTCACAAATTATTTAAGAAATATTACCCTCTTTTATGGTAGTCTCGATGTCAATCTTTTCCTGAAATACACTCAGCAAAGAATTCATATACGTTATGGTGACTATTCTCTTAGTAATTACATGTGATTAGATTATTGTAAACAAAGTAAATAATTTCACATGTAATATATTTGAATCAACGGATATGTGAATAAAATTTGGAATTTGACATAATCTCATGACAGGATATCAACACTATATTAGCTATATTATTAACATTCTCCTTTTATAGATAGATAGGACAAATACAATTACATGATTTCTGGAATCAAAAAGGACTTTCATTAGGTTGTACTGTGGCCATTGGGTTTAGGGTTTAAGAAACGACGTCTATGGGGTTCAAAAGCTACCTTTTGGCACATCTCTTAAAACTTTATTTATTTATTCTTTCCATTTTTCACTTTCTTGGCTCTTTTTTTTTTTTTCCATTTGGTGAGTGCATTTTATGCTCCATCTCACTTTTTCTTGAACAAGTGCGTTTTACGCTCCATCTCGTTCTCTCTTCTTTTTTTTTTTTTTTGTATCCTATTGATTTAAAAGAGGGTGCAAGAAAATTATGTAGCAAAGGTAGGTTTAATATATTTTTATCTGGCTCGGGTATTTTTCGGGTTTCATGAAAAGAATTTATACTATTTTAGGCTCAAACATGGCTGACTAAGGATATAATTTTGTAAAAGAAATGGTTAAGGCTCAAAATTAATCAAACATGACCTAAGATCATTTTCCAGAAATTATTCATTTGTATCATTCCTATAAAAAGAATTTCAAGGATAATGCAAGTAATATAATCTAACGAGTGCTAATCAAAACAAAATTAATGAGATTATTCAAAGAAAGTTTACCGTAGAATCGAAGATGTTTACTTGAGTAGATGTAGAATATCTCTCCAAAGGAGATTAGCTCAAATTCTGCAATTGGTTATACATCTCCACTATATATGCAAAGAGTGTAATATTTCACAAGGTTTCTGAAATAAAAGAAATCTATTTGTGCTTGTAAAAGTAAGTTTTAACAAAAATATTAAAATAATATATAACAACAATATGAAAATCCCGCGTGATCAGATTAAGGTTATTTTTACAAAGCATAGGAATATTAACCTAATTTAATTGTAAATTATATGAAATATATCTCCTAACTAAATTTTTTTTTTTTTTTTCAGAACTTAAATTAAAACACACAGCATGTTTAAAAACATAAAGTAAATTGCATAAACTAAAAGCACATAATGTAAAGACTGAGTGAAAGAAAGTAAAATTTTTTTTTTGTAAAATCTCCAGTCGATTTAAGAGTTAGAAGATTCTCCTCTGGAATGGTCTTGAAACAACTGCCGCAGCTCAGCTTTATATTCATCCATGCGTTGATTGATCTGAATAATGCTGGTCTCTACTTCTAACAAGACCTGTCTATCAGTTCTGTCATCCATGGGGATGTATGGTTGATCTTCTTGTGGCTGCTGTTCTTGTGGTATGTACTCTTCAGATACCCAACCTGGTTCTTCAAATGGTTCCTCTTCATGTGATGAAGATATTCCTTGTTGGTTTCCTATTTTTCCTCCATGACTCTTCTTTAACGAAGTTTTATCCACTGGTCCAAGACACTCCACTGTTTTCCATGTCGGATTAATGATCACGCCCGCATTCCTGCATATCTGAGAAACTAACATTGCATACGGGAGTGTGAGCTTCCTATTATCTACAGCAATTATCATTTGGTCTAAGATTAAGTTTGGTAGGTCAATTGTGTGTCCCATCCCGAATGCATAAAGGAAATAAGCATGGTCAATAAAAATTTGATACTTTAGGCTCGTGGTAGCAAATTGTACACTGTTATCATATTTAGGATGCGATACTTATTTGTCAGGCTTCCTTGTTTAATGTAATTATTTGGGCGTCCCCAAATAAATTCTGGATTTCCTGTCAATTCTCTTCCTACTTTAGTCAAACTAGGTAGTTCAGTGTAAGGAAAATGACAATCAGGGTTGTCTTTGCATGGGCCGAAAGAATTCGGCTATAGTGTCTGGTGTAACTTGAAAAACTATTCCCCGAACAAATATACGCAGTAGTCTTTTTCCTTTAATTTCAACATTACTGTAGAACTCCCGAACTAAACAGTCATATGCAGGAACAGATAACCTAACATATTGTAGCCATCCTCTTTCATGGAGAATTTGTCTTATGTTTTCAAAATCTTCATATATTACTACCCTTTTAGAAATAATATTTTTAGTTAGATAGTTGGTATCATACCGGATTTGTTGTTCCAAATTTTCAAACATCACCTCATTAAAGTTGTTTCCCGGTTGAGGTTGTTCTGGAGATGTCTCGGATTGCGAAGATTGATTCTTTCATGCATGGCTTGAAGATCTTCTTGTTTGTTGTCTTCGATCCATATTTTTTACTGGTTCTTGGTTTGTAATTGCAGGTTATTTCTTTGATGTTCTACACTGGTGTTCTTTTTCCTGTAAATTCCTGCAGTTTACAACATTAAATATAACTTTATTCTACAAAATTTTACTAACCACTCTTTTTTTTTTTTTTCAGGACTGTGGTGTTTTTATTTTATTATTTCTTATTTCTTATTTACGGATTTCCTATTTAATCTAATAGCTATTTATATTTATTTACAGCTATACATATATTCCCAAAAAACTATACATTTCATTGATCATATCTAGTCTGTATCAGAACTATCTGGTTCAGTAACATTAGTGACACGGTTAATTTCAGATCTCACGTATCTGTTTAGCATCGGGCCGGAATAGGATGGCGTCTCAGGGTAATCCTTGCTCTGCCCATCCCTAATCCACCGTAAACGATCTAACGATCGACCTGAAATTGGTTCCGCACACTTATTATACCGTCTCAGATGTTCTGTACAACCACATTTTACACAAGCACAGAGACGATTTGATCTTCGATGTTTAGCATATGTGCTTTTTCCACATAGGGGTCGTGCTTGGCTTTCAAAGATTTCTAAATTTCGAACAGATTTAGCTTTTTGCATGATCAATGTATGTATATCTTTTGGAAAGTGACGTAATAAAATTAAACTCAACCAAAATAATTTTTCGTCCATTTTTCAAATTTTTTTTTTTTTAATAAAATATAAAAATGACTCAAAAAATTATTTAAAATTGACTCCCTATTTGGTTCTTTAACGTCTGCCAGTCACAAAGACGAACAAAATTTTTAAATCACAATTACTATTTTAAACTCATAAAGTAAACTCACACGCCTATCTCCCCAATTTAAATTAAATGTTATCTGTAATATAAGAACAGTAATAGTTAACATTGGTAATAAAAACCAGGAATTTGTTGACTTTCAGCAATTATGATCTCTGGCTTTTACGCAGGAGATTTGATCTGTCAAATAAATTACAAGTAATTAGTGATACTACTAATAATCAAATAACAAGACACACATAGACTGGATCAAAAAGTTGTACAGAAGTTATATCTTGAGTGAATCCATCATAATAGGGTTTAAGCCTTTGTCCATTTACTTTGAAGATATTCCCAGTTATTGGATTTTCAATTTCAATTGCCCCATGGTTGAAAACTTGTTTAACTATATACGGTCCTGTCCATCTAGATCTTAGCTTTCCAGGAAATAAACGAAGCTTTGCATTATATAACATCACTTTTTGAGATGGTTCAAACGATTTTCTCATGATATTTTTATCATGAAAAATTTTTGTTCTTGATTTAGCAATTTTTGCATTTTCATAAGCTTCATTTCTTAATTCTTCCAATTCATTAATTTGTAGCTTACGACACACTCCAACTTCATTTATATCAAAATTTAGCATTTTAATTGCCCAATATGCTTTATGTTCTAATTCTACAGGAAAATGACATGGTTTACCATAAACTAACCGATAAGGAGACATTCCTAAAATAGTCTTATACGCGGTACGGTAAGCCCAAAGTGCATCAGTTAATCTTAAAGACCAATCCTTACGATCTGGATTTACTATTTTTTCTAAAATGTATTTTATCTCCCTATTAGCTAATTCAGCTTGTCCACTTGTCTGTGGATGGTATGGGGTGGATATTTTATGAGAAATCATGTATTTTTTCATCAGGTTTTCAAAAACTTTATTACAAAAATGTAATCCACCATCACTGATGATTGTTCGAGGAATCCCAAATCTAGATAAAATATTTTCTTTTAAAAACTTGATCACTGTTCTGTGATCATTATTTCTACATGGAATTGCCTCTACCCATTTAGAAACATAGTCGACTACAACCAAAATATACAGATATCCAAAGGATGGAGGAAATGGTCCCATAAAATCGATGCCCCAACAATCGAAAATTTCAGTAACTAAAATAGGGTTTAAAGACATCATATTTCTTTTTGAAATATTTCTCATTCTTTGGCATTTATCACAGTTTAAACAAAAGATATGAACATCTTTAAAAAGAGTTGGCCAATAAAATCCACACTGCAAAATTTTAGCAGCGGTTTTCTTTGAAGCAAAATGACCTCCGCAAGCTTCAGAGTGACAAAACTGAATTACCTGACTAATTTCATGACTAGGTACACAACGTCTTATTATTTGGTCCTTACAGTATTTAAACAAATAAGGATCTTCCCAAAAAAAATTACGTACCTTGCTTAGGAACCTATTTTTATCAGTCCAGGTATAATTAGAAGGAATAGTACCAGTAGCTAAATAATTAACTATATCTGCATACCATGGTACTTCGGTTATAGCTAAGAGTTGTTCATCTGGAAAAGTTTCTTTAATCGGAATTGATTCTTCTTTTATATTATAGTTTAATCTTGACAAGTGATCTGCTACCACATTTTCTACTCCTTTCTTATCTTTAATTATAAGATCAAATTCTTGAAGTAACAAAATCCAACGTAGGAGACGTGGTTTAGCATCTTTCTTAGTAAACAAATATTTCAAAGCTGCATGATCTGTAAATACAACAATTGACAACCCAACCAAATATGAACGAAATTTGTCTAATGCAAACACAACAACAAGTAATTCCTTTTCTGTGGTTGAATAGTTCATTTGTGCATCATTTAAAGTTTTGCTTGCATAATATATAACATAGGGTTTTTTATCTTTCCTTTGACCCAATACAGCTCCTACAGCGTAATCACTTGCATCACACATTAGTTCAAAAGGCAAAGACCAGTCAGGAGGTTGCATGATAGGTGCAGAAATAAGCATGTTTTTTAATTTGTCAAATGCTAATTGGCATGCATCATTCCATTCAAATGTTATATCCTGACATAAAAGATTACAGATTGGTCTTGATATTGAACTAAAATTTTTTATAAATCTTCGATAAAAACCAGCGTGACCTAAAAAAGATCGAACATCTTTTACGGTTTTTGGTGAAGGAAGATTAGCTATTAAGTCAATTTTGGATTTATCGACTTCAATTCCTTTTTCAGAAACTATGTGACCTAGAACAATACCTTGTGTAACCATGAAATGACATTTTTCCCAATTTAAGACAAGGTTTGTTTCTTCACATCGAATGAGTACCTTTTCCAGATTTTCTAGACATAGTTGAAATGAATCACCATACACTGAAAAGTCATCCATAAAGACTTCTAGATGTCGTTCTACCATATCACTAAATATGTTTAACATGCAGCGTTGAAAAGTAGCTGGGGCATTACATAACCCAAAAGGCATTCTTTTATAAGCAAAAGTTCCAAACGGACATGTAAATGTAGTTTTTTCTTGATCATCTATTGCAATTTCAATTTGATTATAACCAGAATATCCATCTAGAAAACAATAATATGCATGCCCATCTATTCTTTCTAATACTTGATCTAGGAATGGTAATGGAAAGTGATCTTTTCTGGTAATAGAATTTAATTTTCGATAGTCAATACATACATGCCAACTTGTGACTGTACGCATTGGGACTAATTCATTTTCTTGATTTTTTATTACAGTAACCCCAGATTTCTTTGGAACTACTTGTGTAGGACTGACCCATTTACTATCAGATATAAGATAAATAATATTAGCATCTAATAGTTTAAGTACTTCTGTACGAACTATTTCTTTCAAGTATGGGTTTAATCTTCTTTGCATTTGACGAGATGGTTTAGCATTTTCTTCTAAGTAGATACAGTGAGTACATAGAAGTGGACTTCTCCCTTTTATATCTGCAATTGTCCATCCAATAACACTTTGGTGTTTTTTCAAAACTTTTGTTAATTATTTTTCTTGATTTTCAAACAACTTTGATGATATAATTACCGGATGTATCTCATTTTCTTCTAAAAAGACATATTTTAGATTGGTTGGAAGGGGTTTTAATTCTTTTTTAAGAACTTTGACATTTGATTCTACAAGCTTTGGTAATAATTCTTCACATTGTAGATTTTTTATAGATGCATTTTCAGATTCAGTATCAGATATTGATTCCAATTCAAATAACTCTTTTTTTAGAAAATTCTTTTCAAAATAACTTTGAGTTAATGTCTCAACATAATTTACTTTGTACGGTTCTTCTTCTTCTCTAGGTTGTTTTGTTCCTTCAAAAACATTTAATTCCAAAGTCATATTTCCAAATGAAAGTTTCATGACTCCATTTCTACAGTTAATCAATGCATTTGATGTAGCTAGGAATGGTCAACCTAAAATAAGAGGTATGTATTGAGATGCATACATCTAACAACTTGGTTCCGTGTCTATAACAATAAAATCTGCTGGAAAATAGAATTGATCCACTTGGACAATAACATCTTCCACAATTCCTCTTGGAATTTTTATTGATCGGTCTGCTTGTTGTAGTGTAATATTGGAAGGTTTTAACTCACTTAGTCCTAGTTGTGTATAGACTGAATATGGCATTAAATTACAACTGGATCCAAGATCTAACAGAGCTTGTTCAATTTGAAAATTTCCAATAAGACATGAAACTGTAGGACTACCCGGATCTTTGTACTTAAGAAGTGTATCATGTTGTATTATTGTATTAACTTGCTCAGTTGCAAAAGCTTTCTTTGGTACATTAGTTCTTCTTTTTATTGTGCAAAGATCTTTTAGGAATTTAGCATAAACTGGAACTCTTTTTATTGCATCTAATAATGGAATATTAATCTTTACCAGTTTAAATAGCTCGAGAATATCAGATTGATCTTTTTCAGTTTGAAGTTGCTTGACTCTTTCAGGGAAAGGTAAAAGGATAGGACATGGCGGATCTTTTTCACTTTCTACTCCTGGTTGCTTTTTGATTAAAGGTTCAGATTCAAGTGGTTCGTTTACAGGAATTGACTCACATATTTTCTTTGAAATCTTAGGTTTGATGGTTTTATCAATTACCTTACCACTTCTTAGTGTTGTAATTGCTTGTACTTGATTTGACGAAGGTTCAGAGGATACAGAATTAACATGACTCTGACTTTGTGGAGGTTTAGGTTGAGAAGGAAACTTTCCTTTCTCTGACGTACTCAAGGACTGGGTCAACTTAGCAAGATGACTCTTAATATCTTCAATACTTTGGGAAGTTTGAGCTTTAAAATCATTAAATGCTTGAGTTGTTTGAGTATTAAAACTCATTTGACTTTGAATAAATTGATTCATAGTGTCTTCCAGAGCTCTTCTTTGAGGAGGTTGATAAGGTTGGTACTGTTGTTGATTTTGTGGCTGTGGTGGACCTTGTGTTTGATTTGTAGGTTGTGTATTTCTCCAACTAAAATTCGGATGATTTCTCCATCCTGGATTGTAAGTTTCAAAATATGGATTTGAATATGGTTTATTATAATTTGGAACAGCATTTGATTGTTCGATTAAAACTTCTTTAAAGGCAGGTATAGTTGGACATTCCCCAGCAGGATGTCCTGACAACGCACAAATTTCACACACTTGATCAGTAGAGGTTACAACAGATACTTGTTTAAGTTTTTTCATTTCTAAGGCTTCTAATTTTCGAGATAAATTAGCCATTTTAGCTCTTAAATCATCATCGTCTTTTAAAACATATTTCCCTCTTTCAGATATAGATGGCCTATTTTCCACAATGTTTGAAGAAGTTGAGTCCCACATCTGGGAACTGTCCGAAATAGTATCAAAAAATTGAAATGCTTCTTCATGATTTTTACTCATAAATTCTCCTTGAGCCATCATTTCAACAAATTGTCTCATTGCAGATGGAAGAGCATCATAAAAGAAACCAACTAAAGTCCAGTTTTCAAATGCATGATGTGGACAAGCTTGGAGAAGATCTTTAAATCTTTCCCAACATTGATAAAAAGTTTCTTTTTCCTTTACAACAAAATTCATTATTTTACGTCTTAGTGCATTAGTACGATGCACAGGAAAAAACTTTTTAAAGAACTCAGTTTGTAAAGCTTGCCAATTTGTGATAGAATTTGCTCTTAAAGAGTTAAGTCATAGTTTAGCTTTATCTTTTAACGAAAAAGGAAAATGTAACACCCCGAATTTTCTTTTATATATATTGATAGAGATATATATATATAGTAAATAATATTTGTAAAGATGTAGATATATGTAGTGACATAAGAATAAACCGTAGGATAAATGCTATGGAGACAATTTGATTGAGAAGTTACGTGTCGAAGATGTTTAAACTTGGAAAGGGTGATTAGACAAGTTTCTAAAAGTTTGTAGGTCAAAATAATGATTCCATTGAATTCGGAAGGTCGAAAAACATTGGGAGTGGTAAGATGGATGTATTGGAAGTTAGGAAGTGTCTCGGAGTTAAAATACACTTTAGCGAGAATTTGGATAAAAATGGGTATTGAACACTACTTAGTGTTTTGGCCATAACTTTTTATCCTTAAGTCCAATTAATCTGAAATTTCTACAGTAGATAGTAGACATCTAGGGCTACAAAAGTATGTCTCATGAAAATTTTCCAATTCGACCTCTAAATGGGTAAAAACTGCATTGGAAGTTGAAACAAAAATCTGGAAGTCAAATCGTACCGGTACGCAGAACTCCAGAAGCTGGATCGTACCGGTACGCGTACCGGTACGCAGGACTCCAGTAACTCAATCGTACCGGTACGCGTACCGGTACGCCCGATAAATCCCAGCCCGATCCGACTTCGGGTCTTTCTCCATTTCTTCCACTATAAATACATCCCTACACCTCTCTAAGCCCCATTTCACCACTCCAAACCCTTGGTAGCCTTAGAAAGAGAGAAAGGGAGACAAAAACCCAAATATAGAGGGAGATTTACACCATTCTTGAAGATCAAAACCCTAGATTTCTCAAGATTTCCACTTCTATACCCATTTCCTTTTCTTCCCTTCTTCACCCAATCTCACCCAAATCTCTTGAAACCCTAGGAGGAGGAAATTAAGAGGAAAAGGAAGGAGAACAAGAAGGTTTTGTTGATTGAGTCTTGGATTTATAGCTTGGCTTAAAAGGTAGGGGTTTTCTCTCACTCACTTACATTGAGACTAGGGTTAAATTATATGTATTCTTTTGGTTAAAAATCATATACACTTGCTATTATTTACTTGATTCTTGATCCTCTTGCATTTATTACCATGTTTTAAACATTGTAGTAGTTGGGTAACCATTAAAGGTCCATTTCTCATTCTCAAACCCTAGTTTTAAGAAAAATGAATCTTTCCTCTTTACATTTTCCTTGTTCTAACCATCACCACCTTAGTGTTTGATATTGAATAGCAAAATAATGTTATTGTGATCTCATGTATTTTCTTGGTTGTTATGGAAAATGTCACATGCATAAATTTGGGGATTTTGGATAAATGATTGTAAATGGAGATAAATGTTGGGATTGTATTCTTGGTTGGGTTGCTTGTGATACCCAATTGTGACAGGTTCCTTGTAAGGATGCTCACCCCTTCCTAAGAGGTTCCTTGTAAGGATGCTTGGGAAGCCATGAAGTGATTTGTGAGAGATTCCTTGTAAGGATGCTCACCCCCTTCCCAAGAGGTTCCTTGTAAGGATGCTTGGGAAGCCATGTAATGATAGTGAGAGGTTCCTTGTAAGGATGCTCACTCATTCTCAAGAGGTTCCTTGTAAGGATGCTTGAGAATCAAAGATGACCTAAACGGGAGGTGGAGGTTACCCTAAAGTATGCCACCTACCGAAAGTATCGTTGGAAATTGTGAATGGAGGACTGGATTATATTTGGAAATGTTTTGCTAAATGTATAGTGGTTTCATTTACTCATTCAATTATTGTTGTTCCGTAAACTTGAGATCTATTAAATGTCACTGCTTTACTTCAAAAGTTATGTATGATATTTGTGAAATGAGACCGACCGTTTTGAATGCTTTTCTAAACCTTGTATGGGTTTGAGAGAATTGTTCTACAGAGCTTTGTGCTCACCCCCTACCGCTAACATTTTTCAGATTTCCTACAAGAGGAGGACGTAGGGGTCGAGGAGCCCGCTACTTGGGAGACTCCACTGGACGGGAATGTGGATCCCGAGGTGGACGCCTAGAGCGACACTTTCTTTTGTTCTAGACTAGGATATTTATTTTGAACCTTGTAAAGCCTAGTTTTCTTTTGTTTATTCCGCTGTGCAACTTTAAATAAATTTTGGAATGTAAAGGCCAAAATGGGCCTATTCTTTTGGGTTAATGCTGCAAAAATTTTATGGATGACTTTATGAAGTCTTATTTATTGATGGATTATTTTAGTGCTCTCATGATGTGAATGTTTTAGAATGTAATGCCGTTCAGGGTGTGTTTTGGGGTGTTACAGAAAAAGTTTTAATTTAATCATTTCAGAATTATCTTGCAAAGTTCCACAGACTTCTTCAAATTCTTTCATATGACCATAAGGATTTTCATCTTCCAAACCATGGAACTGTGGTAGTAGTTGTATTGTTCCTGGCTTGATATTAATATTTGGAGCGTCTGTTGGAAAAGCAAAACATGACGAAACATTAGTTCTAGTAGGATGTAAATATTCTCTTAATGGTCTAGTATTTTGAACTATTTTGTAACACCCCGCATTTTTCTTTTATATATGTATATAGATATATAGTAAATAATTGTTGTAAAAATGTGGATATGTGTAATGATGTAAGAATGAACTATATAGATTGTAATAGTAAGAGAAATGCTAGAGATGCATATTGATTGGGAAGTTTGAGTTTCCAAGTCATTTAAACTTGGAAAGGGTGATTAGATGAATTTCTAAATATTTTTAGGTCAAAATAAGGTGTCCATTGAATTCGGAAGGTCAAACAACCTTGAGAGAGGTAATATGAGGTGTATTGGAAGTTAGGAAGTATTCCGGAGTGAAAACACACTTAGAGAAAATTTGGGTAAAAAGGAGTTGGGACACCTTCTAGTATTTTGGTCATAACTTTTTATCCTTATATCCAATTGATCTTAAATTTGGACAGTAGATAGTAGAAATCTAGGGCTACAAAAGTATATCTCATGAAAATTTTCCAATTCGACCTCTAAATGGGTCAAAACTGCCCTGGAAGTCGAAATAGCCGAAGTGTACCGGTACACAGTACCGATACGGTACCGTACCGGTACGCCCGAACCAGTAGCTAAACCGTACCGGTACGCCCGATAAAAGTCGGGATTTTGGTGTTTTAAAACACCCTTTTAAGCCTCATTTGACCCATTCTTCCATCCCACTCTCACCCCAAACATCTTAGAGCCCTAAGAGAAGAGAAAAGGAGAGAAAAACACAAAGATCTTGAGAGAGTTAACCCTTATAGAGATCAAAACCGAAATTCCTCAAGAACACCATTCTTCTACTCTCCTCTTCTACACTTTCACTACACCTTTACCCACACCTCTTGGAATCCTAGAGAGAGTCTTAGAAAAGAATAAAGAAGGAGAAAACACAAGATCAAAAGGGAAAAACAAAGGATTTAAGAGTGATTCAAGATCAAACCCTAGATTTCAAGAACACCAAGGTAGGGGTTTTCTTCCATTCTTGTTCATTGATGTTAGGGTTATATATATATATATATATATATATATATATATATATGTTTTGACTCCTAATCATATGTATTTGCTATGAGTTCATTGTTTCTTGGTTCTCTTGCAATTGTTAACATGTTTTACATAAAGTTAGGGTGGTATACCCATGAAATCCCTCTTTTGTTTGAAAAACCCTAGTTTTCAACAGTGATGGGTTTTCCTTTTTGAACTCTTCCTTTATTCTTGATTTCAAAATTCTAGTGTTTTGTGTTGAGTAATAAAATGATATTGTTGTGATCTCTTGCATTTTTCTTGGTTGGTTATTGAAAATGTCACATGCTTAATTTGGGTATTTTGAGATATGCTTGTAAAATGAGAAATTGTGGATTTTGTAGTTATTTGGAATTGTTGGGTATTTGAGAGAATAATTGGTATTGTATTCTTGTATGGTTGTTTGGACAAGCCTTAAAGGTAAGAGGTTCCTTATAAGGATGCTCATGCCAAAAGAGGACAATATGTGATTTTCCTCAAGAGGTTCCTTATAAGGATGCTTGAGAAACCAAGCCTTGAGGGTGAGAGGTTCCTTATAAGGATGCTCATGCCAAAAGAGGACAGTATGTGATTTTCCTCAAGAAGTTCCTTATAAGGATGCTTGAGAAACCAAGCCTTGAGGGTGAGAGTGTAACGCCCCAAATACCACCCTGGGCGGCATTACATTCTAAAACCATTTACATCATGAGAGCACTAAAATAAACCATTCATAAATAAGACGTCATAAAAATCCTTCATAACATTTACATCATTATCCCAAAAGAATATGTCATCTTTGGCCTTTACATTTCAAAAATCAACTAATGTAGCGCAGCGGAAATAACAAAAGAAAACTAGACTTCACAAGGTTCAAAATGAATATCCTAGTCTAGAACAAAAGTAAGCGACATCTCTAGATGTCTCACTCGGGATCCAAGTATCCCTCTAGTGAAGCCTCTCCCTGGCCCGACTCATTAGCACCGAGCTCATCCTCTGGCACCAAATCTGAAAAATGTTCAACTGTAGGGGGTGAGCACGAAGCTCTGTAGAAAAATCCTCCCAAACCCAAACAAGGTTTAGAAAAGTATACAAAACGGTCGGTCTCATTTAACAAATAACCTATATACCATTTGAAGTAAAACGAGAACATTTAAACAGATATCAAGTTTAGATAGCAACAGTAATTGAAATGGATAAGTAAACAAAATATACCATTGATAATCCATTCTACCATAAACCGTTTCCAACAAGTTCTCGTGGAATCCCATACTTCCCAAAACTCTTGTCGAAATCATTTCTGGTACAAGGCATGATAACCCACACTGTATGTCCGACACAACCCACGTTACTAATCCGTGATCATTAGTGATTGGAAAATTTCATATCCCCACGGCGTACAAAGGCGTCTACCCACTCCATGTGGTAGGAAAAGTTCATACCCGCGTGGCATATAAAGACGTCTACCCACTACATGATACCCGGTCAATAGTAATCCATGTTCGTATCGTACAACCACTTAAGAGATAAAATACCAACAAATATCTCACATAACCAACAATTACACAAGTCCCCAATTTACAAGCAATTTCCAAAAAAAATCCCCAATTCTCATATGTTGTGGTACAAAGAGTAATATAAGAAAATGTACAAGAGATCATCATAAATACCATTTTGTTGTTCAATATGAAACACTAAAGTTTTGAAATCAAGAACATAGGAGAAATCAAAAGGAAAACCCCTTTCTCTTGAAACATTGGGTTTGAAGATGAGAAAAAAAGGATTTAATGGTTATTCCACCATAGATTTGTTTAAAACATGATAATATTTGCAAGAATGTCAAGACTCAAGTATTTCATACCATATATATAAGAATGAGAGTGAAAACCTACATATATAATATCCCTAGCCTCAATGTAAGTGAATGGAAGAAAACCCCTACCTTTCTTTTTCCTATGTGTTCTTGAAAACTTGAAGTTTTGATCTTCTTCAAGGTGCAAATCCTCCTTTGATCTTGTGTTTTCCCCTTCTTTCCTCCTCTCTAAGTCTTCCTAGGGTTTAAAATGTTGAAATGGGGCTAATGGGGGTGTCCTTAAGTATTTATAGTGGAAGAAATGACCTCCTGTGCGCGATTCTGAAGTTCAGAATTCGCAAGTCACGTTCGAACGTCATTGGCGTTCGAACGTTCGTCACTCCCAGTACTTTTGTCTTTCCATCAGACAAAGAGTACTGGAACGCACTTTCGTTCGAACGTTTATTCACGTTCGAACGTCGATTCACGTTCGAACGGAATTCCTGTTTCTACTGCAACTTCCAGTGAAGTGTTTGCCTATTTAGAGATTGATTTGGAAAATTTTCGTGAGATTCATTTTTGTAGCCCTGGATGTCTATTATCTACTTTCCAAATTTCAGATCAATTGGACATAAGGATAAAAATTTATGACCAAAATACTAGAAGGTGTCCCAACTCATTTTTACCCAAATTCTCTCTAAGTGTGTCTTTACTCCAAAATACTTCCTAACTTCCAATACACCTCATATTACCTCTCCCAAGGTTGTTCGACCTTCCGGATTCAATGGACACCTTATTTTGATCTAAAAATATTTAGAAATTCATCTAATCACCCTTTCCAAGTTTAAACGTCTTGGAAACTCCAACTTTCCAATCAATATGTATCTCTAGCATTTCTCCTACTATTACAATCTATATAGTTCATTCTTAAATCGTTACACATATCCACATTTTTACAACCATTATTTACTATATATCTATATACATATATAAAAGAAAAATGCGGGGTGTTACAATCCACCCCCCTTAAATAAAGTTTCGTCCTCGAAACTTACCTCAAGTAGCGAACAAAAATGGATACTTCTCCCGCATTTCTTGCTCCGGTTCCCATGTAGCTTCCTCCACTCCATGGTGTTGCCACAACACCTTCACTAGTCGGATGACTTTGTTACGGAGCACCTTCTCTTTGGCGTCGAGAATCTTCACCGGTTGTTCTTCATAAGTTGCTCCATCTTGAATTTCAATATCTTCCAAGTCTACTACCGGCGTTGCATCCGATTGACACTTTCTCAACATCGACACGTGGAACACGTCATGTACCCCAGACAACTGGGCTGGTAACCGCAACTGATACGCCGCTTTGCCCACAACTTTGATCACTTCAAATGGTCCGGTGTATCTTGGCGCTAACTTCCCTTTCTTGCCGAATCGAAACACGCCCTTCTTGGGTGACACCTTGAGAAATACGTAGTCTCCCACCTTGAACTCTAAGGTTCTTCGTCTGTGGTCCGCATAGCTCTTCTGTCTACTTTGCGCCGTGTGTAGTCTCTCCCGGATTAGTTGGATCTTCTCCGTAGTCTCTCGAACAATGTCTGGCCCGAACAAGCTACTTTCTCCGGCTTCCAACCAACAAGTAGGAGATCTACACGGTCTTCCATACAATGCTTCATAAGGCACCATTCCGATGCTTGCCTGATAGCTATTGTTGTAAGCAAACTCCACCAATGGTAAAAGGTCGTTCCAACTCCCCTTGAAGTCCAACGCGCAAGCGCGTAACATATCCTCCACAATCTGTATCACCCTCTCGGATTGGCCATCCGTTTGGGGATGAAAAGTCGTACTGAAGTGTAACTCCGTCCCCATCGCTTGTTGTAGACTCTGCCAGAATCTCGCCACAAACCTAGAGTCACGATCCGACACAATCGAGAGCGGAACGCCGTGTAACCTCACAATCTCACGGATATACAGCTGGCTCAAAGTCTCGAATGTATCCGTGGTCTTCATACCCAAAAAGTGGGCAGACTTGGTGAGTCTATCCACAATGACCCACATTGCATTATGCCCGCGCGACGTCCGTGGTAAACCCGACACAAAGTCCATGGTGATGTAAACCCACTTCCACTCTGGAATAGGCAAAGACTGTAGGACTCCTCCTGGCCTTTGATGCTCAATCTTCACCTGCTGGCACACCGTACATTTTGCCACATACTTGGCCACATCTCGCTTCATTCCCCTCCACCAATATTGGCGCTTCATGTCCCTATACATTTTTGTGCTACCGGGGTGGATAGCAAACTTAGAGCGATGACACTCTCCAAGTATCTCCTCCTTTAGGGACGAATCGTCGGGAACGCATAGCTTCTCCCCATATCTCAATTCCCCGTTTCTCAAAGACCAACCCTCCATAGTTTCTCCATTCTCCAATTTAGCTCGCATCGACGCTAATTCAGGATCCAAGCCTTGCAATTCCACAACTCTACGTTGGAGAGTAGGTTGAGCCACAAGGTTGAACAAACATGGTCGGGATCCATCTTCTCCAACCCATAGATCAAAATCTCCAAGGGCATCTTTCAACTTCCATTCACCTATGGCAACATTGAGTTCACCCCAAGACTTCTTGCTAAGTGCATCGGCAACTACATTCGCCTTCCCCGGATGGTAGTTGAGTGTGAAATCGTAGTCTTCTAGGTACTCAATCCACCATCTTTGCCGGAGATTCAAGTCTTTCTGTGTGAAGATATACTTGAGGCTTTTATGGTCCGAGAACACTTGAAATTTCTCCCCATATAAATAACATCTCCACAACTTAAGAGCAAACACCACCGCAGCCAGCTCCAAGTCGTGTGTGGGATAATTCTGCTCATGCACCTTGAGTTTCCTCGAGCCATAAGCCACTACCTTCCCTCCTTGCATTAGAACGCATCCCAAGCCTCGTAGTGAAGCATCGGTGTAGACATCGTAGCCTTCCCCACTACTCGGAATAATGAGGATAAGTGTCGTCGTCAACTTCTCCTTCAAGGTGCGAAAAGCTAGTTCACACGCTTGAGTCCACAAAAATTTCTCCCCCTTCTTTGTAAGGCGAGTCATCGGCATCGCAAGCTTGGAGAACCCTTCCACAAATCTACGATAATAGCCGGCTAACCCCAAGAAACTCCGTACTTCCGTCACGTTCTTCGGTGGTTCCCATTTCATCACGGCCTCAACCTTTGCGGGATCAACCGCTACTCCTTGCTCGGACACAACATGGCCAATGAACTTCACTTCCTTCATCCAAAACTCACACTTGCTCATCTTCGCATATAACTTATGTTCTCTCAATGTTTGTAGCACAATAGAGAGATGACGAGCATGTTCCTCCTGAGTCTGTGAGTAAACCAATATGTCAACAATAAACACAATAACAAATTGATCGAGGTAAGGCCGGAAGACCCTGTGCATCAAATCCATGAAGGCTGCGGGGGCATTAGTCAATCCGAACGGCATCACCGTATACTCGAAATGACCATATCGGGTACGGAAAACAGTCTTAGGAATATCCTCCCCCTTAATCCGCAGCTGATGATACCCAGTGCGAAGATCAATCTTGGAGTAATACTTTGAACCCCTCAACTGATCAAATAAATCGTCAATTCGGGGCAAAGGGTATTTATTCTTCACGGTAACCCGATTCAACCTTCGGTAATCCGTGCACAACCGTAGTGTCTCATCCGTCTTCTTCACAAAGAGGACAGGGGCTCCCCAAGGTGAGGTGCTCAAACGTATAAACCCTATGGCCAACAAATGATCCAATTACTTCCTTAGCTCCTTCAACTCCAAAGGTGCCATTCGATAGGGAGCAATGGATATGGGTTCGGTTCCCGAATAGAGATCAATCTTGAACTCAATCTCCCTGTGTGGAGGTAACCCGGGTAGTTCGTCTGGGAAGACATCCGAAAAATCTGACACTATCAACACCACATCTTCATGAGATTTATCCCGATCGTCTCCCATCAAACTAGCTAAGAAACTCAAATGGCTTCCCGCCTTCACTTTCAAGAATCTACTACCCGTAGTAGGAAATGGATGGGAAAAACTTCGGTCATTGATGAAACTGAAAACTACCCCTCTTGGTAACTGAAATGTAATCCGCTTACGAAAACAATCCATGACCGCCCGGAAAGCAGATAACAAGTCCATCCCGAATATCACATCATATCCCTTCATATCTAGAGCAACTAAATCCACAATCAATTCGTGCTCCCCAATACGAAGCACGCAACCCTTGCAGACCCGGTTGGTACCCAACTGTTCTCCCGTAGGCAAGTCCACATTCAATGCATGTTCTAGCTTCTCAAATTTCAATCCCAAATTATGAGCATATAAAGTACGTATAAACGAATGTGTAGCACCAGGATCAAATAAGATTCGGGCCCAAGAATTGTAGAGAAGGACGATACCTTCAACTACTGCATTGGAGGCATCTTCCTCCGTTTGGGTCAAAGCAAAAACCCTTCCTTGATTTGCGCCGCCGAGGGCTTGAGCTTGTAACGGTCTCTGCTGTGTTGGCCTTTGTAGAAGTGGCTTGTTTGTTGGTAATTGTCCGGTTGCTTGATTGGTCCTTGGTGGAAACGATGGGCATTGACTTTTGTAGTGCCCAACCTCTCCACATGCAAAGCAGTGACGGGGGTCTGTGGCTGTCCTCCCCGGTACACCTCCTGCTCCTTGAGCTACCGGCGGTCTATGTCCCCCTGCCTGGTCTGGGCGACGGTTGATCGAACTCTTCCCAAGTGAGTGTGTCGGTGTCCCTTTTCCTCTTTATGGCATCCCACCAATAGTCGGCCTCCCCCTCAAACAGGTAGGTCGCCAAACCAACCCTCAACTCCTCGGCAACTCCCATGCCGTCACAGATTTTCTTCACTCGGCGGATCCATCTATCCGCGTCCAAAGGATTGGAGCTCCCTTGGAAGTTGGGTGGTCGTTGTCTTAAGAATTCTCGAAGAGCAATCATCCTTCGGTCTCCATTCCCATTGCCCGGTACTTGAGCGAGAGGATGAGCTCCACCATTGTGGTTATTGTTACCATTTTGGCTTTGTGCCAAAGTGGTGAGCTCCCTCAAGTATTGGTAAATGCCTTTCATGGCATCCGGAGGTGGTGGTGGTGGATTCGCTTGACCTCCACGGCCACGCCCACGTCCGCGTCCCCGTCCTTGTTCGCCGTTCATCCTACACATCAATTCACAATTTAGTTTTCTTGATGTACAAGATATAACTAAAGTGATATGTCGGATGTCTTGATTTAAACACAAGGCACATACAAAATTTAACTTAACAATTTCCTTCACCCTAAACCTACATCTCTAGTGGTAATCCATAACCTACAGCTCCCATGTAAGACCTAAAACCTAGGCTCTGATACCAACTTTGTAACGCCCCAAATACCACCCTGGGCGGCATTGCATTCTAAAACCATTTACATCATGAGAGCACTAAAATAAACCATTCATAAATAAGACGTCATAAAAATCCTTCATAACATTTACATCATTATCCCAAAAGAATATGCCATCTTTGGCCTTTACATTTCAAAAATCAACTAATGTAGCGCAGTGGAAATAACAAAAGAAAACTAGACTTCACAAGGTTCAAAAGGAATATCCTAGTCTAGAACAAAAGTAAGCGACATCTCTAGATGTCCCACTCGGGATCCAAGTATCCCTCTAGTGAAGCCTCTCCCTGACCCGGCTCATTAGCACCGAGCTCATCATCTGGCACCAAATCTGAAAAATGTTCAACTGTAGGGGGTGACCACGAAGCTCTGTAAAAAAATCCTCCCAAACCCAAACAAGGTTTAGAAAAGTATACAAAACGGTCGGTCTCATTTCACAAATAACCTATATACCATTTGAAGTAAAACGAGGATATTTAAACAGATATCAAGTTTAGATAGCAACAGTAATTGAAATGGATAAGTAAACAAAATATACCATTGATAATCCATTCTACCATAAACCGTTTCCAACAAGTTCTCGTGGAATCTCATACTTCCCGAAACTCTTGTCGAAACCATTTCTGGTACAAGGCACGATAACCCACACTGTATGTCCGACACAACCCACGTTACTAATCCGTGATCATTAGTGATAGGAAAATTTCATATCCCCACGGCGTACAAAGGCGTCTACCCACTCCATGTGGTAGGAAAAGTTCATACCCGCGTGGCATATAAAGACGTCTACCCACTACATGATACCCGGTCAATAGTAATCCATGTTCGTATCGTACAACCACTTAAGAGATAAAATACCAACAAATATCTCACATAACCAACAATTACACAAGTCCCCAATTTACAAGCAATTTCCAAGAAAAATCCCCAATTCTCATAAGTTGTGGTACAAAGAGTAATATAAGAAAATGTACAAGAGATCATCATAAATACCATTTTGTTGTTCAATATGAAACCCTAAAGTTTTGAAATCAAGAACATAGGAGAAATCAAAAGGAAAACCCCTTTCTCTTGAAACCTAGGGTTTGAAGATGAGAAAAAAAGGATTTAATGGTTATTCCACCATAGATTTGTTTAAAACATTATAATCTTTGCAAGAATGTCAAGACTCAAGTATTTCATACCATATATATAAGAATGAGAGTGAAAACCTACATATATAATATCCCTAGCCTCAATGTAAGTGAATGGAAGAAAACCCCTACCTTTCTTTTTCCTATGTGTTCTTGAAAACTTGAAGTTTTGATCTTCTTCAAGGTGCAAATCCTCCTTTGATCTTGTGTTTTCCCCTTCTTTCCTCCTCTCTAAGTCTTCCTAGGGTTTAAAATGTTGAAATGAGGCTAATGGGGGTGTCCTTAAGTATTTATAGTGGAAGAAATGACCTCTTGTGCGCGATTCTGAAGTTCAGAATTCGCAAGTCACGTTCGAACGTCATTGGCGTTCGAACGTTCGTCACTCCCAGTACTTTTGTCTTTCCATCAGACAAAGAGTACTGGAACGCACTTTCGTTCGAACGTCGATTCACGTTCGAACGTCGATTCACGTTCCAACGGAATTCCTGTTTCTGCTGCAACTTCCAGTGAAGTTTTTCCCTATTTAGAGATTGATTTGGAAAATTTTCGTGAGATACATTTTTGTAGCACTGGATGTCTAATATCTACTGTCCAAATTTAAGATCAATTGGATATAAGGATAAAAATTTATGACCAAAATACTAGAAGGTATCCCAACTCCTTTTTACCCAAATTCTCTCTAAGTGTGTCTTTACTCCAAAATACTTCCTAACTTCCAATACACCTCATATTACCTCTCCCAAGGTTTTTCGACCTTCCGGATTCAATGGACACCTTATTTTGATCTAAAAATATTTAGAAATTCATCTAATCACCCTTTCCAAGTTTAAACGTCTTGGAAACTCCAACTTTCCAATCAATATGCATCTCTAGCATTTCTCCTACTATTACAATCTATATAGTTCATTCTTACATCGTTACACATATCCTCATTTTTACAACCATTATGTACTATATATCTATATACATATATAAAAGAAAAATGCGGGGTGTTACAGAGAGGTTCCTTATAAGGATGCTCATGCCAAAAGAGGACAGTATGTGATTTTCCTCAAGAGGTTCCTTATAAGGATGCTTGAGAAACCAAGCCTTGAGGGTGAGAGGTTCCTTATAAGGATGCTCATGCCAAAAGAGGATAATATGTGATTTCCTCAAGAGGTTCCTTGTAAGGATGCTTGAGAAACCAAACCTTGAGGGTGAGAGGTTCCTTGTAAGGATGCTCATGCCGGGGAGGACAATCTTATATCATGTGTGGAAAATGGTTTATATTTTGAAAATGGATGTTTATTGGAACTTGGTTGTTATTGTTCATTTCTATTGCTACTTAAACTTGAGATCCATTCTAAAATGTCTCTGTTTTACTTCAAAGATTATATATGCTATTTGTGAAATGAGACCGACCATTTTATATGCTTTGATAAACCTTGTTCGAGTTTGGGAGGAATGTTGCTACAGAGCTTAGTGCTCACCCCCTACAAACAACATATTTCAGGTCTTTGTCTAGAGGAAAAGCTCGGAACTCACGAGCCGGGACATTGGGAAACTCCCATAGAAGGGAACGTAGATCCCGAGATGGACCTGTAGAGACATGCTTCTTTTGTAATAGACTTGAGAATTTATTTTGAAATCATGTGAAGTTTAGTTTTCTTTTGTTATTTCGCTGCTAAGTTACGTTTGATCCTTTAAGATGTAAATGCCATAGCTTGGCTTATTCTTTTGGGATGATATTGTAAATTCTATGGTCGATGAATGGAAAAAATTTCTTATTGATGGAATTATGTTAGTGCTCTCATGATATGAATGTTTTAGAATGTAATGCCGTCCAGGGTGTGTTTTGGGGCGTTACATATTTCCTGTTCTCTAGCCTCTTCCTCCCTAGGTACATTTTGAGCCATACTTAAGTTAAATAATTCTTGTGTAGATGCAGATGAAGAAGATGAGGAAGATGAAGGAGTTGACTGATTTACAGAACCTACTGATGAATGAACAGACATAGACTATTAAAAATAACAAACTATAAACATATATAACAAACAAACAAATAAATTTTTTTCTTTCTTTTTTATATTTTTTTCAAATTACTGTAACTCCCCGGCAACGGCGCCAAAAACTTGATTCGCACTTTTTAGTGTGTCTGAATTATATTTGTAACACCCCAAAACACACCCTGGACGACATTACATTCTAAAACCATTTACATAATGAGAGCACTAAGATAATCCATCAATAAGAAAATTTTTCCATTCATCATCCATAGAATTTACAATATCATCCCAAAAGAATAAGTCAAGCTATGGCACTTACATTCCAAAAGAATTATACTTAAACTTAGCAGCGGAATAAACAGAATACTAGACGATACATGATCTCAAAATAAATTCTCTAGTCTAGTGCAAAAGAAGCTATATCTCTATATGTCCACCTCGGGATCTAGATTTCCCTCGAATGGGGCCTCCCAATACCCCTGCTCGTCAACTCCGAGGTTCTCCTCTAGCACCGTATCTGAAAAATGTAATTTATAGGGGGTGAGCACTAAGCTCCGTAGCAACATTCCTCCCAAACTCGAACAAGGTTTATAAAAACATATAAAATGGTCGGTCTCATTTTTACAAATAGCATACATAATCTTGGAAGTAAAACAGGGACATTTTAAAATGGATCTCAAGTTTAAGTAGCAACAGTAATTTACATAAACAATAAAAGAAACCAAGATCCAATACATATCCATTTTCCAAAATATAAACCATTTTCCCACAAGACCTTGTGGAATCCCATACTCCCACAAGTCCTTGTAGGAAACCATTTTCCACAATAATACAACAATCCATCAATATGTATATGTATCTCAAACATGATGTAAGGCAAACCCCATGAATCGACACATTGAGTAATATCTAACCCACACACACCCACACAAATCTTATCAAAGATATCCATCCTTTAGGAAGGGCGTATGCCACACCAATGGCAATGACATATCCAACCCAGGTATTAGTATACTAACCCTCTTACACGGCACCCGTGAGCAATAGCGGTTTAGTCTTACCAAAGCACTAACCCCACTACGAGTGGTAGGAGAAATGCCAACCCCCACGGAGCAAGCAACACGTCTACCCACTCTACGATATCTCGTCAAAGGCCACCCATGGTCATCCCACACTCATAAGAGATACAATACCAAACCCAATTTCACAATTTACAAGAATATCTTAAAAATCCCCAATTTAAGCATGTGACATTTTCAATAACCAACAAAGAAAATGCAAGAGATCACAACAATATCATTTTATTACTCAACACAAAACACTATGATTTTGAAATCAAGAATAAAGGAAGAGTTCAAGAGGAAAACCCATCACTCTTGAAAACTAGGGTTTTTCAAACAAAAGAGGGATTTCATGGGTATACAACCCTAACTTTGTGTAAAACATGTAATCTTTGTCAAAAAGCCTAAGAGATGATGATTACATAGCATATATATACCATTGATAGCCAAAACATACATATATAAATACCCTAACCTCAATGTAAGAAAAAGAGAAGAAATCCCCTACCTTGGTGTTCTTGAAAATCTAGGGTTTGATCCTTGAATCACCCTTTAACCTTGTGTTTCTTTCTCCTCCTTTATCTCCTCCTAGGGTTCTAATATGTTTAAGGTGAGAGTGGAATGTAAGAATGGGGTAAATGAGGCTAAAAATGGTGTTTTAAAACACCAAAATCCCGATTTTTATTGTTCGGCGGGCGTCAGATAAATCGTACCGGTACGCAGTACCGGTACGGTTAAGCTACTGGAGTAGTCGTACCGGTACACTGTACCGGTACGGTATGGTACCGGTACGCGGTACCGGTACACTTCGGCTACTTCGACTTCCAGGGCAGTTTTGACCCATTTAGAGGTCGAATTGGAAAATTTTCATGAGATACACTTTTGTAGCCCTAGATGTATTATATCTACTGTAAAAATTTCAGATCAATTGGACATAAGAATAAAAATTTATGACCAAAACACTAGAAGGTGTCCCAACTCCTTTTTACCCAAATTTTCTCTAAGTGTGTTTTCACTCCGGAATACTTCCTAACTTCCAATACACCTCATATTACATCTCCCAAAGTTGTTCGACCTTCCGGATTCAATGGACACCTTATTTTGACCTAAAAATATTTAGAAATTCGTCTAGTCACCCTTTCCAAGTTTAAACGTCTTGGAACTCCAACTTCCAATTTCATATGCATCTCTAGCATTTCTCCTACTATTAGAATCTATATAGTTTATTCCTACATCATTTCACATATCCACATTTTTAAAATAATTATTTACTATATATCTATATTCATATATATAAAAGAATATGCGGGGTGTTACAATCCACCCCCCTTAAAGAAAGTTTCGTCCTCAAAACTTACCTCAAGTAGCGAACAAATATGGATACTTCTCCTGCATTTCTTGCTCCGGTTCCCATGTAGCTTCCTCCACTCCATGGTGTTGCCACAAAACCTTCACTAGTCGAATGACTTTGTTGCGGAGCACCTTCTCCTTGGTATCAAGAATCTTCACCGGTTGCTCTTCAGAGGTTGCTCCATCTTGAACTTCAATGTCCACCAAATCTATGACGTGCGTAGTATCCGTCTGACACTTCCTCAACATCGACACATGAAATACGTCGTGTACTCCGGATAGCTGAGTTGGTAATCGAAGTTGATACGCCGCATTGCCTACCGCTTTGATCATTTCAAACGGTCCGGTATATCTTGGCGCTAACTTCTCCTTCTTGCCGAATCGAAACACGCCCTTCTTGTGTGACACCTTGGGAAACATGTAATCTCCCACTTTGAATTCCAAGGATCTTCATATGTGGTCCGCATAGCTCTTCTATCTACTTTGCGCCGTGCGTAGCCTCTCTCGGATGAGTTGAATCTTCTCCGTAGTTTCCCCATTGTAGTCCTTACTCCGTTAGTTCGCTGCGCACTCTGATATAAATTACAATCCACCAAAGGTTACAGTTGAAACCTAACCAGACTTGTCCTCCCATTTTTTCTTCCAAATCCATATACATTTTTTTTTCGAAATAATTTAAGAAAAATTAACATAATATCATCGAAAATACCATTTTAGTGGTCACTACCAATCACTAGAGTTTTGAATTCATGAGCAAATAAATAATCAAGCTTTGGAATCAAGAATAAATGGCTATCAAGCTTGGAAATCAAGAACAAAAGAACAAGCAAGGTTTGAAATTAATAACAAACGAATCTCAAGTTTTTGGAATCCAAAATAAAGGAACAATCAAGTCTCGAATTCCATAACAAACCCATATCAAGTTTTGGAATCAAAATAAGAAACAATCAAAGCTTGAAATCAAGAACAAAGTAACAATCGAGTCTTGGAGTCAATAACAGATGCATATCAAGCTTTGTAACTAAGAACTAAAGAGTATCAAGTTTTGAACTCAAGGACAAGGAGAAATCAAGTATTGAAATCAAGAGCAATTGAATGTCAAGTCTTGAAATCAAGAACCAATGAATATCAAGTATTGAATATCAAGAATAAATGAATCACAAGGGTTAGAATCAATAACAAATGAATATTAAATTTGGCTATCAAGAACCAATGGATCATCAAGCCTGGGGAAATTAAAAACAAAGGAACAACCAAGTCTTGAAATCAAGAACCAAAGGATGTCAAATATTGAATATCAAGAATACATGAATTACAATAGTTAGAATCAATCAAATGAATACCAAATTTGGCTATCAAGAGCAAATGAATATTAAGCTTGGAAATCAAGAATAAAAGCGTATCAAGCTTGAAAGTCATGAACAAAGGAGAAATTAAGATTTAACGGAACAATCATGTATGGAAATCAATAACAAACGACTATCAAGGTGTGTAATCAAGAACAAAGTATTATGAAGCTTAGAAATCAAGACCAAAAGAACACTCAAGTCTTGGAACCAAGAATAAAGAATATCAAGTATTGAATATTGAAAATAATTGAATCAAAAGGGTAGAATCAATAACAAATGAATATCAAATTTTTGATACCAAGAACAAATGCATCATTAAGCTTAGGAAGTTAAGGACAAGGAAACAATCAAGTCTCGAGATTAATAACAACGGATATCAAGCTTGGAATCAGAGATAAAGTAACAATCATGTATTGGAATCGATAACAAACGACTATCAAGGTTTGAAATCAATGACAGAGGCAAGATAAAGAGAAAACACCTCTCCCTTGAAAACTAGGATTTCAAGGGCATACCAAAAGGATTTGGTGGTCACCCACCCATAACATAGCTTAGAACAAATAATATTTAAGTTCGGGAATCAAGAACAAAGGAGAAATCAAGAGAAAAACACATCTCCTTTGTAAACTAGGGTTTGAAGGCATAAGAAAAGATTTAGGGTTTACCCCACCATAATATATTTTGGGACAAGGTAGTATTATCCAGAATGGCAAGACATGATGATTCCCTAGCAAGTAGATATAAATTAGAGTCAAAGAAATACATATAAGTAAACCTACTGGTAACTGAAATGTAATCCGCTTGCACGTAACCCTTGCAGACTAGCCTGGTATCCCCCTGTTCTCCCGTAGGCAAATCAACATATAAAGCATGTTCTAGCTCCTCGGAACCCAATCCCAATTCCACAACGTCCGCAGTACGTATAGAAGAATGAGTCGCATAGGAATCCAATAAAATTCGGGCCCAAGAATGGTAGAGAAGAACGATACCATCCACAACGGCATTGGAGGCATCTTCCTCCGGTTGGGTCAAAGCAAAAACCCTTCCTTGATTTGCGCCGCCGGGGGCATGAGCTTGTAACGGTCTTTGTGGTGGTAGTGGCTGTCGTAGCGGTGGCCTGTTTGCATTCACTCGCCCAGTTGCTTGCTTGGTTATTGGGGGAAACGAGGGGCATCTATGTTTGAAGTGCCCATACTCTCCGCATGCAAAGCATGGGCGCGGGTCCATGCCTACTCTCGTCTGAGTAACTCCATCTTCTCCACTGTCTGAAGTCTTTGTTCAATCGCGTCCACGTCCCCGTACACGTCCACATCTATGTCCACGTCCACGTCCACGTCCACGTCCACGTACACGTCCACGTCCACGTCCACGTTCACGAGATCTTGTATTCTCGAATTAAGAGTGTAACCACTTCTCGCGGATGGAAGGCCTCAAATCTTGTTCAAAGCGTTTAGCTCTCCTTGCCTCAGTGACCACAAACTTGATTGCGTAGCGAGACAACTCATCGAATTCGAACAAATAATTAACCCTTACACTAAATATAAAATGAATCTAACCTATCTGATAAACACATAGCTTCAAACCAATACAACCCTACGGTTCCTTCAACCTAGTCCTACCTTTCTGGTGGTAATCCATAACCTACAGCTCCCATGTAAGACCTAAAGCCTAAGCTCTGATACCAACTTTGTAACACCCCAAAACACACCCTGGACGGCATTACATTCTAAAACCATTTACATAATGAGAGCACTAAGATAATCCATCAATAAGAAAATTTTTCCATTCATCATCCATAAAATTTACAATATCATCCCAAAAGAATAAGCCAAGCTATGGCACTTACATTCCAAAAGAATTATACTTAAACTTAGCAGCGGAATAAACAGAATACTAGACGATACATGATCTCGAAATAAATTCTCTAGTCTAGTGCAAAAGAAGCTATATCTCTATATGTCCACCTCGGGATCTAGATTTCCCTCGAATGGGGCCTCCCAATACCCCTGCTCGTCAACTCCGAGGTTCTCCTCTAGCACCGTATCTGAAAAATATAATTTATAGGGGGTGAGCACTAAGCTCCGTAGCAACATTCCTCCCAAACTCGAACAAGGTTTATAAAAACATATAAAATGCCCGGTCTCATTTTTACAAATAGCATACATAATCTTGGAAGTAAAACAGAGACATTTTAAAATGGATCTCAAGTTTAAGTAGCAACAGTAATTAACATAAACAATAAAAGAAACCAAGATCCAATACATATCCATTTTCCAAAATATAAACCATTTTCCCACAAGACCTTGTGGAATCCCATACTCCCACAAGTCCTTGTAGGAAACCATTTTCCACAATAATACAACAATCCATCAATATGTATATGTATCTCAAACATGATGTAAGACAAACCCCATGAATCGACACATTGAGTAATATCTAACCCACACACACCCACACAAATCTTATCAAAGATATCCATCATTTAGGAAGGGCGTATGCCACACCAATGGCAGTGACGTATCCAACCCAGGTATTAGTATACTAACCCTCTTACACGGCACCCGTGAGCAATAGCGGTTTAGTCTTACCAAAGCACTAACCCCACTACGAGTGGTAGGAGAAATGCCAACCCCCACGGAGCAAGCAACACGTCTACCCACTCTACGATATCTCATCAAAGGCCACCCATGGTCATCCCACACTCATAAGAGATACAATACCAAACCCAATTTCACAATTTACAAGAATATCTTAAAAATCCCCAATTTAAGCATGTGACATTTTCAATAACCAACAAAGAAAATGCAAGAGATCACAACAATATCATTTTATTACTCAACACAAAACACTATGATTTTGAAATCAAGAATAAAGGAAGAGTTCAAGAGGAAAACCCATCACTCTTGAAAACTAGGGTTTTTCAAACAAAAGAGGGATTTCATGGGTATACAACCCTAACTTTGTGTAAAACATGTAATCTTTGTCAAAAAGCCTAAGAGAGTATGATTACGTAGCATATATATACCATTGATAGCCAAAACATACATATATAAATACCCTAACCTCAATGTAAGAGAAAGAGAAGAAATCCCCTACCTTGGTGTTCTTGAAAATCTAGGGTTTGATCCTTGAATCACCCTTTAACCTTGTGTTTCTTTCTCCTCCTTTATCTCCTCCTAGGGTTCTAATATGTTTAGGGTGAGAGTGGAATGTAAGAATGGGGTAAATGAGGCTAAAAATGGTGTTTTAAAACACCAAAATCCCGATTTTTATTGTTCGGCGGGCGTCAGATAAATCGTACCGGTACGCGGTACCGGTACGATATGGTACCCGTACGCGGTACCGGTACGGTTAAGCTACTGGAGTAGTGTACCGGTACGCGTTACCGGTACACTTCGGCTACTTCGACTTCCAGGGAAGTTTTGACCCATTTAGAGGTCGAATTGGAAAATATTCATGAGCTACACTTTTGTAGCCCTAGATGTCTACTATCTACTTTCCAAATTTCAGATCAATTGGACATAAGAATAAAAAGTTATGACCAAAACACTAGAAGGTGTCCCAACTCCTTTTTACCCAAATTTTCTCTAAGTGTGTTTTCACTCCGGAATACTTCCTAACTTCCAATACACCTCATATTACCTCTCCCAAGGTTGTTCGACCTTCCGGATTCAATGGACACCTTATTTTGACCTAAAAATATTTAGAAATTCGTCTAGTTACCCTTTCCAAGTTTAAACGTCTTGGAACTCCAACTTCCCATTCCATATGCATCTCTAGCATTTCTCCTACTATTACAATCTATATAGTTTATACCTACAGCATTTCACATATCCACATTTTTAAAACAATTATTTACTATATATCTATATTCATATATATAAAAGAATATGCGGGGTGTTACAATATTATTATTTTACACCCAAGTATAAGTGGTCAAATTGTAGTTTTCTCGGTTTTAAGTCCAAGTATCGATCCCACAGAGAGTTGTTTAGTAATTTAAAACTTAAAATAAAATAAAAATATAAAAGGTGTTGTTTGAAGCAGAATATCGTTTGATAGCTTGTGATGTGAGCTTAGCTTGATAAAGATGAATTAAATAAAGTGCGTAAATAAAGCAGAGTGATGACAGGAATATAAAATATACCCTTCAGTTTAGGGATCCATATGCTTTGTATTGTTTAAGTTACTGGAAATGCTACCTCACAACAATTAACTCCCATGTTACTGGTAAGTCAATCGGCAGGTCTGATGTATATAAATCATAACACAGCAGCTTCTTAGGCTAGCTGGTGGTATAAATAATAACTCAGCAACTTCTTAGGAAAGATGGTTATATCCACTTCAATTGATTAACTCAAGCAAACCAGAAGGACAAGCCATTCATGAGGAATACTTGAGTTATTCCCTTGATGTTATGATTGTTACTTGTTTATATAATAAACCATAACACAGCCGCGTCTTAAGCGAACTGGTGGTAGTATAGCATAATCCAGCAACTTCTTAGGAAAGATGGTTACATAACCGCCATTTAAACATCCTCAGTATTCCAGTGGAAGCAGAGCCATACCGATAGGAACACAATGGTTGTTAGACTGTCAGTCTTTTTATATAATTTATATATATATATAAACATCAGCATTTCCAGAACTTAAGCAATATTATACATATGTTTACCCTAGTTTGAAGGGTATAAACGACTACTCACACTCCATTACTATAGAAAAGCAAGAAGTGCGGGTAGTATTCATTACAACAGAAATTAAAATATAACTTCTTTCACAAAGAACACTTAAAACACAACCACCTTTATTATCATTCAAGACACAAAAGTGGCGGTAGTTCAACTATCCGAATAGAAATATTACAACAAAAATGTAGAAATACGGAAAGGGTGTCACACACCGGCTATTCCTTTCTCTTTTCTCTCTATCTTTCTCTAAGGTGTTCTTCCTTTTGTGCTTGGAGGCCGGCTGGTTTTGAGTGAGTAAGGGGCTGATTTTGTATGTTGGAGGTAAATGTATGTAGAAAAAGAACAAAAGAAGACTTGGTGTGGAAAGGCTAGAGAATGGAGGCAAGGTGTGAAGGCTTTTTTCTTTTGGTGTCTGTAGGATGTAAGAATTCAGCCCCTATTTATAGAGGGGGAGGTGCATGGCAAGGGGGGGGGGGTTTAGGAAGGTCATCACACCCTTTAGGAAGGTCATGACTTGCAGTAGGGCGAGGTGTCGTCGTCCGGAGCTTCCACCTCGCAACCTTCCAAAAGGTTGTGCCTTGCAGTGATGTTAGGTGTCGCCGTCTTGGGCTGCCACTTATCTTGCTTCCATTGGTACACATGTCTTTTCCTTATTGGTCCAAGTGTCATGCTCCCATTGGTCCAAGTTTCTTTATTGCACTTTAGTCCTTTGCTATTTCCAGCTTTGCAAAATTGTCTTGTACTTTCCAGTATTTCTGCATTTGACCCTGCAATCTTTAACATAATTTATTAAAAACTTTAATTCACACCCAAAACATAATTCATAATATTTAGTTGTTTCATTTTTACAAAAGTGAGTACTTATCATTTTAATTTACACACAATTTAGGGTTAATCAGCTTTCATATGTTCAACATTTGGAACAATGTTCATTGACTCATTCACATGCTGACCCGTTGAAGGTGGATGTAACTCCTTTTCAATAATAACCAAAATTTGAAATCATAACCTAATTTCTATTCGTTACTTAATATATGAAATGTTGGGGCATAAGTTATAATTTGAAATTTGATCACACAAATTTACCCCTTTGTTCTTGAACCCACACAACTTCTTCAGTTGAGACATGCGCGCTCTTATTTTTATATCGCCCCAAAATTTAATTCTTGGGAATGGGCGAGACAGTAGTGGAATGAATGACATCCCCCTAGGTGTCCCCCACCAAACATAAAAGAGATGTAGCCAACCACCAACATCATAATTTAGGGAATTAATTAGTGGATGCAAGGGTATTCATACTTAACCTGATTTAAAATTCCAGGCTTCAAATATATTACCATGAGGACAATTAGGTAGCCACCAATATTGTGTCTTCTTTTTGCTTAAATCTCGGTACACCTTCAACAACACCATTAAACACAAACTTTGCCTAGTTGGTTTGACCTAATGATTACACATCAAGTTTGCTTGAATCCACTTTTACCATTAAACACAAACTTCTCTTTTTCTTGAATCTCCGAGCACATGTACCTCCTAATGTAGTTTTTGTTTGGTGGGGGAAAAAAGACGCTGAATTATAAATAGAACAAAGAGACGCCTAAATTGTTGCGAATCATATTTTATCTCTTTAAGTTCTCACTCCAAAATATTCAAGGACAACTCCCTATTTCCTTTAAAAATTGATGTATTAAGTTCATCTATTAATCAAGATTAAACCAATGATATTTTTGCATATGTTTCCCATGACAAGAACTCGTTAAGATTGGTCTACAAAACTAGTCACTCAATTTTTTCTATCAAACCTGTAAAACACTATAACTAACACAAAGATGATTAATTAAATGAGAGTTTTGGTTATCATCAAAATATTGCTTAACCAAGCATAGCTCCACATTCTCTCCCTTTTTGATGATGACAAACACACTAATCCAATGATGTATATAATTCATCTTTTCACTTAACATATGCACACATAAAATGTCCAATGTATATATCAATACATTATCAATGCAACATTTTCTCCCCCTTTTTACATCTTCAAAATATAGCAACAATCAAAGCTCTCCCTTAATCAATGCAACATATACCATATGTAATTTGAAAACATATTACATATATTTCTACCCTTTTGGCATCATAAAAAACATGAAGGCCCATCACCAATCATTGGCCAAGAATAGAGAGTAGCTAGCACACACAATATTATCATATTCGGATCTTTCAATGATACGTATATAGAAAATTAATAGGTATCATAAAATATCAATATCATTTATCAAAATAATAACTCATCAAATACATATCTGACTTCATAATTGTTATATTATGTTAGGAATATACATGTGTGAAACCCAAGAAAATTAAAATCTTAATTAAAGGGGTAAAACAATAATGAATTGTTAAAGCACGGGTCAAAAAAACTAAAAATTTTATGACTCGGATAACAAAATGGACCTCACCATGTGATTCGCCTCCCAAAATCTAATTACCCAGTCAATTTTCATTGAATTCTGAGACAGTCGAATTTTTTGCGTGTTACAAAGCGATCGGGTGTCATGCGACTAAATTATTGCAATTAGATTTTATTCATGCGACTCAGAAAATAATTTAAATTTAATTAAATAAAAATATACTAAACTTAATACAATGCGAGATTTAATTGGTTCGAAATAAAATTTGACCCGTTAAAATTGAACGTATGGTGCGATGTGGGCCGAGAATTCAAAGGTATATAAATAAATTTTGGTCTTCCACTTATTCTTGACTCCAAACTTTCAACCAGAAGAGAGAAAAGAGAGAAATTCATTTTTTTCCATTTTCTTCCATCTTCTCCCTTAGATCTAGTAAGATCCGAGCGGCGACTCATCTCGAATCAAGTATTAAATTTCTCACAATGGCGAGGGCTACGCGTGGGTACCAGCCTCATCTAATTACGATATCTTTCAAAAATTAGAATTTTGGCTCAAGATTAAATCAAGGCTTGGAGAAGCTAGATTCGGGTTTTCTTGGGAGTTCTACTATGTGGTAGGTTTCCCTTATTTAAATATAATTTCAACCTAAAAGATGGCATATGAAATAGGCAGGCTATAGGTGTATCACATGTTAGCTCTTGACTACTGTAACTAGTGGGTAAAATATAGGATTTATAGTTAATCTTTTAATTAGTGAAATCATGCTATCATTAACTTGGTGTATGTTAATTTTAGTGGTTTAAAACATGTTAATTGTACATTAGCATGACTTGATGTTTTAATGGAAGATCAATTTTAATAGAAATATTAGCTTGTTTTGTGATTATGAGATAATATGTGTGTCAAATGATCATTTAGTATATCATTAGTGTTGTGAAATTGTGTTTATGTTTATAAAATTAATAAACATGTTACCATGTTTGATGTAACAATCATGCTAGCTGTGTAAATTGATGTACCCCCTAGGTGTTTTCTTAAATGCCTAAGTGAAAATAAGTGTGTTAGTTGAGTTGATTATCTTATATAACATGCTTGGGATGATGTTTAAAATTTTATTATATTGCACTCATCATATAATTGACATTATGAATGGTATTAAAGGCAATTACATATTGCATTACATATGCACGAGTTGCACTAAATTCGTGCATGAGTTTGGGTCAATCACCACTTAGGTGAGTTGATGGGTGGGCTCGGGAAGCTTGGACTTAGGTTCGACTGAGTTGCCCTGAATTTCGTATAAATAAATGTGTAGCAAGAATGACTAGATTCTCCCTCGGGTGCAAGTCCTATAAACCTTTGGATACACACATTCCGGTGGTGTAACGAGCCCGTAAAATTGTGCGATGGCGAGGATAGAGCACAAGTGAAATGTCCTGAAAATATATCTGAGGTGTGGTGTCCCTTTGGTGAAATACCATAAATCATTGCCCCCACAAAGATAGGAAAAATGAATTAATTAGTCATTGGGTGTACATAACACCAATGGTAGGGGTTTGGAATGTCCGGATACATATGCATGGTATTGCATGTGTTGTGGGAGCCCGGGTTGGGGCTTGATGTTGGTATTGCATGCATGAGTCTCATCTCATAGTATGACATGATTTATGGCATTTGTTCATGATAGATATATTTGAATGAATGCATAAAGTGATTGTTGTGTGTGACATTTCATATGTATTTGGGTTGGGAGATATTCTCTATAGGAGTTATCCTATTAAGCGTTAGCTCACCCTTTATGAGAATATTTTTCAGGTATCGCACGGGCTTCAGCCGAAGGCCCTCCTACTGGCCCGCTTTGAGGATAGAAACAGATTGTGGCTCTTATTTTGATGTTGCAATCAAGTGTATATGTAACACCCCGCATTTTCTTTTATATATGTATATAGATATATAGTAAATAATTGTCGTAAAAATGTGGATATGTGTAGTAATATGTGTTTGAATTTGGTAGATTGGAAAAGTAGAAATAAAAATGTTAGGCGGTGTAATAGGGTATATATTAGAAGCTAGGAAGATTTTCGGAATGAAAGCATATTTAAGAGAAAACTTGGGTAGAAAGGATTTTGGACACTTCCTAGTATTTTGATCATAACTTTTTATTCTAATGTCCGTTGGCTCTGAAATGTTTATAGTAGATAGCATACTTCTAGGGCTACAAAAGAGTATTTCACGAAAATTTTCCAAATCAATCTCTAAATAGGCCAAAACTTTACTGTAATTTTAGCAAAAACTGGGATGACGTTCAAACGTGAATTGACGTTCGAACGTGAGGGAGTCCTACTACTTTGGTGTCTGCAGAGCTCTGATGGAAATGCAAAAGTACTGAGAGCAACCAACGTTCGAACGCCAAAGTGACGTTCGAACGTAAATCAAAATTTTTCACTATTGGCGTTCGAACGCCAATAACGTTCGAACGTGAGTTACGAATTCTGAACTTCAGAATCGCGCACAGGAGGCCATTTCTTTCACTATAAATACATAAGGAAGCCTCTCTTTGCCTCATTTCACCATTTCTAACCCTAGATAATCTTAGGTAGGAAGACAGAAGGGGAAAACAAAAGATCAAGAGAAGATTTACACATTGAAGATGATCAAAACTTCAAGTTCCTCAAAGAACACTAAGGAAGAAGAAGGTAGGGGATTTCTTCTCTTTCTCTTACATTGAGGTTAGGGATTATGTATATATGTATGTTTTGCTTTAAATGTTATATATATATGATAGGAAATCATCCTTACTTAGTCTTTTGGGCAAAGATTACATGTTTTAACAAAGTTAGGGTGGAATACCCATGAAATCTCTTTTTGTGTTTCAAAACCCTAGTTTTTGGAGAGTGATGAATTTTCTTCTTAAATTCTTCCTTTATTATTGATTTTGAAACCATAGTGCTTGTGTTGAGTAATAAAATGATGTTGTGGGGATCTCTTGTATTTTTGTAACTGTTTATTGAAATTGTCATGTGATAAATTTGGGGGTTTTTAAGATATACTTGTAAATTGTGAAATTGGGTTGGTATTGTATCTCTTATGAGTGTGGGATGACCATGGGTGGCCTTTGAAGAGATATCGTAAAGTGGGTAGACGTGTTGCTTGCTTCGTGTGGGTTGGCATTTTTCTTACCACTCGTAGTGGGGTTAGTGCTTTGGTAAAGACTAAACCGCTATTGCTCACGGGTGCCGTGTCAGAGGGTTAGTATACTAATACCTGGGTTGGATACGTCACTGTCATTGGTATGGCATACGCCCTTCCTAAAGGATGGATATCTTTGATAAGATTTGTGTGGGTGTGTGTGGGCTAGATATTACTCAATGTGTTGATTAATGGGGTTTGCCTCACATCATGTTCGAGATACATATACATGTGGTTGTGGAATATTCAAGTTATGAATTATTGTATTATTATGGGAAAGTGGTTTAGATCTTGGGAAATGGATATGTATTGGATCTTGGTTTCTTTTACTGTTCATTCAAATTACTGTTGCTACTTAAACTTGAGATCCATTCTAAAATGTCCCTGTTTTACTTCAAAGATTATATACGCTATTTGTGAAATGAGACCGGCCAATTTATATGCATTTATAAACCTTGTTCGAGTTTGGGAGGAATGTTGCTACAGAGCTTAGTGCTCACCCCCTACAGTTAAACCTTTTCAAATTTGGTGCTAGAGGAGAATTTCGGAGTTGACGAACCGGGATATTGGGAGGCCCCACCCGAGGGGAATCTAGATCCCGAGGTGGACCTATAGAACTATAAGTCTCTTTTGTACTAGACTAGAGAAATTACTTTGAGATCATGTACAGTCTAGTATTTTGTTATTCCGCTGCGTTATAATAGTTTAAGTCTTTGGAAATGTAAATGTCATTGTTGGGCATATTCTTTTGATATTGTGGCCATGGCTTGGCTTATTCTTTTGGAACGTTATTGTGGGTATTACATACGGTGAATGGAAATCTTTTGGGATAATGTTGTAAATATTTTATGGATAAATGGACCCGGTGTGGTCGATGTAGTATAATTGCACATGTTGTGTTTTGGGTAGAGCTCCCCGAACAAAGGAGACTCTGCCCGAATTTTGTTAAATTAAGGAATAATTGTTATGAAGTCTTATTTATGGATGATTTTATTAGTGCTCTCATGGTGTAAATGGTTGTTAGTATGTAATGCCGTCCAAGGGAGTATTTGGGGCGTTACAGTATATGTTTACTTTTGGCCTTGTATAATTTTTGTAAACAAAAACTTGTTTTATATTAAAAAGGCATCTATGTGACTCTTTTGGGACATTTATTTTTTTACGAATGAATGTACGTAGAGATGATGATTATGGTAATATCCTATACTATGCGACTAAGTATGGATGAATGGAACCCGGTGTAGTCAATATTGTATGATTGCACATGTTGTGTTTTGGGTAGAGCTCCTCGTACCAAGAAGATTTTGCCCAAATTTGTTTAAGTTATGGATCCTGCTAAATGAGGCGCAACGGCGTGGTATCAAGTTACACGATATCCACGAGTATTCCGCTGGTTGATGGGTGATTAACAGATTAACCGAGACCCCCAAAAATTGGGGCGTCACAACACGTGTTTGATTTCTCCCCCTTTTTAAATCAATTTATGTTGCCCCTTTTTCAAGCAAAGTGTATAACAGTAAGTACTCATAAAGATTCTCCAAGTATATGCCTCACTTGTTAAGTAATACTTTCAACTAAATCAATAGTTATATATAATTTCCCTTTTATGGACCTCGTATTTTCCTAATCTTATTTACATGGATACAAAACTGCTAGTTCTCTTCTAATTGTGTGGAATATATCCTCATTCAATGGTTTTGTAAAAATATCGGCTAATTGATTTTTCATTCTTACAAATTCTAGTTGAAAATCTTCATTTTGCACATAATCTCGAATAAAAATGATATCTAATCTCAATATGCTTTGTCTGAGAGTGTTGAATTGGATTCATTGTTAAGCTAATTGCACTAGTATTATCACATCTAATTGGGATGTTACAAAAACTTAAATTAAAATCTTGCAACACCCAATAACACTTGTGCACAACCACACCCAATAACTATATATTTCACTTCGGCTGTTGAAAGAGCAACAGAGTTTTGTTTCCTACTAAACCAAGATACAAGTGAATTTCCTAAGAATTAACAAGTACCACTTGTGCTCTTTCTATCCACTTTGCATCTAGCAATGTCCGCATCCGAATAACTCACTAAATCAAATGTCATGCTCTTAGGGTACCATAATCCTAGTTGTGACGCTCCTCATAGATATTGCTTGATTGTTTATTTGCCCTTCCTTTTTCTACAGAGTGTGTTGGAATGTATGTGGCTGTCAAAAGTGGTGTACTCTCAAAATTATGATAGTGCAAAATTTGCTCCCCAAGCGCAGGGAGCCTTCTGTGTCGTGTATTAACTCAGAAAAAGTTTCGAGGTCGTCTCCTCAGGGAAAGTCAACACTAAGTGTTTTGAAAAGGATTTTGAAAATAAAATTAAAACCTGGTTCTTCGAAAGTGTTGGTGAATCGTGAGACTCGAGCTTTGAAAATCCATAAATAGAAAGGGTTGGCTAATCCTCGGAATTCATCCCACCAGGTATGGTTAATCAATCCTCCTTATAACTCAATTGAACTCAAAAGTGATTTTGTTCAATCGAAAGATTGGAGTTAGAAATCAAGAATTACCAAATTGATGCGTATATGTTTTAAGGGACGATAAGTCGTTGACAAGTCTAAGGTGCATCAAATGTGTACAGACCTATACGTTGCAATCTACCTATTCAAATTCAACACACTACACTACAAGGCAATGTGTGTGAAGATTAATTTTCTCATACCCAGATGGAAATCCTTCCTTGGATTTGGCCCACAAATGGTTTAGCCAGCCATAGATGAAACAAAAATGCTAAGAAAAATGGAAAACATTGTAAAGGAAACAAACACTAACTTAAAATAGCCAAAGAAAAGGGTAAACAAACTTAAAACTTTGATCAAATATCCAAAAACATAGAAGTTAAAGCACAAATGCTCAAATACTTAAAAATGGAGTTTCCCGGAACCCAGTATCACTGTGAAACTCTAACAAAATGCATTCATAATTGAAAATAGAAGTTGTGCCAAGTTTAGAAATGAAGATTACAAGCTTTAGAAAGTTACTAGAATGAAAATGAGCAAGAAAATACAAAAACCCAACTTTCTCTCTCTAAACAACTGTTCTTCTTCCTTTGAGCTTTTCTCTCTAAAAGATTGAATGTGATAATCTGTTCCTTGGATAATTTCATGCATAATGCTCTCCCTTCTCTAAAAAGTGCTGAGATCCCTTGATTGGAGAGAGATTGTCCAAGTTTTCTTCCCAAATCAACAAAAGTATGGCCTCCTTGTCCTTTCCAACCATTCCCCCTCTCCTCTTGTTATCTCTTTTTCCCTCCACTCATTCATGCTTGAAAGCTGAATGTAGTGGTTAGGGTTTCATGGTAGAGTGTTAATAATGCCATAATATGGCTTAGACGTCCCTAGGAGTACCCTTGTGGGCGATGAGAACGTCGAGAACAAAATTCAGGGAAGTCTAGGCTTAGTGTCGATACCAAGTGATGACGGTATCGATACCCCGCTTTTAGTGAGCTCAGGTATTAGTAACTAGTGATGAAGGTACCGGTGCCTACTTCATTCTTCAATTTCAAATATGTCCTAGGTAGCAGTCCCAGGTTCCGGTACTTAGCTTCCAGTTGGCTCAGGTACCAGTATTTAACTTCAAAGGTACCAGTACCTCTTTGCTTTCCTTGATATTTGCACTTCTACACTCCTGAGCCCTTATCTATTGTATTCCTTCCTTCACCCTTTGTCCACAAAATATTGCATAGTGATAAAACCCTATATTTACACCCGGATCACCTGCAATCACCCATTTATCCATTAATCTCCAAATTAAACTAAATTCAAATAAATCATTGCAAAACCAAGCTAAAATGAATGTAATGAGGCTGTGAAATATGCAATACTATGCACTCATAACACCCCCAACTTGAGTTTTGCTAGTCCCTAGCAAATCTTATTCGGAAAGATAGATATAAACCAACAATAAAGCCTCCAAACATGTCGATCATTAAATAAACTAATTCAAAACAATTAAATCAAATTTCAACTGAGCCAATACATTCTAGGCAAAGTTAAACACAAAATTTTTTTTGTTCTTTCATTCACAACCACTGTCTTTCATTACAAACAAGAACACAAAATGGCCTATTCTCCCAGGATTCTTCTAGCTAGGCTTGTCAACCAAAACTTGCTTCTACTGACCTAAAGTTCCTAAAAAGTTGCAAAACAAAAGAAAGGACAATCACTAGTGGCTCCTTCATTACTCATGGTTGCCCTCACTTCCTCTTCCTCTAATCATCAACCTCGTCACCATCACCCTCATCATCACCAGACTCATCATCATTACCACCCTCATCATCACCCTCATCATCATAATCACCCGCATTATCACCCTCCTCCTCATCACTAGAGTCCTCAACGTCTAGCATAATAGACGAAGGAGGGCAGTAGTAGGTTGTACAGAAGTGCTAGCCACGTGAGTAGGTGGTGGAATATCAGGTGTAGTGGCTGGTGGAACCTCAACAAGAATAACTGGTGCCGCTGGTGGTGAAGGCACCATGGGTAGAGGCTCTCCCAAGAATGCCTACTCAAAGACTCTCTTCATCATCAGCCTCAAAAGCTCTAAAGTTCCCCAGTCCTTAACCATGGCCTTCCCCATGTCCTCCAGCTTACCTTTAATCCTAGTCAGTCCCTGAGGAACAGTCATCACTAGATCGGATGTGGATGCAGGTGACTCAGTCCTCTCCTCTTGATGCCCAATCGCCCTAGTTATTGTGAGGTTCCTGTTAAGGATGCGCAGTCCTGGTGTCCCACATCGGCTAGGGAGGGGGAGTTGTTGGGCTTTATATGTAAGCCTCTGGCCTTACTTGGCAAGACGCGTTTTTCCAGGGGTACTGGGAGGAACAAAGCCGTGAGGGCCAGTGGGCCCAAAGCAGACAATATCTTGCCATGTGAGGGAGGGGTGTTACAGAATGGTATCAGAGCCGACCCTCGCCTGGTCCGAGGGTGGGCCCCTGCCGTGCTCGCGTGTGGGCAGAAGGTTACTAGCAAGTATGTCTGTGCTGCACGGGGACGTGCAGCCCTGAGGGGGGTGGATTGTGAGGTTCCTGTTAAGGATGCGCAGTCCTGGTGTCCCACATCGGCTAGGGAGGGGGAGTTGCTGGGCTTTATATGTAAGCCTCTGGCCTTACTTGGCAAGAGGCGTTTTCCCAGGGGTATTGGGAGGAACAAAGCCGTGAGGGCCAGTGGGCCCAAAGCGGACAATATCTTGTCATGTGAGGGAGGGGTGTTACAGTTATAGCCTTCCTTTTCTTGTTGTTTTGTTTACCAATTGAGCTATACTCAAGCTGGGACATCACATTGCTGAAGAGAACTTTCACCCCGCCCCTTAAGCAAATCTGGGAGACTAAATGGGCATAAGACATGTTCGCCCTAGGCTTGGCCGCCTTGGTGTAATCTCTCATAACCTCCCAGATCATCATCGTAATGTTCATCTGGGACCCCGCCATGAACTCGTATAGCAAAGTCATCTTCTTTACCCCCTACTTCTTTTCCGCTCCCCTTGGTATTAGTGGAGGATTTTAAGCGTGACCCTATATCTGTGCTTGAGCCCACTGGTATGGATTATTCCTTTGAACTCTGTGGTGTCTTTATACGTCAACTGTGCGTACGCATGAAGCTCATTCCTTTGCTCAGTGGGGTGGGGGTAATCGATTTTGTTGGCTTTACGCCTTAGGTACTTCAGGATCACTGCTATTGATGTCGGGGTAACATCAATCGCCTTTCCCTTCACCGTGGTTCTCAACACTTCTAGATTTTCATCCACAACCACCAATGCCTGATAGAACTCCCAACACAAGGGAAACACATACCCCTTCACCTACTCGAACCAAAATGTAGATCGTGATTTTCAATGGTTCTCACCACCACATCCCTAGGCCCCAAGGTATTCCTATCGACTTGGCGCTCGCAAGTCACATTCCTAACCCCAATTGCATCCGCATGATTATTCTTCTTTTTCTTCCTAGTCTCATTCAAACTTGGGCCAACATCCTCGGTCTTCCTACGGACACCCTTGCCCACTTGTTTTTGCTCAACGGAAGTCACTCTCTTGTTACGCACCATCCCACCAACAACCCAAAAATCATAAAAGGCAAAATACACTCCCAAAACAAAGAAATCAAGTCTAAGTGGGAGCATTTTGCTTACCTTTCAATGCCATAGTCGCTAAAATCTGAGAGTTCATCAATTAAATGCGGAGATTAGAGAGTTACCCAAGAGTCTTAAGGGAAGTTCTAGGTTTCTAGAGAGAGGAGAGAGTGTTTGAAAGGGAGGCAAATGAAGAATATGAAAAGAAAACCATTGTTTCACCCTTTAAACCATCGATTCTAAAATTTTGGAACACAACGTACTGATACCTCAGTAAGCAGGTACCGGTAACTGAGTGTTCTACCAAGTAGGCACCAGTATCAAATGGATAAGGTACCAGTAGCTTCTCAAAAATCTGCAAAACATTTTCCTACTGTGCCCTTTCACTCATATCTAATTTTTCTAACTTATTTGACTCTAATCTAACTCTAATAACCTACTTGGCTAACTTAACTACTCAAAAACATGATTTTCAGTACTGTATCAAAACTGTCCTACTTTGCCCGAATTCATAGAATAAATTGCAATGCGATTTAATTTGAAAAATTAAAAACACATGTCATGGAATTCTAACAAACTGAAAACCATCAAGTAAAGCACAAAACAAGATCTATTGTATTCATGATCCCTTCTTACCCTACTCACTACATTTTTAAACCACTAGGTGATCCCTAGGGGACAAGTTTGTCCCGTGAAGGTTTATAGTGAAGCTCTCTACAAACTTCTCTTTCTTTTATTCCCCTTTTTTTCACATCCAATATTTAAAACATATTTCATCATCCTAACCAGCCTTAGGGTTTCTTGAACAAATTTTTTTTGCATTCACCCGAGCTAGTTACTCATGAGTTACACCATATACTTAAATGCTATTCAAAAGTACTCATCTACACATCTCCCTTCAAGACTCGTGTGTGTGTGAAATGAGCATGCAATTTAAGCAATTTACCCAAAACCCTCCACATCTATTTTAGCTATCCAAATTTAGCTTCGATGCAATTCTCACCAAAGGTTTCCTCTTAGAGTGAATAACTCTATGATTATAGTGGCTTTCTCTCAATGTTCATACGTGAAGCAAAATCTTGTATTCAAAAACAAAATAAAGCTCACATATGGTCCAAAATTGAAGTGCATGTTCAACAATTGAAACGACCTTGGCGTAATCTCATGAATAAAATGTTAGGAAAATTTAACACAATGTAATTAACTTCTCTTTTCCTTTGGAACATACTTTTGTCATGTATTCTTAAGATCAAAAAAGACTTATTATGGTTATACCGTGGCCTTGGGATTAGGCTAAGAGAAACGAAACGAAAAATGAGTTCAAAAGTGGATTATCCCGAGAATATGACATTCTAATCACAATTGATCTTTGATCTTCATCTCAATTTCCTTTTTCTTTCTCTTTTTTATTTTCTTTCTTTTCAGTCCTTTTTTCCCTTTTTCTTTACTTTTGCCTTTGGTATTGAAATTTTTTCTTTCAATTCATGCATAACTCATCCCTTTGTTTCATTTCCCACCATCACATCTTCCCTTCTTTCAATATAAGCATTGTTCATCTCAGGATAACCAAGGTAGGGTAAACATATTAAATATGACTTGTTCAAACATGTGGTTAAAGAAACAAAATTTTCATTTGTAGTTCAATCATGGTGACTAGGGACAATATTTCAAACAGAAAGGCTAAGTCTCAAAGTAGATCAACGAAAGCCTAAAATCATTTCTTAGAGATACATGGTAAAGTACTACTATGCATTTTAGATCAAGTCAATTAACCATCATTTTGCATACTAACCAAGCAAACGCAGGTCCAAACATATAGTTCAATATCGAATGTTTTTTTTTTCAAAAAGTTTTAAAATTTCGTCAAATTTTTTTTTTTAACTTATCATCAACAAAATGGTGTAACATGTACATTTCAACTTATAATCAACCAAATGGTGTAACATGCAAATGGTGCACCTCACCCCCCATGCCCCAAGTTGAACTAAGCATTATCCTCAATACAATAAAAAAGATATACAAGAAGGGTAAGAATACACCTCGCACTGAGCTTTAAAAAAAACGCTAATAGTTGCAGAACAAATGAAAATACTATATACAAAAGAAAGTAAGTCAACAATTTAACTAGTAAAATAAAATAAAAATAACAGTTGTACACTGACATTTATTGAAAAACTACTCCTTAACAAGATTTAGGTATACCAGTTCAACCAATTCCTCCTCAACCTCCTCGAGTTCAAAATCCTCAAAGAATGTCTTAAGTCTTTGGTCATTGACCTTGAATATCTTTCCATCCTCCGGGTTTTATATGTCCACAGCTCCATGTGGATAGGCCACCTTGACAATGTAGGGGCCATCCTATCGGGAATGAAGTTTCCCTTGAAAAATGGAGAGGCAGGAATTATACAAAAGCACTTTTTGGCCGCGCTCAAATGTCTTCCTTAAAATGGATTTATCATGGAAATTTTTAGCCCTTTCTTTGTGAATTCTAGAGCTCTCGTATGCATCCATATGGATTTCTTCCAACTCATTGATCTCCAACTTCCTATGAATCCCAAGTAGGACTAGGTTCAAATTCTAAGTGATAGGCCTTGCCATAGACTAATCTATAGGGAGAGATACCCATAATGGTCTTGTAAGCAGTGCGGTAAGCCCATAAGACATCGGTCAATTTAAGTGACCAATCCTTTCGGTTAGCGTTAACCATCTTCTTGAGTATGTTTTTTATCTCCCTATTAGTCAACTCAACTTGGCTATTGGTTTGTGGGTGATATGCGGTGGACACCTTATGTGTTAGGCCATACTATGCATCAATGAAGCAAATGGCCTATTGTAGAAATGTAAACCACCATCAATTATCTTGGCTTCAGGCATCCCAAACCTAGACATAATGTTTTCTTTTAAGAACTTGACCACCACCTGTGGGTCATTGGTCCAAGTAAGGATTGCCTCTACCACTTAGACATGTAGTCAACTGCCAAGAGTATGTAAAGGTAGCCATAGAACATGGGGAAGGGACCCATGAAATTGATACCCCAACAATCAAAGATTTCTATGAAAAATATGGGGGGTAAGGGGCATCATGTTCCTACGGATCACACATCCTAGCCTCTGACACCAATCACATTCTTTACAATATGAAACACCACATTGTAAGATCTTAGCTGAAGTCTTCTTGGAAGAGAAGTGCTCGCCACATGCTTCGGAATGGTAAAAGGAAAGGACATCTCACTGTTCATTATCTGGTACGCATCTGCTCTTGACTTGGTCAGGGTAATACTTGAACTGGTATGAATAGTCAAAGTAAAAGTACTTCACTTCCGCCATAAATTTTCTCTTGTCATCCGAGCTCCAATGTAGGGGCATTTGTCCTATGGCAAGAAAATTATAGATTTCAGCACCATGAACAAACTGAATGAATGGAAAATAACTACTTGCCTGGGAAAGAGTTAGGAATAGGGATGTGGTCGTCGGTGTCTTGGACACCAAGCCATGATAAATGGTCCACCACCACATTCTCGACTTCTTTCTTGTCTTTGATGATCAAATGAAATTCTTGAAGAATGAGGATCCACCCAAAGAGTTTCAGTTTGGCATCCTGCTTAAACAACAAATACTTCAAATCAAAGTGATTAGTATAGACTACTATAGGCGAACCAATGATGTACGACCTGAATTTATCTAGGGCAAACACTACAGCTAGCAACTCTTTTTCAATGGTAGGGTGGTTCATTTGAGCTTCATTTAAGGTTTTGCTAGCATAGTATATGACATGAGGTTTCTTGTCTTACCTTTGACCCAGTAGTTCGCCAACCACGTAATCTCTCACATCGCACATGAGCTCAAATGGAAGTTCCCAATTTGGTGGTTACAGGATTAGAGGTGAAATTAACATACTTTTTGAATTTTTCAAAAGATGCCTCACAATCATTCGACCACACAAACAGGACATCATTTGCCAAAAAATTAGTCAAGGGCCTTGCGAATGAACTAAAATTTTTAATGGAACAACAATAAAAACTTGCATGACCAAGAAACGACTAGATTTTTTGACGATCTTGGGAGTAGGAAAATTAGAAATTGCTTCAACTTTGGACTTGTCCACCTCTATCCCTTTTGCAGACACAATGTGACCCAGCACAATCCCTTGAATCACCATAAAATCGCACTTCTCCCAGTTAAGCACCAACTTCTTCTCCTCACACCTCTCTAATAAATTCTCTAAATTTCCCAAGCATCCCTCGAAGGAGTCTCCAAATACCAATAAGTCATCCATGAATACTTACATTATCTTCTCCACCATATTACTGAAGATCTTCATCATACACCTTTGGAACATCCCCGGGGCATTGCATAACCCAAATGGAATTCGACAGTAGGCATATGTTCCAAAGGGGCAAGAACATATTCTTTTCTTGGTCTTTCAGGGCGATCTCAATTTCGTTATAGCTGGAGTAGCCATCCAGGAAGCAATAAAATAAATGTTCTGCTACCCTTTCTAAAACCTAATCAAGGAAGGGTAGCAGAAAATGATCCTTATGTGTGCATGAGTTGAGCTTCCGATAGTTTATGCAAACTCTCCAACCAGTGACCACCTGAGTTGGGATCAATTCCTTCTCCTCATTGGCTACCATCATTACTCCTGATTTTTTGGGTACTACTTGTGTGGGACTGACCCACTTACTATCGGCAATCGCAAAGTTAATCCTCACATCAAGTAACTTGAGCATTTCATCTCTAACCACATCCTTCATTATTGGATTGAGTCTCCTTTGTGGTTATCGGGATGGCTTGGCGTGCTCTTCAATATATATTTTGTGAGTGCAAATGAGAGGGTTAATTCCCTCGATGTCGACAATAGACCAACCGATAGCTCCTTTGTGCTTCCTTAAAGCACTCAACAGTTCTTCTTCTTGCTCTGACTCTAATAAAGAACTTATCACCACTGGATATGTCTTGTTCTCCCCCCAAGGATGCATATTTGAGTATAGATGGTAATGGCTTTAACTACAAAATTGGTGGTTGTACGATGGATGAAAAGATTTTCTTCTCTTTTGGAGGCAACTTCTCGAATGTCGGGGTCCAATTTCCCACACCTTGAACAGTTTCTAGTTCCAAATCCTCATCAAATTCATCCTCCCCCAAAATTGTGTTGCACAATAGTTCCACGTGATGCTCCACTAGTGTGTCAATCTTGTTGACTTCATGAATTTTATCATCGTCCCCCAGTTGCTTGCACAAGTTGTATCCATTGTCATATTCCAAAATTCTAGTTTCATTAGACTATTCCTGCAATTAATCACAGCATTAGAGGTTGCGAGAAAAGGTCTACCTAGAATGAAAAAAATCTGTGCAGTGGGGTTAGCAACAGGGTGAGTGTCAAGCACAATAAAATCGATAGGAAAATAAAATTTGTCCACTTGGACTAACACATCCTCTACTACTCCCCTCAGTGTTCTCACGCTACGATCCACCAACTAAAGAGTGATGAAGGTTGGTTTTAACTCCTCTAGTTGTAGTTGTTGGTACACCAAGAATGGTAGGAGGTTGACACTCGCTCCTAAGTCTAGCAATACTTGTTCCACATGGTAATTCCCCATTGTGATGGAAATGGTAGGGCAATCGGGATCCTTGAACTTAGGTATAGTGTTTATCCTCAAGATGGAGCTCACTTTCTCGATGAGGAATGATTTCTTGTGCACATTCAATTTCCTCTTGATGGTGAATAAGTCCTTCAATATCTTTTCATGAGAGGGGATTTTCTTGGTGGCATCGAGGAGTGGAATATTGATCTTCACCTATTTAAGCATCTCAAGAATATCAGAATAATTAGCAATCTTAGCAGGCGCCCTCAACCTTTGAGGATAGGGGGCAAGGAGAGGACAATCATTCATAGTCAAATCAACAACCTTGGGCTACTCAAGTTGTTCACTCTCTCCGGAGTCACACTTGGTCTCTTTTTCATTTTTTAAAGGGACATTTGGTGAGATCTTAGGTAGAATGATTTTGTCAATTTCCTTTCCACTCCGAATAGTGGTGACATTCTTGAGTTGGTCAAAATTGCCTTTAGTGGCATCGAATGACTCTATCACATGTTGAACCTTGGGGTTGTCTTGGAGTTATGCAGGAAATTTTCCTTTTGCTTGTTGAAATGACCCCATGACATTTGTCAACTTGGTAATCTATGTCAGGATGTCATTAAAGGCTGCAATGTTTTGGTTATTGGTCATAGTTTGACTTTGGATGAATTGTTGCATGTTTTTCTCCAAATTCATCCTATAAGGAGGTTGATATGTGGGTGGATTGAGTTGTCCTTGTTGACCGAACCCTTGTTAAAGCGGGTTTTGATAAAGCCCTTGTGGATTGGACCTTTGATATTGAGAGCTAGAAGACGAACCATGACCATAAAATTGTTGGTTTTGTTTTGGTGGGATAGGAGGTGGTAAGGATTGTCATTCTTCCAACTAACATTCGGATGGGAGCTCCGTCCTAGATTGTTAGAATGTGAAGAATATGATTGCCTAGTTTAATTGAATACATGAATTTGTTCATGATACACTTCCTTAAGTGTCAGGATGTTTGGACATTCCAAGATGTGCTCAACACTTTCACAAATTGAGCAAAATTCTTCGGCCTTAGTTAAATTTGACACTTCATGCATCCTGTTGACCTTTATGTTTTACACCTTGTAGGACAACATTGTAATTTTAGCAAGTCCTCTTGATCACGTAAGTTATATAGCCCATCCTCACTTGGTTGCGTGCCCGTAGATGACCTTGGTACATCGGCAGGATCAGTGATATACCAAGATTGGGCATTCTCTATCAAAGTTTAAACCCCCACATGCTTATCTTTATATAGTAACATAATTATTTGGAAATGCTCATATGTGTAATAATGTAAACATGAACTATATAGATTGTAAAAGTAGAAATAAAAATGTTAGGCGAGATAATAGGGTATGTAGTAGAAGTTATGAAGTATTCCGGAGTTAAAGCACATTTTAGATAGAATTCGGGTAGGAAAGAATTTGACACATACTTAGTATTTGGACCATAACTTTTTACCCTGATATCTGTTTGATATGAAATTTTTACAGTATATACTAGACTTCCAGGGCTATAAAAGTGTATTTCACAAAAAATTTCCAAATTAACTTCTAAATAGGCCAAAACTTCATTTGAAGTTCAGCTAAAAATGGGAATTCGTTCGAACGTGAATGGATCCGTTCGAACGACAGTTACTCCTAGCACTTTTGTGTCTGACAGAACTCTGATGGAAAAATCAAAAGTACTGGGAGCAAGCAACGTTCGAAATCCAAAATAACGTTCGAACGTTAGGTAGATAGTGCGAACGTCAAGCCTCTAGTTCGAACGTGAGGTCGCGATTCTGAGTATCAAGTTTGCACTGATTGAACTGTTTTCTCATACTATAAATACCCAAGGACATCTTCTCTAGCCTTATTTTCTCAATTCTAACCCTAGAGAGGCTTGGAGAGCAAGAGACAAAAATAGAAACACGAGATTAAGGGGGATTTTCACGTTGAAATGGATCAAATACGCTAGATTTTCACACAAAAACTACGGAATCGAAGTAGGGGATTTTTCTTGAGTTCTTTCATTGAGACTTAGGGTATAATTGTGTATTATTTTTGTCTTCTTGATAATTATATGATAAAAATGCATTTGCTCTTGGTTTTTTTATCATTAGAACATAGTCTTGAACAAAATACATGTTTGGGTTCAAGGACTACTTGTTCTTGAATTTCCAAAACCCTAGTTTTTCCAAAATACATGTTCTATTGTGAAATTCATATGGATTCTTGATTTTTAAATTCCTGTTCTTGATTAAATCATGTTTTCATCTAATGCTTGTTCTTGTTCCAAGAAATTATGATTCTTGACAAAACCTTTAGAATTTGGATATCGAAATTGTGAAGGTTTTCTTGATATGATCTCTTGCATATTTTAATTCCTTTATTACTGTAATATATTGAGAATTGTACAATTGTGATATTTGAATTGGTAATGAAAATTGTGATTGGTTAAGATTGTGGTTGTTGAGAAAATTGTGGTTTCATCTCTTGTGAATTGGCCCTACGGGGAATGATTGAGATTGTGTGGTTGTGGTGTGTGAACGAGGTAGAATCGTTGTGTAGATTCCTTAGAAACAACCAACATATATGAGAATATAGGATGATGCTACTGAGTTATTATTTGATTGCTTCAATTATAACATGTTTATTCCTTTCATTGATTTATTGTATTTCCGTACACTTGAGATCATTATAATTGTCAATGTTTTACTTTCAAAAAGGTATATATGCTATTTTTCAAAAGAGACTTGCCTTCTTTTTGTTATTTTAAAACCTTGTTAAAATTTGAGAGGGATTTCCTATGAGTTTTTGCTCACCCCATACAACAAATTACAGATTTTGGTAGCGATTAGGATGTCGAGTTAGATTAGCAGGTTGATCTTGAGGCTGGAGAGGGTCAATATAAGGATCCTGAAGTAGAGGCTTAGAGATGATTCTTTTTAGTTTAGATTATTGTATTTGGAGAGATTTTTTTGAAACAATGTTTCAGTTAGTTTTATTATTTCGTTACTAGATGCTATTGGGTTTTGAATTGTAAGTTGGAGAAATTACGATATTTTATTGGCTTTAGCATTTATTCTTTGATAGATGGATGAATGATTTATTATTGAATGGTTATTGTAATTGCTCTCATGATTGGATGGTTTTTATATAGTAATGCCTTTCGGGGTGGATTTTGGGGCGTTACAAGTTTGGTATCAGATCTTAGGCTTTAGGTCTTACATGGGAGCTATAGGGTATGGATTACCACTAGAGAGTTAGGGTTAGAAACAATGAAATTATAGGATTGAGTCTAATAACAAGCCTTAGGCTTTAGACTCTAGGGTGAATTAGGGTTTCTTGTATGTTAAGGAAACTAAACTGAACTTTGTTGTGCAGAATGGACGGTAGAAGGGGATGAAGACGAGGACATGGAGGTTTCATGAACCCGCCACCACCACCTCCTACAGATGCTATGAATGGTATCTACCAATGCCTACGGGAGTTGACCACTCTAGCACAGAACCAGAATGGAAACCACAACTAGAATTTGGAGGCGCAACCACTGGCGGTGGGACAAGGAGATGTAATTAAAAACCGTAGGATGGTGGTGTTGCGAGAATTCTTACAACAAGGCCCACCCACTTTCTAAGGAAGCTCTAATCCAATGGAGGCAGATAAGTGGATTAGGGGAGTGAGGAAAATGTGTGATAGCATAGGGATTGCTGCTGATCTCTGGGTGGGGCTAGTGACCTATTTGTTTGAAGGAGAAGCGGATCACTGGTGCGATCTAGTGAAGCAAATGCATGTAGTGGATACCATGACTTGGGAGATGTTTGATCAGATCTTCCAAGATAAATATTTCCCTGAGTCTGTGAAGGATAGGATGAGTGCGGACTTCTTTGCTTTGAAGTAGGGCAACAAGACGGTGATTGAATACGAAATAAAATTTGATGAGTTGTCTCACTATGCAATCGAGTTTGCGGCCACTGATGCAAAGAGAGGTAAACGCTTTGAACAAGATTTGAGGCCTTCCATCCGCGAGAAGCTAGTTGCACTTAGGATTCGAGAATACAAGGATCTAGTGAAACGGGTGAACTTGGTGGAGAGAGACACAGAGGAGGCCAGACGAAGACAAACATTTGCTAGAGGAGGTCCTTTGAGCGCAGGTAGCAGCAGGGGAGTCCCACAAAGGGCAGCTCTGTACCGCCGACCTGATCAAACTTCAAGGCAAAGGAATCAAGCAGTTCAAGGAATTTGGGTTACTCAGAATAGAGCAGGCATTGACCCGCGTCAATGCTTTACATGTGGAGGTTTCGGGCAATTCAAAAATAACTATCTATCGTTTCCACCAAAGAACAATTAGCCAGCAGGACAACAGAATGTGAACAAGCCCCCACCTCAAAGGTCGCTACCGCAGAAGAACCCTGGTGCTATTGTACCAACTAGTACCACTCAAGGCCGAGTCTTTGCAATAACTGAAACGGAGGATGATATCGCTAATGTTGTAGTTGAAGGTATCATTTTACAGTATAATTCGTGGGCACGTATATTATTTGATCCTAGTGCAACTCACTCGTTTATATGCTTGGCATATGTTAAAACACTGGGATTGAAATGTGAAAATTTGGACAAGGAGTTGAATGTTGCCTTACCTACTGGTGAACAATTGGAAACCCTTAAGGTGTGTCGGGGTTGCACACTTTGGATAGGGGAACCAGTGTTATGGGTAGATTTGGTAATGTTGGACATGCAGGGGTATGATATGATCTTTGGAATGGACTTGTTGTCTGCATACCATGCAGTGATGGATTGCTTCCGAAAAAGGGTAGTGTTCCAATCACCGGGGGGAGTAGTATTTAGCTTCACAAATGAGCGGAATGCTTTCCACCCTTTTCCTATGCAGGTAAACGGTTCTTACAGGCTAAGGCAGGAAGAGAGTTGATATTTGTGGTGTCATACTTTCTAGATGTATTTACGGATGAGTTGTCTGGCTTACCAACTCGAAGAGAGATCGAGTTCACCATTGACTTGTATCCTAGAATAGAACTCATTTCTATTGCACCTTATCGGATGGCACCTTTGGAGTTAAAAGAGCTAAGGAAGCAATTAGACCAGTTACTAGCAATTGGGTTTGTTCGTTTAAGCACTTCACCTTGGGGAGCCCCGGTCCTCTTTGTGAAGAAGCATGATGAAACACTTCAGTTATGCATGAACTACCGGAGGTTGAACCGAGTGACTGTGAAGAATAAATACCCATTACCTCAGATTGATGATTTATTTGATCAGCTGAGGGGTTCTAAGTATTACTCTAAGATTGATCTACGCATAGGGTACCATCAACTGAGGATCAAGGAGGAGGATATTGCTAAGACAACTTTCCGTACCAGGTATGGTCATTTCGAATATATTGTAATGTTGTTCAGACTGACTAATGCTCCCACATCCTTTGTGGATTTGATGCACAGAGTATTTCGACCGTGTCTAGATCAGTTTTTTATTGTGTTTTTTGATGACATATTAATCTATTCACGGACACAAGGGGAACATGAACACCATATTCGGGTAATGCTATAGACATTGAGAGAGCATAAGTTATATGCTAGGATGAGTAAATGTGAGTTCTGGATGAAGGAAGTGAAATTCCTTAGCCATGTTGTGTCGGAACAGGGTGTAGATGTTGACCCTGCAAAGATTGAAACAGTGATGAAGTGGAAACCACCGATGAATGTGACAGATATACGTAGTTTCCTGGGCTTAGCAGGCTACTACAGGAGATTTGTGGAAGGATTCTCAAAGCTAGCTGATTAACCCTAATTAGTGAGTAATTGAATTAGGTTAATAGGTTAATTATGTTAGTTAAAAGAGTTAAAACAGTCAAGATATATGAAATTAGGGTTAGTGCGTAAATTAGGGTTAATGTGTTAATTATCTTATTTTTCAGGGTTTTGTGCGTAAGTACCGCAAGGTAAAGGGGAGCAAACTGTCAAAGTCAAATCAGAAAGGGGGTCAAAGAGCAATTACATCAAATCAACAAGGAAGCATCTCACACCAAGATCCAGAGGTTTAGCACCGTCAAGACTGTGGTGGTGGCGTCCGGATGGTGGCTAAACCGCCTTAAGCCATCCTTGCATCCCATTGGCCAGTTCCTACAATAGCTGCACCCTATTGGTCCTCCAAGTTTCTACCGCCTCAAGAACCTCCCCTGGAGCCTATAAATAGCCCTTGCCAGCTTCCATTTCCAGCATTCAGCATAATTCAGTTTCAGTTCAGTAGTTCAGTCAAAGAGAAAGCCAGAGAAAGTAGACGGAAGTCTGGAGAGGTAGATATAGTCAGTAAGTGAGAGAGAGTCAGAAACAGTACAGTGAAGCCCTACCAAACCACTTCTAGCCAGCTTTCCAGCTTACTTCTAACAGCTTTTCTTTCTTCTATATTTATGTTATCCCTTTGTACTTGTAGGGTTGAACCTCTCCCACTTTTGTGCCCTAATCGGTATTAAGAGTGGTCGTGTTTCAACTATTCCTCGAGGAAGGAGTGTCTGTGTTTTATTTGTATTGTAATGAAACTATTTCGCACCTCTTGCTCATCTATAGCAATGGGGTGTGAGTAGTCCACTTTTACCCTTCGGTAAAGGGTGAACATATGTATTTTATTGTTTGAGTTATGGAAATGCCGATGTTATAACTATGCTTTAATGTTATATCTACCTCTCATATTGATGGATTGTTACATTTATAATATGTTCATGGTTATGAACACCAAGCGGTACCTAATGCTATATACCATACTATCTACTAGTTATGTACATCATGCATGATACAGTGATGTACATGATTGGGCTTTATGTAACAGTTGATTGATTGTTTATAGACGGGTTAAATCTCGGCATAGCCAATGCTTTAAATTCAATGCGTAAATCGGAATCTCGTCATCAATGAATCATCAAACTGCCAGTTAAATAACTGTAGTATTCCTTCTGAATGGCTTGTCTTCTGGTTTACTATAGTTGTTTAATTGTTGCATGGTACAGATATGCCGATTGAGTAATTCAAGTATTCCTCATGAATGGCTTGCCTTCTGGTTTACTCAGATTATTTGATCGTTGCATAGAAATATACCTGCCAGCTAACCTAATCAGTTGTTGGATATGGATCAATGTACATCATATCAACCGGTTGACTTTCCAGTAAAATGGGGGTTAATTGTTATAAGGTGACATTTCCAGTACTTAACCAATATAATGCATATGGAATCCCCGAACTGAAGGGTATCTTTTAATTATCACGTCTTGTATCTTTTAATTATCGTATTTCCACAGTTTTAATTAAGTTTGTTTTAATTGTTTTAAGCTCACACCACAAGCTATTTTTACTACATTTCGTATCTGTATCAACTTCATCGTTCTATTTTAGAATTCCAATGTTAAACTCCCTGTGGGTTTGACCTTGAACTTAAACCGAGTATCATATTACAATTTTGAACACTTATACTTAGGTGTGTACCACGATTCAGATCGAATATGAGTCAAAATTTCTGGCGCCGTTGCCAGGGAGTTACGGTGATTTCAAATCGAACAGAGAAGTTGTTTAGTTTGTATTATATGTATATTCGTTGTTTGTTGCATTTTCGTTGTTTATGTCTTTTAAGTCATCAGTAGGGTCTGTAAATCAGTCTAATCCTTCGTCTTCATCATCTTTATCTTCATCACAAGCATCATTTGAATTAAGCATGGCTCACAATAATCAACGAGAACAAGAGATAGTTCAGAATGTCCGACCATTGAGAGAATATATGCATCCTGCACGCACTAGTGTCCCTTCATGTTTTTATTTTCCCACAAATGCTCCAAATTTCAGCATTAAGCCATGAACAATACTGCTTTTACCACAGTTTCATGGTCTCGAGTCTGAAAACCCTTATCTACATGTTAAAGAATTTGAAGAAGTATGTGGTGCTTTGCAAGATAATTCTGAAATGATCCGTTTGAAACTTTTTCCTTTCTCTTTGAAGGACAAAGCTAAACAATGGCTAAATTCTTTAAAAACCCAGTCTATTCCAAGTTGGCAAGTTTTACAAACTGAATTTAAAAAAAAAATATTCCTGTGCATCGCACTAATTCATTGAGATGTCAAATCATGAATTTTTCTATAAAAGAAGGAGAAATTTTTTATCAATGTTGGGAGAGATTCAAGGATCTTCTCCAAGCTTGCCCACATCATGCATTTGAGAGTTGGACTCTCGTAGGTTTTTTCTATGACGCCCTCCCGTTTGCATTGCATTAATTTGTTGAAATGATGGCACAAGGAGAGTTTATGAGTAAGAGTCCTGAGGAGGCATTCGAGTTCTTGGATACCATTTCTGAGAGTTCCAAAATGTGGGACTCAGCCTCCCCAAACATCGTTGAATCCAAGCCATCTACATCCCAAAGAGGGAAGTATATTTTAAAAGAGGATGATGACCTAAGGGCCAGAATGGCTACTTTGTCCCGAAAGCTAGAAGCTTTAGAAATGAAGGAAGTGTCTGTAGTGTCTACCACTAAGCAATCATGTGAAATATGTCCATTGTCAAGACATCCCACAGGGGAATGTCCTACCATTCCTGCATTCAAAGAGGTCTTAATGGAGCAGTCTAATGTCATTTCCAACTTTAACAAGCCCTATTCCAATCCTTATTCCGAAACCTATAACCTAGGATGGTGGAATCACCCGAATTTTTGTTGAAAAAAACACAGCCTGTGAGGCAACAACCGGGTCCAACCTCAGGTCAACCACACACTCAGCAGTCATATCAGCCATATCAACCCCCACACAAAAGGATTCTAGAGGATACCATGAACTAGTTCATTCAGAGTCAGATGAGTTTTAATACTCAGCATACCCATGCATTTAATGATTTTAAAGCTCAAACTTCACAGAGTATTAAAGACATCAAAAGTCATCTAGCCAAATTAACCCAGTCCTTGAGCACGTCAGAGAAGGGAAAATTCTCATCTCAACCAAAACCCCCACACAGTCAAAACCAAGCCAATGTTGTGTCTTCTGAACCATCTCCGAGTCAGGTCCAAGTAATTAACACACTGAGAAGTGGTAAAGTGATAGACAAAACCATTAGAGATATGTTAATTCCTAAGCCAAAACTTGAGTCGATCCCAGTAAATGAACCAGTTGAGCCTGAACCTGTGACTGAAAAGGAACCGGAACCCCCAAAGGAAAAAGAACCTCCGTATCCTATCCCATTACCTTTTCCTCAAGCAGTCAAGAAACCAAAAACTCCAGCCAATCATTCTGAAATTTTTGAATTGTTTAAGCAAGTAAAGATTAACATCCCCCTGTTGGATGCAATCAAACAAGTTCCATCCTATGCCAAGTTTTTGAAGGACCTTTGCACAATCAAAAGAAAGATCAATGTACAAAAAAGAGAATTTTTGACTGAGCAGGTTAGTGCTATCATTCAACACAAGGCCCCTCTTAAGTACAAAGATCCTGGAAGTCCTACAGTGTCATGCATAATCAGAAATTTCTGGATTGAGCAAGCCCTGCTTGATCTGGGAGCCAGTGTTAATTTGCTTCCATACTCGATCTATAAACAGTTAGGGTTTGGTGAGTTGAAACCCACCAATGTCACATTGAAATTGGCAGACTGATCTGTGAAAACCCCACGAGGAGTTGTGGAGGATGTGTTAGTTCAAGTTGATAAATTCTATTTCCCAGTGGATTTTATTGTTTTAGATACTCAGCCAGTTCTGAATGCTTCTATATACATTCCTGTCATTCTAGGTCGACCATTTCTTGCTACATCAAATGCATTGATTAATTGTAGGAGTGTAATCATGAAACTTTCATTTGGAAACATAACCTTGGAGTTGAATGTGTTTAACATGACAAAACAGCCCAGAGAAGAGGTAGTGATGAGTGAAGTAAATTGTGTCGAGTTATTAACTCAGAGTCTATTTGAAAAAGAGTGTATAAGGAAGGAGTCATATGCATTAGAGTCTGTGCATAATGATGAATCTGTAGATGTGTCAGTCATTGAATCATGGAGTCCAAAATTTGAAAATTTATTGTCTGCTGAACCCAAGTCTGTAAAGCCCACAGTTGAAGTTATTAAACTAGAATTGAAACCTCTCCCGACTGACTTGAAATATGTCTTCTTGGGGGAGGATGAAACTCATCTAGTGATAATATCTTCGAAGTTGCCAGTAATCCAGGAACAGAAATTGATAGAACTCATAAAGAATCACAAAAGTGCTATCGGTTGGTCAATAGCAGATATAAAGGGAATAAGTCCTCTTCTATGTACTCATTGCATATATTTAGAAGAAGATTCTAAACCATCCTGACAGCCACAAAGAAGATTGAACCCCCACTTGAAAGAAATAGTCAGGGCTGAAGTACTTAAACTGTTAGATGCTGATATTATATATCATATATCTGATAGTAAATGGGTCAGCCCCACACAGGTAGTGCCAAAAAAATCTGGTGTTATTGTCATACAGAATAAAGATAATGAATTAGTCCATATGCGTACAGTCACCGATTAGTGTATGTGTATTGACTATCGCAAGTTGAATTCACTCACCAGAAAAGATCATTTTCCTTTATCATTCTTAGATCAAGTCTTAGAGAGAATAGCCAGTCATGCATATTATTATTTCTTAGATGGATATTCCGATTATAATCAAATTGAGATTGCAATTGATGATCAAGAGAAAATCATTTTTACATGTCCTTTTGGTACTTTTGCCTATAAAAGAATGTCTTTTGGATTGTGTAACGCTCCAGCTTTCAGCGTTGTATGTTAAGTATTTTCAGTGATATGGTGGAGTAGTTTTTAGAAGTTTTCATGGATGATTTTTTTGTGTATGGTGATTCGTTTGAATTATGTTTGAAAAATCTTAAAAAATTTCTTACTTGATGTGAATAAAAAAATCTTGTGTTGAATTGGAAAAAATTTTATTTCATGGTTACACAGGGTATTGTTTTAGGTCATGTAGTTTCTATAGAGCGAATTGAAGTCGATAAGTCTAAAATTGATTTGATAGCCAATCTCCCTCTACCTAAGACTGTAAAAGATGTCCAATCTTTTCTAGGTCATGCAGGACTCTACAGAAGATGTATTAAAAATTTTAGTTCGATATCTCGGCCAATGTGTAATCTCTTATGTCAAGATGTACCATTTTATTGGAATGATGCATGTCAATTAGCCTTTAATAAACTAAAAAGCATGATTATTTCTACACCAACTATGCAACCTCCTAACTGCTCTTTACCTTTTGAACTAATGTGTAATGCTAGTGATTATGCAGAAGGAGTTGTATTAGGCCAGAGAAAAGAAAAGAAACCATATGTGATTTACTATGCAAGCAAGACTTTGAATGATGCGCAAATGAATTATTCTACCACAGAAAAGAATTGTTTGCTATTGTGTTTGCATTAGATAAATTTTGTTCGTATTTGGTTGGATCCTCAATCGTTGTTTTTACTGAACATGCAGCCTTGAAATATTTACTCACCAAGAAGGATGCTAAACCACGTCTCCTACGTTGGATACTGTTACTTCAAGAATTTGATCTGATTATCAAAGACAAAAAGGGAGTTGAAAATGTGGTAGCTGACCATTTGTCAAGACTAATGTATGATACAAAGGAATAATCAATGCCAATTAAGGAAACTTTTCCAGATGAGCAGTTGTTTGCAATAACAGAAGTACCATGGTATGCTGATATAGCCAATTATTTAGCCACAGGTGCTATCTCTTTTCATTATACCTGGACCGCTAGAAAAAAAAATTTGAGAGGTACGCAATTTCTTATGGGATGACCTTTATGTGTTTAAGTATTGTAAAGACCAAATAATAAGACACTATGTACCCAATCATGAAATCGGCAGATAATCGCATTTTTTCATTCCGAAGCTTGCGGAGGGCATTTTTCTTCAAAGAAAACCACTGCTAAAATTCTGCAGTGTGGATTTTATTGGTCCACTCTTTTTAAAGATGTGCATGTCTTTTGTCTAAATTGTGACAGATGACAAAGAATGGAGAATATTTTAAAAAGAAACATGATGCCTTTAAACCCTATTTTGATCATTGAAATTTTTAATTGTTGGGGCATCGATTTTATGGGACCATTTCCCCCATCCTTTGGTTACCTGTATATTTTGGTTGCCGTAGATTATGTTTCCAAATGGGTAGAGGCAATCTCATGTCAGAATAATGATCACCGCACAGTGGTCAAGTTTTTAAAAGAAAATATTTTGTCAAGATTTGGGATTCCCATAGCCATTATCAGTGACGGGGGAACACATTTTTGCAATAAATTTTTTGAAAACCTCATGAAAAAATATTTGATTTCTCACAAAATATTTGCCCCTTATCATCCCCAGACAAGTGGTCAAGCTGAATTGGCCAATAGGGAGATAAAATCCATTTTAGAAAAAACAGTAAATTCGAACCGGAAGGATTGGTCTTTAAGACTGACTGATGCGTTTTGGGATTGCCGTACTGCATACAAAACTATTTTGGGAATGTCTCCTTATCGTTTAGTTTATGGTAAACCATATCACTTGCCTGTGGAATTGGAACATCGAGCATACTGGGCAATCAAAACTATAAACTTTGATATTGACAAAGCAAGTGCATCCCGCGAACTTCAAATTAATGAATTAGAAGAGTTGAGAAATGAAGCATATGAGAATGCTAAGATTGCTAAGTCCAGAATGAAATTTTTTCATGATAAGAATATAGTACGAAAGTCTTTTGAGCCATCTCAGAAAGTCCTGTTATATAATTCAAGACTCCATCTATTTCCTGGTAAGTTAAGGTCAAGATGGACATGCCCCTACATTGTCAAGCAAGTTTTTGAACACGGGGCAATTGAAATCGAGAATCCATTGTCTGGAAATATCTTCAAAGTAAATGGTCAAAGACTTAAGCCGTATCATGATGGATTTGTTCAAGATGTGAGTTCCATTCAGCTAATGGAACCGGCGTATGTGCTTTATGAAGTTTTTATAAGTATTTGATTGTAAATAGTAGTACTAATCGTTTGTTGTTTGTTTTACAGATTAGGTTTTGCACTATGGATGTGTCTCGCCTCCAGATCTTATTATCAATTGTCTAATATTTTATTTCATTATGCTATACATTGAGGATAATGTTTAATTTAAGTTGGGGGAGGAAACGATCCATATTCGTCTTTGTGACTGGTAGACGTTAAAGAACCAAATAGCGAGTCAATTTTCGAGTCAATTTTTTAAAATCCAAAATTTTCAAAATTTTTAAAAAAGAAGGATGCACAATTGTTTTGGTTTAGTCTGAGTATGCTGCGCATTTTTTAAAAGATATACATTCTTTGATCATAGCAAAAGCAAGGGTCGTTAGAAAGTTAGAAATCGTAGACAGTCAATCAAAACCATTGTGCGCAAAGAGTTCATTCGCCAAACGCCGGTGAGCAAATCGTCTTAGTGGTTGTGTGAAGTGCGGTCGTTTAATGCATTTGAGAGAATACAATCAGTGTGCGAAATCGATTTCAGGTCGAGTGTTAGATCGTCTTGATTGGATTAAGTATGGGCAAAGTAAGGATTACCCTAAGATGCCATCTTATTCCACCCCCATGTTTTCAAGATACGTGAGACATGAAATTAACCGAGTCACTGGTGTCGTTGATTTAGAAGATTCCGATTAAAATCAATTGATTAAGGAATGTGTGAAATCAATTTTGTGTAAATATGATTGTTAGAATAATTGTTATGTTAATGTTTAATTATGATATAATGGTAGTTAATTATAGGAATGTTAGTGGATTAGTAGTATAATTGTGGAGTTAATCTTATATTTGAAACTACAAGAAAATAACTGAAGTAGAAATCAGCAGGAAGTCCAGCAGTCGGACGGTGGTGGTGGCATCCGGACGATACTTCCCCTATAAAACCACCCAGGCGTGAAGAACATCAGATTTTTAGTTTCCCTCGCAGCAGAATACGAAAACCAGCGGCCTCCCTGCACCTTTTCTCCTCAAATCTGCTACACATATCCATTTTTTTTCAAATTTCTTCCGATTAAACACTTGCCCGTGCTATTTTCTAAGTTCTTACCAATCAAAATCCGTTAAAAGCAACCATCAAGAGAGAAATCAAGAAAATATGGATCCAAGACTTAGAACAAGAGTTCTTCGAGACGGGCAATGAGAGGCCAATCTTCGCAACCTGAAGCACCTCCGCAACAACCCTAGAAACAAAATATCTTCAACACTGTGATGTTCGAAACCATTGAACAAGAAGTCTGGTCTGACACTCACTTTCTCTCTAAAACTATTATTGCAGAACGGCCTGTCATCTACGAAGATTTCGAGCATATTAGTGTTAGACAGAATCTTGCTATGCATGGGTGGTTAAATTATGTTAAGTTTGTTGCTCCTTCTTATGAATGCCTAGTCCGTGAATTTTATAGTAATGCACGAGAAACCGGGTGTAGGGAATTTCGTGTGTTTGTTAGGGGAGTGGCCTTCCAAGTTACACCAGCCACTATTAAACTTTTTTTTCATCCCCTCCCGAGACATGCAAACCCGCAATACCCTTACACTCAAATACATAATATGACTGATATAGGGATAGAATTGACGGGGAATCCAGACTATGTATGGGGGAGGCCAAACAAATATATTAAGCAAGGGGATTTCACGGACAAGTACCAGACAATGAATTTGATTACTGTGAACAGTCTGTTACCCTAGTCCCAGAAAAACCAAATATACACTGAGAGGGCCTACTTCCTATATGCTTTCGGGATGGGACATACTATCGATCTCCCTAACTTGATCATGGACCAGATGTTATTGATAGTTAAAACAAAGAAAAACTCACTCCCATATGCTATGTTAGTTTCTGAGCTGTGCAGAAATAAGGGAGTGATCACGGATCCCTCGTGGCCGATGGTAAAGCACTTTGCACCGTTAGACAAAACATCTTTAAGGAAGAGCCATGAAGTTTAACCCGAGGAGCAGCCGGAGAGACCACCTGCACCGCGGGAAGAACCATTTCAAGGAGCTGAAGATTCTCACCCACCAGAGTAGCCTTAACCATAGGAAGAGCAGCCGCATATACCGGTTGATGATAGGTCCGACCGATAGACTTTGAAAGGGTTGGAACCAGTGTCACCCAGCTTGGGACCAGCATCGCCCAGCTTGATCAACACATGGCTGACTATGAGCAAAATCAAAGCGAGATCTTAAGGCTACTCAGAGGACACTTCGGTGGAGGCCCATCTACTTCCTGATCAGAGACATTACCACTTCTACTCCTACCTTCCTGAACACTTTATTATGCATTTCATTTCAGTTTTATGTTTTGAATGTTGTTTTGAATTTGGTTTTTAAGTTAATCTAGTTGCTTTATGTTTTGGTTAAATTTTGTTAAGTTAGGATGCAAAATTCATGTGATTCACGTTACAGTTAGGTTATTATTCTTATGCTTTGCAGGGATACCCTTAACCCAATTTCGCGGGATTTTCATATAGTAGTTGTGCACTATTCTAATATTTTCCTAGAAACTCATTATTCTAAACACATAAAATTCCTTATTTTGAGAAACTTTTTGAAATATTACACTCGTTTATTAAGCTTACGTTTGTAGTGGAGATGTACAACCTATTGTGGATTTCGAGCTAGTCCTCCTTAGAGATATATTTTACAATTACTCAAGTAAAAATTTTTGATTCAGCTATAAATTTCTTTGAATAATCTCATTATTTTCGTTTTGATTGTCACTCATTGAATTACATGGTTAACATTTTCCTTAAATTTTTAATTCGGAACTATGCAGGTGTATGATTTCTGAAAAATGATCTTAGGCCATCTTTGAATTAATTTTGAGTCTTAGCCATTTCTTTTACAAAATTATATCCCTAGTTAGCCGTGATTGAGCTTAAAAAAGCATAATTTCTTTTTCATAAAACCCATATGATAAACCAAGCCATAGAAAAAAAAAATATTTGACATACCCTTGCTATCTAATTTTCTTGCACCCTCTTTTAAAGTCAGTGTAATACGAAAAACAAGAGCAGAAGAAAAGGAAGAAAAGAGCAAAGAAAAGAAGATGGTGATTATTGTTCGAAGAAAGAAAAATTCTGGTCAAAGAAAGAAAAGAGCCAAGAAAGTGAAAAATGAGAAAGGAAATGAAAAAATGGAAATACCATGTATATGAAAGTTTTGAAATAGGAAAGCGGTGTGTCAAAATACTAAAGAAATTATAGCTTTTGAATACCGTTGATGTCGTTTCTTAAACCCTAAACCCATGACCACGTTACAACCTTATTAAAGTCCTTTTTGATTCTAGAATTCATGCATGTGTATTATTTCTGCCTATTCATGCGAAAGGGGAAGTGTTGATTATGTGTTTGATGTTGTGTTAATATTCCTTCATGAGATTATGCCAAATTCCAGTTTTATTCAAATAACTGTTCTTTTGATACATTACATGTGAAATTATTTGCTTTGTTAACAATATTCTTATCACATGTGATTTTTGAGTGATAGTCACTATAACGAGAGTGTGTTCTTTGTTGAATGATTTTCAGGAAAGGATTGACATCAAGGCTAAGTATTGTACAGTAAAGTGAAGGGTGGTGATATTTCTTAAGTAATTTTTGAGATAATGGGATGATTGCACCCGCACACCAGTTTTTCTTAAAATATATGGATAGTGTCACAACTAATTTGTGTTACTCTTATAGTGATAAGGGAATGGAGGTATCCTAGCAAATCAGAGGAATGGTGATTTAATTTTACCTGTGAAAAATATGAATTATTTTATTCTAACCATTGAAGTTTGTAGGTAGCTTCACTGGAAACCTTCACAAGACAACACTCATCCACTAGGGATCACCAAGGGGTTTAACGGCTTGTTGCATATGCTAAATGCAATCGTGAATTCTACGAAAATGATTTTATTTTGTTAATTGTTTTTATTGCTAGGGAATAGTAATGTTTAGGTTGGGGGTATGATTAACCCTAATTAGTGCATAATTGAATTAGGTTAATAGGTTAATTAAGTTAGATAAAAGAGTTAAAATAGTCAAGATATATGAAATTAGGGTTAGTGTGTAAATTAGGGTTAATGCGTTAATTGTCTTATTTTTCAGGGTTTTTTGCATAAATACCGCAAGGTAAAGGGGAGCAAACTGCCAAAGTCAAATCAGCAAGGGGTCAAAGAGCAATTACATCAAATCAACAAGGAAGCATCTCACACCAAGATCTAGAGGTTTAGCATCGTCCGAACGGTGATGGTGGCGTCCGGACGGTGGTTAAACCGCCTTAAGCCATCCTTGCATCCCATTGGCCAGTTCCTACAGCAGCTGCACCCTATTGGTCCTCCAAGTTTCTGTCGCCTCAAGCACCTCCCTTGGAGCCTATAAATAGCCCTTGCCAGCTTCCATTTCCAGCATTCAGCATAATTTAGTTTCAGTTTAGTAGTTCAGTCAAAGAGAAAGCCAGAGAGAGTAGAGGGAAGTCTGGAGAGGCAGATACAGTCAGTGAGTGAGAGAGACTCAGAAACAATACAGCGAAGCCCTACCAAACCACTTCTAGCCAAATTTCCAGCTTACTTCAGTAGCTTTTCTTTCTTCTACATTTTTGTTATCCCTTTCTACTTGGAGGGTTGAACCTCTCCCACTTTTGTGCCCTAATCGATATTAAGAGTGGTCGTGTTTCAACTATTCCTCGGGGAAGGAGTGTCTGTGTTTTATTTTGTATTGTAATGAAAATATTTTGAACCTCTTGCTCGTCTATAGTAATGGGGTGTGAGTAGTCCACTTTTACCATTTGGTAAAGGGTGAACATATGTACTTTATTGTTTGAGTTATGGAAATGCCGATGTTATAACTATGCCTTAATGTTATATCTACCTCACATATTGATGGATGGTTATATTTATAATATGTTCATGGTTTTCAACACTGAGCGGTACCTAATATTATATACCATACTATCTACTACTTATGTACTTCATGCATGATACAGTGATGTACGTGATTGGAATTTATGTAACAGTTGATTGATTGGTTATAGATGGGTTAAGTCTCGGCATAGCCAATGCTTTTGATTCAATGCGTAAACCGGAATCTCGTCATCAATGAATCATCAACTTGCTGGTAGAATAACTGTAGTATTCCTTCTGAATGGCTTGTCTTCTATTACTATAGCTATTTAATTGTTGCATGTTACAAATATGTCGATTGAGTAATTCAAGTATTCCTCCTGAATGGCTTGCCTTTTGTTTTACTCAGATTATTTGATCGTTGCATAGAAATAGACCTTCCAGCTAACCTAATCAGTTATTGTATACGGTTCAATGTATATCACACCTACCTATTGACTTTCTAGTAAAATGGGGGTTAATTGTTGTAAGGTGGCATTTCTAGTACTTAACCAATATAATGCATATGGAATCTCCGAACTAAAGGGTATCTTTTAATTATAGCTTCTCATATCTTTTAATTATCGTATTTTCATAGTTTTAATTAATTTTGTTTTAATTGTTTTAAGCTCACACCACAAGCTATTTCTACAACATTTCGTATCTGTATCAACTTCACCGTTCTATTTTAGAATTTCAATGTTAAACTCCCTGTGGGTTCGACCTCGGACTTAAACTGAGTATTATATAACAATTTTGACCACTTATACTTGGGTGTATACCACTATTCAGATCGAAAGTGAGTCACAAGCTATGTCAATGACCCGCCTTATGAAGAAAGGGGAAAGATTCTTGAGGACACAAGAGTGTGAACTAGCCTTCCGCACCTTGAAGGAAAGGTTGACAACAGCACTTGTGCTCATTATTCTGAACAGTGGAGAAGGATACGATGTTTACACAGATGCTTCATTACGAGGCTTGGGATGTGTGCTAATGCAGGGAGGTAAGGTAGTTGTTTATGGCACGAGACAACTAAAGATTCATGAGCAGAACTATCCCACTCACGACTTGGAGCTTGCTGCTGTGGTTTTTGTTCTTAAGTTATGGAGGTGTTATCTGTATGGAGAAAAGTTTCAAGTGTTTTATGATCATAGGAGCCACAAGTATACATTTTCATAAAAAGACTTGAATCTCCGACAAAGAAGGTGGATTGAATATCTAGAAGATTACTATTTCACACTCAACTACCATTCGGGGAAGGCAAATGTGGTAGCAGATACACTTAGCAGAAAGTCTCGGGGTGAAATCAATGTTCTTGCTATTAATAGGTGGAAGATGATTGATGTTTTGGAGGAATTTGATCTATTGGTGGATAAATAGAAGGATCGACCATGCTTATTTAATCTTGTAGCTCAACCAATTCTCCGACAAAGGATTGTAGAGTTGCAACGATTAGATATAGAGTTGGGAACTATCCGGAGTAGATTGGAGAGGAATGATATTGTTGAGAACTAGTCTATACATAATGATGGGTTACAATTTCGTGGAAGACTATGTGTACCAAACAATAACCAAGTAAGGGAAGAAGTGTTGGAGGAGAGCCATCTTTCAAAATTCTCCATACATCTGGGTAGTACTAAGATGTATAGATACATGAAGCGTCAATATTGGTGGAAAGGGATAAAACAAAACGTGGCTAAGTATGTTGCAAAGTGTGCAGTGTGTCAACAGGTAAAGATTGAGAATCAAAGACCGGGAGGTTCACTCCAATCCTTACCGATTCCTGAGTGGAAGTGGGACCATGTTACTATGGATTTTGTATCAGAATTCGCCAAGAACGTCAAGGGTCATAATGCGATTTGGGTGGTGGTTGATCGATTGACAAAGACTACCCACTTTATACCTGTTAAGATCACAGATAACTTGGTAACCTGGAGCCAGTTATACATTCGGGAGATAGTGAGGTTACATGGGATACCGTTGTCGATTGTGTCTGATCGACATAGTCGCTTTGTGGCTACATTCTGGCAGAGCTTACAGAAGGCATTGGGAACACAGTTGCATTTCAGTACAGCCTTTCATCCTCAGAAAGACGGATAATTTGAGAAGGTGATCAAAATTTTGGAAGATATGTTGAGGGCATGTGTTCTTTACCTCAAAGGAAGTTGGAGTGAACATCTTCCATTGGTGGAATTTTCCTATAACAACAACTATCAGGCAAGTATTGGAATGGCTCCTTATGAGGCATTTTATGGAAGACCATGTAGGTCCCTGATTTGTTGGTTAGAAGCTGGAGAGAGTAGCTTGTTTGGACTAGAAATTGTTCAGGAGACTACTGAGAAAATTCAACTAATTAGGGAAAGACAACGCACTGCTCAAAGTTGACAGAAAAGTTATGCGGATAGATAAAGAAGACCCATGACATTCCAAGAGGGGGACTATGTGTTCGTCAAAGTGTCACCGAAAAAGGGAGTGTTTAGATTTTTGGCAAGAAGGGGAAGTTAGCCTCAAGGTGCACTAAACCATTTGAAGTGATCAAAGCTGTGGGCAAAAGTGGCATATCAACTTAGGTTACCAGCCCAGTTGTCCGGGATACATGACGTGTTGCATGTGTTAATGTTAAAAAAGTGAAAATCCGATACAACGCATGTCGTGGATTTGGAAGGAATTGATATTCAAGATGGAGTAACATATGAAGAACAACTGGTGAAGATTCTAGATACCAAGGAGAAGGTGCTTTGCAATAAAGTAATTGTGACACCCCAATTTTCGGGGGTCCTTTATTCATCGTTGATAACCCATCAACCCGCGGAAGTATCCGTGATTGTCGCACAACCCGACACCACATCAATAGCATACCCTTAACCTGTATTATAAAAGAAAAATGGAGTATATTTACTTTTAATCAGATGACCCATCCGAGGTCCAACGTACCACCATTGGTAGTCCATTATTGTCCATTTGTAACATTTAAAGGAAGGGAAACATAGGTCGAAAACATGGCAAAATAGTTTTAAATTTTGAAGTTTTTGAAGAGTGTACCGGTACTGTTTTCTCACTAGTTTCGGGTGTATCGGTACGCTATTCCGAGAAGTGACGCCCCATATTCATCAAGGCATAATGTAAACACATAACATGCCCACAAATTCATATAACACAAGAATCACATTGGATCTATTTCACATATCTAATTCTAGAAATCACATTTAGCAATTTCTAATTACCAATCCAAGCTAGGATTTATCTTTACCCATTTCACCCAATTTACAACAATAGGCAAGTGATATATATAATCTATCAACCTACCCATTTCACAAAACATACTAGGCTTGGAATAAACCTTAGTATGAGGGAACCCTACCTCTTGAAGCGCAGAGAACAACCGTAGGAAGCCTCCAAGACCCAATTCTAGCCCAAAGCCCTAGCTTCCAAAAATCCCGTCCTTGGAATTTCGCCAAAACCCAACCTCCTTGGTATGGTTTTGTAGCCCTTGGAGAGGAGAACAATTTTCCCTCTTGGCTCGAGTTGATTTGAGCTCTCAATCTCCGTAGATCGTAGAGAGAAGATGTGAAGAACCTAGCTCTTTCCCTCTCTTCTTTCTCACGTTGAACGGCTGAAGCAAAATGGGGAGAAATCTGATTTTCTCCCCTATTTATATCCTTTAAATACTTGGTCCACAATGCGCCACACGACCTTTCTTTCCCGGATCCGTTTTAGCCCCGAAACGATTAAATTTCGCTCCGGTTCAAGTTCAAAATATTTTTATTTTAACTTGCCATCATTTATTTCCCAAAATTTAAAATTTTATTCATAAATTCGTTTTTTGGTCTCCCGAGGCCCTACCGCCTCGTAAAACGTAAAAAATCCAACTAACTCGGAATTTAACGAAATTTGACAGGGTAACTAGATTTCGCGAGACAAATCCAACGGTGAGGTCCGTTTCGTCATCTGAGCTCTAGAAAAATTCAAGTTCGCAACCTGCACCGTAGTGGTAAATTAACATTTTGCCCTTTTTCACAAAAGTTCAAATTTACACGGGTTTTACATTCTTCCCCTCTTAAAAGAATTTCATCCCCGAAATTCACACACTCCTGCACATACAACCACATGCATATGCAACATTCATATAATACGAAATGACTATAAGAATGTACCTTCATCCTCAAATAAGAAAGGATAATTGGCGCGTATGGTGTCCTCACGCTCCCATGTTGCCTCCTCCACTCGTCGGTGCTGCCATAACACCTTCACTAGCCTCACAGTCTTGCCTCGCAAAACCTGCTTCCGGCTATCCATGACACGCACTGGTCCCTCCTCGAAGGTCCCATCCGCATCAACCATCAGCTCACTCCAATCCACCACATGAGTCGGGTCCGGAGTATACTTCCAGAGCATAGAGACATGGAATACCGCGTGAACACCCGATAAATTTGGTAGTAACGCCAACTTGTAAGCCACAGTACCAACCCTCTCAAGTATCTCGAAGGGCCCGATATACCTCGGCGACAGCTTTCCCCGCTTGCCGAACCTGACCACTCCTCTCTTAGGCATCACCTTTAAGAAGACATGATCACCCACCTCAAACTTCAGAGGTCGACGCCGTCTGTCGACGTAGCTCTTCTGTCGGCTCTGTGCCGTGAGAAGACGCTTCCTTATCAAGTCCACCTTTTCTGAGGTATCTCTAATCAAATCTGGACCTGTAGAGGGTCTCTCTCCAACCTCCGTCCAACAGACCGGAGAATGGCAAGGCCTCTCATAAAGTGCCTCATAAGGTGCCATCTGTATGCTCGCCTGATAACTGTTGTTATAGGCGAACTCCACTAAGGGTAAATGCTCTTCCCAGCTACCCTTAAAGTCTAGGACGCATGCCCGTAGCATGTCCTCTAATATCTGGATGGTCCTCTCCGACTGACCGTCTGTCTAAGGATGAAAGGTTGTGCTCATCATCAATTGCGTCCTCAGGGCCCGTTGGAAACTCTCCCAAAAATGGGCCGTAAACTTGGGATCTCGATCCAACACTATAGATACGGGTACCCCATGCAACCGGACAATCTCCCGTATATACAATCGACAGAATTCCTCCAGTGTGAAGGTCATCCGCACTGCCAAAAAGTGTGCCGACTTCGTAAGCCGATCCACTATCACCCACACCGCGTCATGTCCCCGCGATGTCCGTGGCAAGCGGGTCACAAAATCCATCGTGACATGCTCCCACTTCCACTCAGCCACTTCCAAGGGCTGGAGCAACCTTGCTAGTCTCTGGTGCTCAGCCTTGACCTGTTGACATGTGAGTCATCTATTGACAAAGTCGCCAATCTGCCTCTTCATCCCACTCCAATAATACTGGCGACGAAGATCATGATACATCTTCGTGCCGCCTGGATGCACAGCAAAACGGGAGCAATGGAACTCCCTAGGGATCTCCTCTCTCAGATCCGCCGACTGGGGAATCACAACCCTTCCCCTAAACCGAAGACTGCCATCTGAGTGAATGGCCCAGCCCTCGTCACCAGTACCCGTCTGCACTCGGTCCCTGAAGGATGATAACTCTGGGTCTTGCCTCTGGGACTCAATCACCCTACTCAGTAAGGAAGGTGTAGCCATCAAGCTCCCTAAAACACCCTGAGTCTGACCCCGATAATGCAACCCAAATTGGCCCACGGTCTCAAGCATCCGCCACTCCCGGGAAGCTACACTAGCCAAGATTCCCCGTGACTTCCGGCTAAGTGCATCAGCCACCACATTTGCCTTAGCGGGATGGTAATGTAAGGTGAAGTCATAGTCCTCTAGGTACTCCATCCACCTACGCTGCCTCATGTTGAGGTCCCGCTGAGTGAAGATGTATTTCAGGCTCTTATGGTCTGAGAACACCTCAAATTGCTCACCATATAAATAGTGGTGCCAAACCTTCAAGGTAAAGACAATGGCCGCCAACTCCATGTCGTGCGTGAGGTAATTCTGTTCGTGGTTCTTTAATTGTCGAGAACCATAAGACACCACCCACCCGGACTGCATTAAAATGCATCCAAGTCCGTCCTTAGAGGCATCACAATACACGGTGTACCTCTATCCCCTTTCCGGGACTATCAAAATAGGAGCTGAAGTAAGCCTCATTTTCAACTCCTGGAATGCCTTCTCACACGAGTCATTCCAATCAAACTTGACCTCCTTCTGGGTCAATCTAGTCATAGGAGCAGCTAGTCGGGAGAAGTCTTCGATGAACCTCCTGTAATATCCCACCAATCCCAAGAAACTACATATCTCGAAGACTGACTTCCGCCTCTCCCAATTCATAACTACCTCAACCTTCTCCGGGTCAATTGACACACCCGAAGCCGACACCACGTGTCCCAAAAATTTCACTTATGTAAGCCAAAATTCACACTTGCTGAACTTGGCATACAACTGGTGGTCCCTCAAGGTCTGAAGAACAATCCTTAAGTGACCTTCATGCTCCTCTTCAGATTTGGAGTAGATCAGGATGTCGTGAAAAAACACCACGATGAACTGATCTAAATAGGGTTGGAATACCCTATGCATGAGATCCATAAATACCGCAGGGGCATTCGTCAATCCAAATGGCATCACTGTGAACTCGAAATGCCCGTACCGCGTTCTGAACGCCGTCTTAGGGATATTAGCCTCCCTGATCCTCAACTGATGGTAGCCCATGCGGAGATCTATGTTGGATTAGACCCGCGCTTCTCTCAACTGATCAAACAGATCGTCAATCCTCGGCAAAGGATACCTATTTTTTATGGTGACCCTATTTAACTGCCTATAGTCTATACATAGTCGAAGAGTCTTATCCTTCTTCTTGGCAAACAATACCGGAGCGCCCCAAGGTGAAGTGCTCGGTCTAATAAAACCCTTGTCCAATAATTCTTGTAATTGGACATTGAGTTCCTCCAACTCAGCTGGTGCCATCCTATGCGGAGTCATAGAAATGGGCGAAGTACCCGAATGTAACTCAATGCTAAAGTCCACATCCCTATGGGGAGGTAATCCCGGTAGCTCGTCCGAAAAAACGTCCTCATACTCACACACCACCCGAGGTAGACCCAACTCTTGTCTCACCTCGTCCTCCAGGGTAAGGCTCGCAAGCCAACCCATCAACTGCCCGTGTCATCGTGAATCATACACGGCTTGGGGCAAGGCATCGTGCTTTTCCCCCTGAAATTTAAAACAAACACCGTCCGGTGTATAGGCGGTGACCCTCTTCCGATCACAATCAATGACGACCCGATGTGCCACCAACCAATCCATCCCTAGGATGACATCGAACTCCGACATGTCCATGACCCTAAGGTCCACAGTGAGTAGAATCCCCGAGATCTCTAACTCATAACCCCGACATATCCTATCAACACATACCCTAGCTCCTAGGGGTGAATTCACATACAACGGCTCTTCCAATGTATCAACCTCTAAGCCCAAATCCCTCACACATGATGCAGAAATGAATGAATGCGATGCACCAGAGTCAAATAACACCCTAGTCCATAAGCGAGAGAGTAGAAATGTACCCTGAATGACTGACTGATCCACTAGCTCAGCCTGAGGTGTGATGGCGTAGACACGCCCCTGGGTCCCCGAAGTCCCAACTTGCATGCCCTGTCCTCGACCTCTACCCGTGCCCTGGCCCATCTGGCCTGCTTGCGGAGTCCCCGCTTGGAAAGTGGTAGGGGCCTAAGTAGTGCCCTGGAACTGATACTGGCTTCCCTGGCCCATGGTGGGGTAGGGAGGAACAAAGTGTGTATGTGGCTGTCCCGCTGATGACTGGGACTGGGATGTCCCATAACTCTGGGATCCCTGCCTCTGAGGACAATCCCGTCTCACATGACCCGGCTGATGGCAATGATATCAAGTCTTCTGACCTGCCTGATATGTTGTCCTGAAGTTTCCCCTGACTTGGGAGGATCAACCTTGACCTTGGCCCTGATACCCACGGCCCTGTCCCTGAAATCCTTATGGAGTAGAAGTCCTCTGCTTCTTCCCCGAACTAGAAGAAGAGGATTGACCCTCCTTCTTCTTATCCTTAGCACCCGCCTCCCGGATGCTTCGTGCATCATCAACCTCTCTCTCAATGGCCATAGCTGTCTCGACCATCGAATCCAAGTCTTGCAGGCGGAGACCCATAATCTTTCCCCGGATGGATAGTTTCAAACCATCCTCAAACCTTCTTACCTTGGCCATGTCTGTGGCCACGTAATCATCGGCAAAGCGAGCTAATTCGGTGAACTTAGCCACATACTCTATCACCGTCATTGTCCCTTGCTTCAAATCTAGGAATTCTCGGGCCTTTGCATGTCGAACGGCCGTTGGGAAGTATTTACCCATGAAGAGCTCCCGAAACTCTCCCCATGTCATGGTCTCTAAGTTCTTTGAGGCCATCACCCAATCCCACCACAATTGGGATTTTCCCTCTAGCTGGAATGCAGCTAGTCTTATCTTAGTGGCATCTGAGGTGACCTCCATTGCCCTTAAGATCTTATTGACTTGCCGGAACCAATGGTCGGCCACCATCGGATTCGCCCCTCCCACAAAAACTGGAGGTTTGTGTGCTTTAAACTGTTGGAGGTTACTTGTGCCTCCATGTCCGGCATTTGCACTGGCTTGTGCTATAGTAGCCACCATCATGCCCATGGTTTCCGTAAACGCTTGTTGGTCGAAGACCAGTGGTGGTTGATTATTGTTCCGCCCACCACCTCGACGTCCCCTTCTTCCACTTGCCATCTATACACATGTCAAGTGGCAATGGCACACTAACTTAGTATCCCTAGATAGGGATCAAGTTGTAACGTTATAAAATTTTCCCATTGTCTCACTAGTAGCGCGTATGCCACCACTAGTAGACACCTACGCTTTGAACTTCCCTGTTCATTTACTTTCCCACTCTCAAGGTTAAGTTCTCTAACTCTAGTGTGTCCATTTCCATACACATTTTACCATGCATATTATTTACACAACACATACCACATAACATGTAATGCAGAATGAATGCAATGGTCTAGACCCATGCCCCATCAAGCCCTAGGTAAATCGTATACCTAGGCTCTGATACCAAGCTGTGACGCCCCATATTCATCAAGGCATAATGTAAACACATAACATACCCACAAATTCATATAACACAAGAATCACATTGGATCTATTTCACATATCTAATTCTAGAAATCACATTTAGCAATTTCTAATTACCAATCCAAGCTAGGATTTATCTTTACCCATTTCAATACACATTTCACCCAATTTACAACAATAGGCAAGTGATATATATAATCTATCAACCTACTCATTTCACAAAACATACTAGGCTTGGAATAAACCTTAGTATGAGGGAACCCTACCTCTTGAAGCGCAGAGAACAACCGTAGGAAGCCTCCAAGACCCGATTCTAGCCCAAAGTCCTAGCTTCCAAAAATCCCGTCCTTGGAATTTCGCCCAAACCCGACCTCCTTGGTATGGTTTTGTAGCCCTTGGAGAGGAGAACAACTTTCCCTCTTGGCTCGAGTTGATTTGAGCTCTCAATCTCCGTAGATCGTAGAGAGAAGGTGTGAAGAACCTAGCTCTTTCCCTCTCTTCTTTCTCACGTTGAACGGCTGAAGCAAAATGGGGAGAAATCTGATTTTCTCCCCAATTTATATCCTTTAAATACTTGGTCCATAATGCACCACACGACCCTTCTTTCCCGGATCCGTTTTAGCCCCGAAACGATTAAATTTGGCTCCGGTTCAAGTTCAAAATATTTTTATTTTAACTTGCCAAAATTTAAAATTTTATTCAGAAATTCGTTTTTGGGTCTCCCGATGCCCGACCGCCTCGTAAAACGTGAAAAATCTGACTAACTCGGAATTCAACGAAATTTGACAGGGTAACTAGATTTCGCGAGAAAAATCCAACGGTGAGATCCGTTTCGTCATCCGAGCTTTAGAAAAATTCAGGTTCGCAACCTGCACCGTAGTGGCAAATTACCATTTTGTCTTTTTTCACAAAAGTTCAAATTTACACGGGTTTTACAGTAATCCAATTGTTGAAGGTCTTGTGGCAACATCATGGGATGGAGGAAGTTAACTGGGAACCAGAGCTGGAGATGCGAGAGAAGTACCCTCATTTTTTCTCCACATAAGCTTAAGTTTCGAGGACAAAACTTTCTTTAAGGGGAGTGGATTGTAAACCCCCACATGCTTATCTTTCTATAGTAAAGTAATTATTTTGAAATGCTCATATATGTAATGATGTAAGAATGAACTATATATATTGTAAGAGTATAAATAAAAATGTTAGGCGAGGTAATAGGGTGTGTAGTAGAAGTTAGGAAGTATTCCGGAGTTAAAGCACACTTTAGATAGAATTTGGGTAGGAAGGAATTTGACACTGTCTTAGTATTTAGACCATAACCTTTTACCTTCAAGTCCTTTTGATTTGAAAATTTTACAATAGAAACTAGATTTCCAGGGCTACAAAAGTATTTTCACAAAAATTTTCCAAATTGACCTCAAAAGAGGCCAAAACTTCATTGGAAGTTCAGCTAAAAATGGGAGTCCATTCGAACGTGAATGGATCCTTTCGAACGACAGTTAGTCCTAGTACTTTTGTGTCTGACAGAACTTTGATAGAAAATCAAAAGTACTGGGAGCAAGAAACGTTCAAAAGCCCAAATGACATTCTAACGTTAGGTAGATAGTTCGAATTTCAAGCCTCTAGCTCGAACATGAGGTCGCAATTCTCAATATCAAATTTGCAACGATTGGACTGTATTCTCATACTGTAAATACCCAAGGACATCTTCCCTAGCCCTATTTCCTCAGTTCTAACCCTAGAGAACTGGGAGAGCAAGAGACAAGAGGAGAAACACGAGATTAAGGGGGATTTTTACGTTGAAACGGATTAAATACGCTAGGTTTTCACAAAAAAACTACGAAATCGAAGTAAGGGATTTTTATTGAGTTCTTTCATTGAGACTTAGGTTATAATTATGTATGTTTTTAATCTTCTAGATAAGTATATGATAAATATGTATGAGTTCTTGGTTTCTTTATCATTGGAACATGGTCTTGAACAAAATACATATTTGGGTTCAAGGAATACATGTTCTATTGTAAAATTCATATGGATTCTTGATTTTTAAATTCCTGTTCTTGATTAAATCATGTTTTCATCTAATACTTGTTCTTGTTCCAAGAAATTATGATTCTTGGCAAAACCATAGAATTTGGATATCGAAATTATGAAGGTTTTCTTGATATGATCTCTTGCATATTTTAATTCTTTTATTACTGTAATATATTGAGAATTGTACAATTGTGATACTTGAATTGGTAATGAAAATTTTGATTGGTTAAGATTGTGGTTGTTGAGAAAGTTGTGGTTTCATCTCTTGTATGGTTTGTTGTGACGGGATTGAATTGTCTTCGATAGCTAGCGTAGAGTGTTAGAGGTTAGTCTATCCCAATGGGGGTGAGATGGTTGTCTAACACTTGTAGTGGATTGTTGTTTGTGAGAGCAACCACTATTGTTCACGTAAGTTCAAGGCTGAGGGATGATATGCCTTTCCTGGGAAGGATTCGTCAATGTCTTGGGAGACGGTATACGCCCTTCCTAAAGTGGTTTGTGATTTGACCCTACGGGGAATGATTGAGATTGTGTGGTTGTGGTGTGTGAACGAGGTAGAATTGTTGTGTAGATTCCTGAGAAGTTACCAACATACATGAGACTATAGGATGATGCTACAGAGTTATTAATTGATTGCATCAATTATAACATGTTTATTCATTTCATTGATTTATTGTATTTTCGTACACTTGAGATCATTATAACTGTCATTGTTTTACTTTCAAAAAGGTATATATGTTATTTTCCAAAAGAGACTTGTCTTCTTTTTGTTGTTTTAAAATCTTGTTGGGATTTGAGAGGAATTTCCTACAGGCTTTTGCTCACCCCCTACAACACATTACAGATTTTGGTAGCGAGGAGGATGTCGAGTTAGATGAGCAGGTTGATCTCGAGGCTGGAGAGGGTCAGTATGAGGATCCTGAAGTGGAGAGATGATTCGTTTTAGTTCTGATTATTGTATTTGGAGAGATTTTAGTGAAACAATGTTTCAATTAGTTTTATCATTCCTTTGCTAGATACTATTTGATTTTGAACTGTAAGTTGGAGAAATTACGATATTTTATTGGCTTTGGCATTTATTCTTTAACAGATGGATGAATGGTTTATTACTGAATGGTTATTGTAATTGCTCTCATAATTGGATGGTTTTTAGATAGTAATGCCTTCCGGGGTGGATTTTGGGGCGTTACAAGTTTGGTATCAAATCTTAGGCTTTAGGTCTTACATGGGAGCTATAGGGTATGAATTACCACTAGAGAGTTAGGGTTAGGAAGAATGAAATTATAGAATTGAGTCTAATAACAGGCCTTAGGCTTTAGACTCTAGGGTGAATTAGGGTTTCTTGTAAGTTAAGGAAACTAAGCTGAACTTTGTTGTGCAGAATGGGCGGTAGAAGGGGACGAGGACGTGGAGGTTTCGTGAACCTGCCACCACCACCTCCTCCGAATGCTATGAGTGGTATCGACCAATGCCTATAGGAGTTGACCACTCTAGTATAGAACCAGAATGGAAACCACAACCAGAATGTGGCGGCACAACCACTGGCAGTGGGACAAGGAGATGTCAATGAAAACCGTAGGATGGTGGTGTTGCGAGAATTCTTACGACAGTGCCCACCCACTTTCTAAGGAAATTCTAATCCAATGGAGGCGGATAAGTGGATTAGGAGAGTTAGGAAATGTGTGATACCATGGGGATTGTTGCTGATCTCCGGGTGGGACTAACGACCTATTTGATCGAAGGAGAAGCGGATCACTGGTGTGATTCAATGAAGCGAATGCATGCAATGGATACCATGAATTGGAAGATGTTTGATCACATCTTCCAAGATAAATATTTCCCTGAGTCTGTGAAGGATATGATGAGTGCGGACTTCTTGGCTTTGAAGTAGGGCAGCATGACGGTGACTGAATACGAAATAAAATTTGATGATTTGTCTCGCTCCTCAATCGAGTTTGTGGCCACTAGTGCAAAGAGAGCTAAACGCTTTGAACAAGGTTTGAGGCCATTCATCCACGAGAAGCTAGTTGCACTTAGGATTCGAGAATACAAGGATCTAGTGGAACGGGCAAACTTGGTGGAGAGAGACACAGAGGAGCCAGACGAAGACAAACTTTTGCTAGAGGAAGTCCCTTGAGATCCGGTAGCAGCAGTGGAGTCACACAAAGGGCAGCTCCATACCACAGACCTAATCAAACTTCGGGGCAAAGCAATCAAGCAATTCGAGGAGTTGGGGTTACTCGGAATTGAGCAGACACTGACTTGCGTCAATGCTTTGCATGTGGAGGTGTCGGACACTTCAAAAATAATTGTCCATCATTTCTACCAAAGAACAATCAACCAGCAGGACAACATAATGTGAACAAGCCCCGACCTCAGAGGCCGCTACCACAGAAGAACCCTGGTGCAATTGTACCAACTGGTACCACTCAAGGCCAAGTTTTTGCAATAACTAAAACGGGGGATGATCTCGCCAATGTTGTGGTTAAAGGTATCATTTTACTGTATAATTCTTGGGCACGTATATTATTTGATCCTGGTGCTACTCACTCATTTATACGCTTGGCATATTTTAAAACACTGGGATTAAAATGTGAAAATTTAGACAAGGAGTTCAATGTTGCCTTACCCACAGGTGAATAATTAGAAACCCTTAAGGTGTGTCGGGGTTGCACACTTTGGATAGGGGAACAAGAGTTCAGGGTAGATTTGGTAGTGTTGGACATGTAGGGGTATGATGTGATCTTTGGAATGGACTTGTTGTCGGCACACCATGTGGTGATGGATTGCTTCCAAAAAAGGGTAGTGTTCCAATCACCGGGGGGAGTAGAATTCAGCTTCACAAATGAGCGGAATGCTTTCCACCCTTTCCCCGTGACGGTTAAATGGTTCTTACAGGTTAAGGCATGAAGTAGTCTAAGTTTTCTTGCTATCTTAATGGGAGAGAAACGAGTTGACTCCACGCGAGAGTTGATATCTGTGGTGTCAGACTTTCCAAATGTATTTTCGGATGAGTTGTCTGGCTACTACCTAAAAGAGAGATCGAGTTCACCATTGACTTGTATCTCGGAACAGAACCCATTTCTATTGCACCTTATCGGATGGCACCTTTGGAGTTAAAGGAGCTAAGGAAGAAATTAGACCAGTTACTAACAATTAGGTTTGTTCATTTAAGTACTTCACCTTAGGGAGCCCCAGTCCTCTTTGTGAAGAAGTATGATGAAATACTTCGGTTATGCACGGACTATCGGAGGTTGAACCGAGTGACAATGAAGAATAAATACCCATTACCTCGGATTGATGATTTATTTGATCAGCTGAGGGGTTCTAAGTATTACTCCAAGATTGATCTACGCATAGGGTACCATCAACTGAGGATCAAGGAGGAGAATATTCCCAAGACAGCTTTCTGTACCAGGTATGAGTTCTGGATGAAGGAAGTGAAATTCCTTGGCCAAGTTGTGTCAGAACAGGGTGTAGTTGTTGACCCCGCAAAGATTGAAGCAGCGATGAAGTGGGAACCACCGAGGAATGTGACAGACATATGTAGTTTCCTAGGCTTAGAAGGCTACTACAGGAGGTTTGTAGAAGGGTTCTCAAAGCTAACTATGCCAATGAACCACTTTACAAAGAAGGGGGAAAGATTCTTGTGGACTCAACAGTGTGAACTAGCCTTTCGCACCTTGAAGTAAAGGTTGACAACAACACCTGTCCTAATTATTCCGAACAGTGGGGAAGGATACGATGTTTACACAGATGCTTCGTTACGAGACTTGGGATATGTGCTAATGCAGGGAGGTAAGGTAGTTGCTTATGGCTCGAGACAACTAAAGATTCATGAGCAGAACTGTCTCACTCACGACTTGGAGCTGGCTGCTGTGGTTTTTGCTCTTAAGTTGTGGAGGTGTTACCTGTATGGAAAAAAGTTTCAAGTGTTTTCTGATCATAGGAGCCTTAAGTATATATTCTCACAGAAAGACTTGAATCTTCGGCAAAGAAGGTGGATTGAATATCTAGAAGACTACGATTTCACACTCAACTACCATCCAGGGAAGGCTAATGTGGTAGCAGATACACTTAGCAGAAAGTCTCGGGGGTGAAATCAATATTCTTGCAATTAATAGGTGGAAGATGATTGGTATTTTGGAGGAATTTGATCTATTTGTGGATGATTGAGCATAAACAAGCCTATTCCTAACCCTTTAACCACTATCCCCCAAAATGTATGTGTGATGTTTATTCAGTCGGGAAGGGAGGTCATGCTCCCTTGGGATAGTGTGAAAAGAAAGGGCAATAGGGAAGGATATAAGTCAGTGGGAATGTGATAGTTGAATGCACAAAAATGCTCCCCAATTGCAAGGAGACTTTCGTGGGTCGTCTTTTACTTGGTGGTATTCCAATGTCGTTTCCACGGGGAAGGAAGTAAACCAATTTGAAAGTGATTTGGGAAAAGAAAGTGTAAAATTCTTGTTGTTGGAAATTGTTTGGTGAAGTGTGTTTTGGTGAAATTAGAATGAGAAAACAAGTGTTGGCAATTCCAAGAGGTCCCTCCAATGGGTATGCTATCTCAACTCAAATCACTCCTCCGATTGAGCAAGAATGAACGGTTGATTCACGGAAAGCCGAGGATGATGTTGGTGAATGCCTAAGCATAAACCGTGACTAGGCCTACGGATTATCAAAGATTCACCAATTCATCCACCTTCAATCCGGTCAAACCGAACCATGGGACTCTAAAGGGAGGGTGTAGAAAGAGTTGAAATGGTATACCCAAATGGGGATTCCCTTGGTCTTGCCAACAACAAGTGTTTAGCTACTCATACTAAAACTAGAAATGACAATGTAAAGATAATGCATTGTAAGGATATGGAGTTTTGAAGTACCTAAGCACAAGAAATCATAGACTAGAAGTGAATGGCATGAAAATCTATTTTATAGCTATGAACATGAATAACTTTTGAAGCATTAATGGTAGAACTTAAATGGGAGCATTAAACTAGCAATGACATAAGGGAAAATGACATTAATGGCATTCATTCAAGATATAAAGGTTCCTACCATTGATTACATGACAATGCAGCAAAAGAAATGCAAAAATCACAACTTTCTCTCTCTAAAACTACTATTCATTGTCTTCCTCGCCCAGAGCTTCTCTCTCTAAAAACTCTCCAATGTAATACATAATACCTCTCTACAATGGAGAACCCTCTACATCCAAACGTGCCAAGGGAACAGGGGTAGCCCTGGAGATGTGATCTCCATCAATAGGTTGCAGGTGATGGGCTAGACAGGGGCATGGCAGAGCAGTCATCAACACCCAGCAACTCCACTTCTCTTTCCTCTCATTAATGCTCAATGCAATCAAAGTACAAGAGAGAGTGTGAACACCATGAATAGTGTTGTGGGCGTGCAGGAGAAAAGCATGGAGGGGTCCACAAGACAGCTGAGCAGATCTGCAGAATTTGGGCACTTCAGGAAATCAGTACCGGTACCGAGTACCGGTACTGCGATTCCAGTAGGTTTTCAGTACCGGTACTGGGTACCGGTACCATTTGGTACCGGTACCGAGTACCGGTACTGTTATGCATCCATTTCTGAATTTCTTGATTTCTTTGCTCCCGATCTATCCTCAAACTATCATTTCAACTCCTTTCATTCCAAGTGGTATGGGAGGGTCTTTGAAAGCCATATTTAGCTTCATTCAACTACAAAAACAACAAATTGATGTTAAGACTTCAATCATCATAACTTAGATCATTTAAAGCTCAAAAGCAAGTGAAATGAGTTGATTAGCATCTTAAAAATATACAAAGTTGTGTGCTAATCAGTGGATAAACAGAATGATTGACCATGCTTATTTAATCTTTTAGCTCAACCAATTCTCCGACAAATGATTGTAGAGTTGCAACGAGTAGATATAGAGTTGGGAACTATCTGGGATAGATTGGAAAGGAATGAGATTGTTGAGAACTAGTCTATACATAATGATGGGTTACAGTTTCATGGAAGGCTGTGTACCAAACAATGACCAAGTAAGGGAAGAAGTGTTGGAGGAGAGCCATCTTTCAAAATTCTCCATACATTCGGGTAGTACTAAGATGTATAGATACATGAAGTGTCAATATTGGTGGAAAGGGATGAAACAAAACGTGTCTAAGTACGTTGCAAATTGCGCAGCGTGTCAACAGGTAAAGATTGAGTATCAAAGACCGGGAGGTTCGCTCCAATCCTTACCGATTCCTAAGTGGAAGTGGGACCATATTACTACAAATTTTGTATCAAGATTACCCAAGAACGTCAAGGTCATAATGCGATTTGGGTGGTAGCTGATAGATTGACAAAGACTTATCACTTTATACCTGTTAAGACCACAGATAACTTGGTAACCTTGAGCCAGTTATACATTCGGGAGATAGTGAGGTTACATGGGGTACCGTTATCGATTGTGTCCGATCGACATAGTCGCTTTGTGGCTACATTCTGGCAGAGCTTACAGGAGGCATTGGGAACAGATTTGCATGTCAGTACAGCATTTCATCCTCAGACAGACAGACAATCTGAGAAGGTGATCAAAATTTTGGAAGATATGTTGAGGCCATGTGTTCTTTACCTCAAAGGAAGTTGGAGTAAACATCTTCCATTGGTGGAATTTGCCTATAACAACAACTATCAGGCAAGTATTGGAATGGCTCCTTATGAGGCATTTTATGGAAGACCATGTAGGTCCCTGACTTGTTGGTTAGAAGCTGGAGAGAGTAGCTTGTTTGGACAAAAAATTGTTTGGGAGACTACTAAGAAAATTCAACTAATTAGGGAAAGACTACGCATGGCTCAAAGTTGACAGAAAAGCTATACGGATAGATGAAGACCCATGACATTCCAAGAGGGGGACTATGTGTTCCTCAAGGTGTCACTGAAAAAGGGAGTGTTTAGATTTGGCAAGAAGGGAAAGTTAGCCCCAAGGTACACCGAACCATTTGAAGTGATCAAAACTGTGGGCAAAGTGGCATATCAACTTAGGTTACCAGCCCAGTTGTCCAGGATACATGACGTGTTCCATGTGTTAATGTTAAAAAAGTGAAAATTCGATACTACGCATGTCGTGGATTTGGAAGAAATTGATATTCAAGATGGAGTAACATATGAAGAACAACCGGTGAAGATTCTCGATACCAAGGAGAAGGTGCTTTGCAATAAAGTAATCCAATTGTTGAAGGTCTTGTGGCAACATCATGAGATGGAGGAAGCTACCTAGGAACCAGAGCTGGAGATGCAACAGAAGTACCCTCATTTTTTCTCAACGTAAGTTAAGTTTTGACAACGAAACTTTCTTTAAGGGGGTGGATTGTAAACCCCAACATGCTTATCTTTATATAGTAACGTAATTATTTTGAAATGCTCATATATATTTAATGATGTAAGCATGAACTATATATATTTTAAGAGTAGAAATAAAAATGTTAGGCGAGGTAATAGGGTGTGTAGTAGAAGTTATGAAGTATTCCGGAGTTAAAGCACATTTTAGATGGAATTTGGGTAGGAAGGAATTTGACACTGTCTTAGTATTTGGACCATAAATTTTTACTCTGATGTCCTTTTGATATGAAATGTTTACAGTAGACACTATACTTGTAAGGCTACAAAAGTGTATTTCACGAAAATTTTTCAAATTGACCTCTAAATAGGACAAAACTTCATTGGAAGTTTAGCTAAAAATGGGAGTCTGTTCGAATGTGAATGAATCCGTTCGAATGACAGTTAGTCCAAGTACTTTGTGCCTGATAGAACTCTGATGGAAAAACAAAAGTACTGGGAGCAAGCAACGTTCAAAAGCCAAAATGACATTCGAACGTTAGGTACATAGTTCGAACGTCAAGGCTCTAGTTCGAACGTGAGGTCGCGATTCTGAGTATCAAATTTGTACCGATTGGATTGTTTTCTCATACTATAAATACACAAGGACGTCTTCTCTAGCCCTATTTCCTCAGTTCTAACCCTAGACAGACTTGGAGAGCAAGAGATAAGAGAAGAAACATGAGATTAAGGGGGATTTTCAAGTTGAAACGAATCAAATACACTAGGTTTTCACACAAAAAACTACGGAATCGAAATAAGGGATTTTTCTTGAGTTCTTTCATTGAGACTTAGGGTATAATTATGTATGTTTTTAATCTTCTTGATAATTATATGATAAATATGTATGAGTTCTTGGTTTCGTTATCATTGGAATATAGTCTTGAACAAAATACATGTTTGGGTTCAAGGAATACTTGTTCTTGAATTTTCAAAATCTTAGTTTTTCCAAAATATATGTTCTATTGTGAAATTCATATGGATTCTTGATTTTTAAATTCCTTTTCTTGATTAAATCATATTTTCATCTAATACTTGTTCTTGTTCCAAGAAATTATGATTCTTGGCAAAACCCTAGAATTTGGATATCGAAATTATGAAGGTTTTCTTGATATGATCTCTTGCATATTTTAATTTTTTTATTACTTTCATATATTGATAATTGTACAATAATGATACTTGATTTGGTAATGGAAATTTTTATTGGTTAAGATTGTGGTTGTTGAGAAAGTTACATCTCTTGTATGGTTTGTTGTGACGGACTTGAATTGCCTTTGATAGCTATCGTAGAGTGTTAGAGGTTAGTCTATTACAATGGGGGTAAGATGGTTGCCTAACACTTGTAGTGGATTGTTGTTTGTGAGAGCAACCACTATTGTTCACGTAAGTTCGAGGCTGAGGAATGGTATACCTTTCATGAGAAGGATTCATCAATGTCGTGGGAGATGGTATACGCCCTTTCTAAAATGGTTTGTGATTTGGCCCTGCGGGGAATGATTAAGGTTGTGTGGTTGTGGTGTGTGAACGAGGTGGAATCGTTGTGTAGATTCCTGAGAAGCAACCAACATATATAAGAAGATGGGATGATACTACTAAGTTATTAATTGATTACATCAATTATAATATGTTTATTCCTTTCATTGATTTATTGTATTTTCGTACACTTGAGATCATTATAACTGTCATTATTTTACTTTCAAAAAGGTATATATGTTATTTTTCAAAAGAGACTTGCCTTCTTTTTTTTGTTTTAAAACCTTGTTGGGATTTGACAGGGATTTCCTACGGGCTTTTGCTCATACAACACATTACAGATTTTGGTAGTGATGAGAATGTTGAGTTAGATGAGCAGACTGATCTCGAGGCTGGAGAGGGTTAGTATGAGGATCCTGAAGTGGAGGCTAGAGATGCTTCGTTTTAGTTCTGATTATTGTATTTGGAGAGATTTTTGTGAAACAATGTTTCAGTTAGTTTTATCGGGGTCCTTGTTCAAGAATTCTCCATTGCACATCATATCAATGAACTGTTGGTGTCCTAGCATAATTCCTTTGTAGAAGAAACTAACCAGTTGCCACGGTTGAAATCCGTGATGTGGAATGGAGTGCAATAAATCATTATATCTCTCCCAACATTGATAAAACTGCTCATTTGATTTCTCAGAAAATTTTTGAATTTGTTTTTTCAAAGCAGTGATCTTGTTGGGCACCGGAAAAAACTTGTTTAGAAATTCAACAAACATTTGGGCCCAAGAACTTATCAAGCGTGGTTTCAAGGAATTCAACCAAGTTTTTGCTATATCTTTAAGAGAAGGGGAATAACTTCATGCGTGCCATGTCTTTCATTGCATGATTAGAGATGAATGTTCAACTATTTCCTCAAATTCCTTAATATGCAAGTAAGGATTTTCTCGTTCAATGTCACGGAATTGAGGAAGTAGTTATAACATGTCAGGTTTAATAAGAAAATCATGTGCTTGCACAGGTAAGAGTATGCATGACAGGGTGGTGTTTCGTGTGGGTTGGAGATAATTTCTCATTGACCTCACTAAGGGATCAATCGGGAGATTATTTCCTTCCTTTCTTGGAAGGGGAATTTACACTCGGGAGTTTTGTACTCAGGGTTTTGCAGGCTCCCTTGGATTGTTAGCACCAACATTCGCAAAATTATCCCCAGCATGTTCGGGGGGATCTTCGTCTATGTTCATGTTGGGTCCTTAGTCATGTCTAACTAGTCTATTTTGGTTATCATGTCCCCACATGTCAGTGCACTAACTATACATAATTAAAACTAACTAACTACAATCGAAAACTATATACAATTATATACAATGGAACAACGTACCTTAACTCGTGATGAAAATCACGAGACTTACCTCCGTTGGTTCGAATCACCTTCAAGTAATTAGCACTTATACATTCCCCGGAAATAGTGCCAAAAATGCTTGATTGTTTATTTATCCTTCCTTGTTTTTGTGGAGTGTGTTAGAATGTATGTGGGTGTCAAAAGTGGTGTACCCTCAAAATTATGATAGTGCAAAAGTTGCTTCCCAAGCGCAAGGAGGCTTATGTGTCGTGCATTAACTCGAAAAAAGTTCCGAGTTCATCTCCTCGGGGAATGTCAAGACTAAGTGTTTCGAAAGTGATTTTGAAAATAAAAGTAAAAATTGGTTCTTCGAAAGTGTTGGTGAATCGTGAGATCCGGGGTTTGAAAATCTATAAATATAAAGGGTTAGCTAATCCACGAAATTCATCCAACCAGGTATAGTTAATCAATCCTCCTTATAACTACATTGAACTCAAAAGTGTTTTTGTTCAATCGAAGATAGGAGTTAGAAATCAAGAATTACCAAATATGTGTATTGGTGTTAAATTGATTTGTAGGAAGATTGATTCGTATATGTTTGAAGGGACGATAAGCATGCCCCGTGACAAGTCTACGGTGCATCAAATGTGTACAAACCTATGTGTTGCAATCTATCTAGTCAAATTCAACACACTACACTACAAGACAATGTGTGTGAAGATTAATTTTCTCATACCCGAATGGAAATCATTCCTTGGATTTCGCCAACAAATGGTTTAGTTGGTCGTAGATGAAGTGAAAATGTTAAGGAAAATAGAAAACATTGCAAATGAAACAAGCACTAACTTAAATTAGCCAAAGAAAAGGATAAAAAAAACTTAAAGCTTTTATCAAATATCCAAAAACATAGAAGTTAAAGCACAAATGTTCAAATACTTGAAAATAGTGTTTCCCCGAACCCAATGTGATTGTGAAACTCTAACAAAATGCATTCATAATTGAAAATAGAAGTTGTACCAAGTTTAGGAATGAATATTACAAGCTTTAGAAAGTTACTAGAACGAAAATGAGCAAGAAAATACAAAAACCCAATTTTCTCTCTCTAAAACAACGGTTCTTCTTCCTTGGAGCTTCTCACTCTCTAAAAGCTTGAATGTGATAATTTGTTCCTTGGATAATTTCATGCATAATTCTCTCCCTTCTCTAAAAAGTGCTGTGAGCTCTTGATTGGAGAGAGATTGTCCAAATTTTCTTCCCAAATCAACAAAAGTATGGCCTCGTCCTTTCCAACCACTCCCCCTCTCTTTTTGTTTTCTCTTTTTCCCTCCATTCATTCATGCTTGAAAGGTGAATGTAGTGGTTAGGGGGTCATGGTGGAGTGTTAATAATGTCATAATATGACTTAGATGTCCTTAGGAGTACCCTTGTGGCCAATGAGAGCGTCGAAAGCAAAATTTGGGGAAGTCTGGGCTTAGGTACCAACACCAAATGATGAAGGTACCGGTATCCCGCTTCCAGTGGGCTCAGGTAAGGGTACCAAGCGTTGAAGGTACCGGTACCTCCTTCATTCTTCAATTTCAAATATGTCCTAGGTACCTGTACTTAGCTTCCAGTGGGCTCAGGTACCAGTACTTAGCTTCATACGTGTCGGTACCTTTTTGCTTTCTTTGATTTTTGCACTTCTACACTCCCGAGCCCTCATCTCTTGTATTCCTTCCTTCACCCTTTGTCCACAAAACATTGCGTATTTACACCCCAATCACCTACAATCTCACATTTCTCCATTAATCTCCAAATTAAACTAAATTCAAGTAAATCATTGTAAAAGAAAGCTAAAATGAATGTAATTAGGTCATTAAATATGCAATATTACGACTCATCAGATATCTAAAGATCCTTTTAGTAGTACTTAAGTGTGATTCTTTTGGATTTGCTTGATGTCTAGCACACATGCTAACACTAAAAATAATATAAGGTGTACTGACGGCCAAATAAAGTAAACTATCAATCATTCCTCTATAAAGTTTGACATCTATATTTTTTTTCTTTTTAATCTTTATCAAGTTTAATTAATGTGATCATTGGTATTCCATAAGGTTTGGAATCTTCTAATCCAAACTTCTTTAGAAGCTCTTTAGTATATTTGGATTGACATATGAAAATCCCTCTTTCTCTTGTTTTATTTGTAATCCTAGAAAGAAATTCAGTTTACCCATCAAGCTCATTTCAAATTCATTACTCATACAAGATGCAAATTTCTTACACAAGTCCTCATTAGTAGCACCAAATATAATATCATCCACAAATTATCAAAATATCATTGTCTTGTGTTTTTATGAATAATGTAATATCTACTTCTCCCATTTTAAATCCTTTACTAAGTAAAAATGTGCTTAGTATTTCATACCAAGCTCTTGGAGCTTATTAATTAAACCCGTTTGATAACTAAAATTTAAACTTTCTTAATTTGTTAAGTGCTCCTTAAAAATAGGTTACAATATTCAGTAGGAGATACCTAATTTAATTCTGAAAGTTGAAATCACTAAGCAAAATTATCTTTAATAATATTTAACATACGACAATTATACCCCAAAATATTTTATAATCCTATTAAAACTCTTATTTTTTTTTTTCTCCTGAACCCCAGGCTAGCGATGCATGGAGCATCGCCCTATTAAAACTCTTATTAGTCTTCCCTCAAACACCTCTAACCTATCTATTCTCCTTATCGATCGTCTTCTTCAATGACAGGTAAGTTTTCTTCATCCGTCAGCTTCCCTTGTCTTCTTTTTTTTTTCCCTCTTATTTGTTGCAAACACATATACGCCCACACACACAATTACAGACACAGACACAAGAACTGCGCGCACACGCACACACACACACATTCTTAATGAAATTTAATTTTTTCTATTTTTTAAATTCGATTATTTATTAGTTGTTGTTCCTTTTTCTTTTTCTTTTTATCAGATGTTATTTTTCAATTATTGTGTTATTTAATTTATTATTGTTCACTTACTGTTATTCAATTATTTATTTGTTATTATTCTTTTTTTTTATCAGATATTATTGTTCACTTATTGGGTTATTCAAGTGTTATTTTTTTGATCAGATATTATTGTTCACTTATTGTTATTCGATTATTTATTAGTTTTTTTTTTTTTTTGATTAGATGTTATTATTCACTTATTGTGCATATTTTATAAATATTTTCAAATTAAAGAGTAAAATTGAAAATTAATTTATTTTCAGATGTCAACGTTGTATAGTTATCAAACAGTTTGGTTTATCAGCACTTAAATTTCGGTGGATACCAAACAATCCACAAATTCACCATTTAGCTTTTAAACTTCACCTTTCAGTTTTAGACTTCAAATTTCAATTTATTTAAACACTACCTGAGAGGCTCGAACTTAAAACCTACATTCAAGTCTTTACATCCGATCCACCATGATGTATTCGGATTAATCAATTGTATATTATTAGCAGTACCTTCAATGCGGAGATGCAGACAGACAGGCCAACCCAAGATATTTACACAGTTGCTAGGTGTGAGCTTGTCTAGAGAAGAGCATGATTGACTATTTGTACCCACTAGATTAATATTATAATATGGTTGGACACTTAACCAAATAATAATAATTTTATTGGGTAGAGCACATCAGATTTGATTAAAAGATTAGCTATTAAAGATGTTCCAGATCATACCTAATTACCTACTTATCAAGCTGGCATCTTCATGAAATCAGCAAAGAGATCCCCACTGGAGCTTAGCTTAAGCATTATATATATCCTATGCTTTTAACAAATGGTGAGCCCCATGAGACTGATGCAATAACAAAAGGTATTCAGTGTTGGCATAAAATAGAATTTTTAAAACTTCTCAATTATTTTATTTATTTTTTAGTTTCAATTTCAGATTTTTAATTATTGGTGTTCATTTACTTTTTGTGGGTTCACTTACATTGGGCTTTTAATGCGTTATTATTGTGTTTGAAAGTTTGGGAAACTACTAACCATTGGGCTTTTAGAAGCCCATAATTGTTAAGCTTGTGGGCAAACTATACAAATAGGCCTAATATGATGTAACTCTCTGACCAGCCCTTTGTTGTCTCTTTTCTTATGTACATATTTATTCATATTTCCTAGCAGAAGTACTTTCAATTAGTATTTGTTAGTACCTTCACGCGAAGAGACACGGATGCTTTAGCGTAGTTATTGTACTCCTTTTGGACTCACAGGCCAAGTTATGTTCTATTTACATGCTAGTTGCAATTTATCATCTAGCATTTGTTGAATTTGTTTTGTCAATTGCAATTTATATTTTCCCAACATTCAGAACCTAACTTGAACAAAAAGTTTAAGCATGTAGGTACCGAGCCTATACAATACATTCCATCCATCTTTACCACCCGTTGAGAGATTTAATCCTCACTTCTAGCATTTTTCCAATTGAAGGGACCAAAAAAAATGTATCAATTTACTACCAATAGTCTTTCTTCGAAATTTTACTGAACGGGTCAATCCTCTTTTCCCATATGTTTTAGCTACTTATCGTAAGGTCTTCTTGCTTCCAATAACAAATGAAATAAACCAATAAAAATAACGTTGGTCTTCATATTGCATGATATCAAATGCTGTTGCAATTGGTTACCATGGACTCAAACAGGATTACATGTTGCGCACATGAATTAAGATCATATTCAAGACCAGAAACTCTAAAGATTTCCAAATGGCATTGAGTGTTAATTTCTGAGAGACCAATCCAAGGCCCAACATCCCAGCATTGGAATTGAGTAGAAACAGGGCCAAAAATGAAGCCCATGAGTTTACTCCAATCATATTAACAAAATCCTACCTGTTGTAAAGTAATGATACAAGTGGGATGACCAACTTGTGATGGCCTTCCCCACCGTCTCTCCCCCACCCAATTATACAACTACCAACCACTCTATTTATGACACAATATGTATTATAGCTTCGGTGGCATATAAAAGGGCTTCCAGAGCTTGTAGGAAATGGGAACAAAAAAAAGAACGAAAAGTGAAAGAAAAAGAATAGTGTTGTTGCATTAGCTAAAAAAGGGAGAATGTTAATAATATGTTTAATGTAGTGTTAATATCTTTTCATGAGATTATGTCAAATTTCAGTTCTATTCAAAAAACCGTTCTTTTATATTACATGTGATATTATTTGTTTTGTTAACAATATTCTAATCATGTAATTACTGAGTGAATAGTCACTACAACATATGTGTATTCTTTGTTGAGTGTACCTCAGGGGAGGATTGACATCAAGACTACCATGAAAGATGGTAATATTTCATGAGTGATTTTTGAGATAAAGAAATCATTACACACACATAAGTTTTTATAAAAATATATGGATAATGTTACAACTAACGTATGTTACTCTTATAGTGAATTTCAAACATTACGCACAAAAACCCTAGCTTACGCACAAACCTTAATTTACAGTTTTTAACTGTTTTATCTTACAAAATTTACTTATTTAATTATTTTAATTTACATACTAATTAGGATTAATCAAGTGTAATCATCAAGATTAACACATTGATATATTAAGTTCTTAAATAATTTATTTTATATAGAATTTTTGTATTGTTCTCTTAATATTTCGTTAATTTCACAATATGTTATTAGCATGAATCGCTCATCATCTGAGCAACAACTCATTTTGAAGTTTAAGATCACTAAGAATTTGATATTATATATTTTTCTTGAAAGCTTTGTTTAGAATTTAATATTTGTTCTTTGATATGTAAATTTATGGGGAAAAAATCATAGAAATCTTGAAGACTTCGGATCAATTTTTATAATTCAAAGAAGTCCAAAAGATTTTCTGAAGTCTTGATGAATTTAGATTAATATTTACAATTCATAAAAGTCCTGAAGACTTTGTCATACAGTTCTACAAACTTTAATTTTACGCATTGAATCATTATCATTATTAAGCTACTATACAAATTAAGATGGCTTTTACTATAACTCATATATTTACATTTTAAATTCATGTATTAGTAGCTATTGATAAAATATTATCATACTAAACTTATGAATTTAATTGATATCATAATTCATGAATAATTGAGCATGATTTTTTAGTAGTTTTGTACAGTTTATTGTCATGTTTATTAATTTATTATTTATTGAATTCTAAATGTGTTATCACATTTTAAGACCTATTGTAATATTGAATCTCGTAAAACTCGAATTTGCTGCCTCCGACCTTTCGGCCATACTTATTTGTGTTCGATCTTTGACGCTGAAATCAACCTAATTGTTATGAAACTAGGGAATACAATCGCAACAAATAATACTGCATCCACATAGGATCACACAAAAGTTTTTATTTTTCTTCGTCATCATATAGATAAAGAATTCAAAAACGAATATCTCATGATAAAGGATCCACTATATCTTTAGGATAATTTGAAGGAAATATGACTATCAGAAAAAAAAAAAAAAAATTGTATTGCTAAATGCTCTTAAAGAATGGTTGCACCTGAGGTTGCAAGGCTTTAAAAGTGTAAGTGGGTATAACTCCAATTTATTTAGAATCTGCTCATGATTGAAATTATGTGGAGAAAAAATCATTAATAAGAAAATGTTAGAAAAATATTTACCACATTTCACGCCTCTAATGTGCTCCTGCAGCAGCAATATAGAGAGTGAAAATTCACAAAATATTATGAGCTATTCTTGTTGGAAATAATGGTTTTAAATAAATAATTTTGATATTTATTTGTTTAAAACTATTAAGTATTACATGAGAAATTGTTAAAGTATTTTTGTGACTTTTGGGAGAAATGAGAAACGTGTGAAGTAAAGATGATATGAAAGACTACTAGTTCAAAATTGGTAATTTTTTGTTAAAGATATCAATCTAAATAGTTGCATTCTTTCATAAAGATACCATTAACACATTTTGGTTAAAAGACACCATTACAAATAGTCACAACTTTTCATAAAGTCACCATTGATATATCTTGGATTAAAAGACACTATTTCAAATGATTGTACCTTTTCATAAAGTCACCATTGATACCCTTTGGATTAAAAGAAACTATTACAAAATGGTTGCACCATTTATGAAAAGGCACTAGTGAGTTTATAAATAGGTGATGTCTTGCACTCCCAAATCACACCATTAAACAATTCGTACTTCTTACTAAAATTGCTCTCTCATTCTACTTCTCTTCATTCTCCCAATTTTGAATTATGTATTCAGTATTTCTTCTCTCTCTCTCTCTCTCTCTCTCTCTCTCTCTGTGTGCATATTGCTGCATTGTTCTTTCTAAGAGGTTTAAGTGCAAAACAAAAAGTTGTGTTTGTTGGAGTCTTGAAGATTAAAATGTTGCATCTTCAAGAACGAAATACATTCTATTTTGGGAGACAGTTGCTTATGAACCTAAAGCACCGAGAGGCAGTAAATCTGTTTTAAGAAAATTGTGATTATACAGGAGCTTGGATTATTGTTATTATTATTATTAGTATTATTATTTCTGGATTTCTGGTTTTCTGAATTTTTATTATTCGTGCAGTTCTGCATCACTGTAAGTGTATTTCTGTTTCTATTTTTAACATTCTGTTTTTAATTAAATTGTTTGCATATAACAGTACTAGTCATTGCCCGTGTCTGAAAGCGCCATATAATAAATAAAAATATCTCAAGCAATTGCTCAAATTCAAAAAAAAATGATCCGAAAACATTAATACCAATTCTTCTTTGAAAATGATCGAAAATATATTGTCGGTCATATCCTCCATATTATTGAACTGTCATAAAAATGAACAAAAAAATCCCCAAAACAATACCACATATACAAATACCTCAGAAAAAAAATACTAACAGAACCAAATAAAATTTATAATTTTTAAGCAATAAATGAAATCAATAAAATATTTCTCATCTATAAGAATCATGTATTCATAGCCACTGCCATCATTCAACTTAATAACACAATATAATTACAAATTTAATCCACCCATGTAATAAATTTCTCAAACAAAAAAATTGCCCACAAATGCAATCATCTATATAATAAAAATAAGTTCACAAATGCTGTCAAAAAAACTAAATTTTGCTATCTGAAATTCGACTAACTTGCAAAAGAATGAAAACAGCCTATAAATTTTTTTTATATTTAGATGTTTTTTCATTCTTTAACAACATACAAATATATATTTTTTTTTAATTCATCCACATTGAAATAATAAAAAAATTGAGAAAATATATTTACCTAAAAAGTATTGTTTCATAGATTCTGATGTTCATTGTTTCTTAGTTAGGCCTCCACGTCTTCTAATGCTTGTAAATAGATTAAGTCATTTTCGATATCTTCTAACAGATCCTCCAATTCTATCATATCTATGAAGCGATTTTTGAACTTCGTATGAATGAAGTCAATCGGTCATGCAGATAAAAACATGTTAACAACAACATACAACATAATTAGATTATTCGGACTGAAACCTTTTTGTTTCAGTTCGTAATATAATGATTCTTTCTTTTTTATATGGTCTGTGACATTTGATTATGGATTCATTTTCTCTGTCTCAAACTGTATCCACAATGGATGGATATTATGCCCTGCTTCCGCTAATAATTGTATAAATCATTCTTCACAGGTTGGTCGTTCGTGATTACAAATTTTTTCCTTTGCAGAATCCTAGGTGGTGGGAAGAGACTCTACTATTTTCTACATAATATAATCTTCACTTATGTTTTCCCTACGTTTTGTAGCATACAACTTAGTTTAATTTTTTTCAACCCAAACTCTGAGATTGGGGTTTCATCTTCAAAAGAATCATTTTCAAATTTATCTACTATGCTTGATACTACAACAACAAAATATTTTTTTACTAACACATGTGATCTAATATTGTAAGAATAAGAATAACGGCACACCAAAAACAATAAGAGAAATAGAATAATTACAATGTTCATTGTTATTATACATTGCTACAATATTTTTCTTGATAATCATAAACATGCAACAATTAAATGAAGAAGGTAGACACAAAATATGGAGGAGATTCATATGAATTAAATTCTAAGAATATTAAAATAGTAGGTATTATTCATAAACATTAACTAAATGGTTTAGCCTTACATCTTTTGATTGCATTTTCTCTTCATCACCTCTTTGAACGTGTATGTATCAATACATACAGTAAACACCAAGCTGGTAGAATGCACAACCACTTAATTATATAAAAACAGGGGAACAAAATAAATCTTAGTAAAATTGATTACATCTAAAAATAATATATTTCGTTGCAAGAATGCAAGACTTAGTTTACCTTATTATCACATCCCCATTGATGTAGTGTAGTTTTATTTAATTTTTTTCATATCTCTTGTCATTTCACACCAATCCTAAAAATATTAAATCACACAGTTAATCTAAGCATTGATTATTTTAATTCTTCGTCTTCAATAGAGATAAATTTGTAATGAAATGGTACCATTTATTTGCAATCGGATAGGAAGTCCTATAACAGAACTTCGGGGTAAATGATGTTTGTTGTGCAATTCGACCCATCTTCAAGAAGAATGACACTTATACGATAAGAAGATGTGCATCTAGATAATGCCACATATAGGTGTCCATGGCTAAACATTGGTGTGCGCATATCGACTCCAATGAATTTTACAAACTGCCCTTGAGATTTGTTGATTGTCATAGCGTATGTCAATCGAACAAGAAACTAACGTCTTGTCATCTAAAAAGGCAAATCTAAAGATGTTGGTGAGAAAAATATTCTTGGAATGAAGACCAAAGTGACAAATTTATCTTTAGTTAAGATCTGAGCTTCAATTATGTGCATGACACATTTGATAACCATCAATTGCATGTCATTATAAAGCCCATCATTCAGTGCTATATTTATCAACAATATTATTGGGCTACCCACCTTCAAGTCTAACTTAAACGGTGGTAACCTATGAGGGTCTAGTGAGTTTAAATACTCATTAGGATATCAATTTGTGATGGATCAATCAAGTACATCATCGTCGACTATTGTGTCAGCAGCTAAATATGTAATTGTCTGTCCTTGTGAAATATTCAATGTTGTAGTGTTTATAGCACTAACGTCATCATTCCTTGCAGAAAGAATTGTGCACTTGATTAGGAAGTCCAGAGTAACTGAACCAACCATATCCAAACGTCTAGGTATTTGTTATAAATTAGAAATTCTTATGCTTATGTAATTGAACTATTACAAAACAAATCATTGAGTACATAATTTTTAACTTAGTCATTTGAATTTGATCTATGTAGTGCATCTGAATTAGAAGAAAGTTCATTTACGAGTTTTGGAGTTGCTTCTCGAACATATGTATTAGAAGTTCGACATTTACTAGGGAGTATGACTGTAGAATGTTCTCATTGTTCGGCCTTACACTAGAAGGATGAAAAATTAGTCATTTCAACTTCATCACGTGTTTTTTTTGGAATATGTTGTTTACAAGGAAAGATTAGACTACTTTCACTTATTACACCCCTTCAGCACTTAAAGAGTTGTATAATGGCAATGATGATAAATCAAAGTCGTTTTGGCAACATGTACGAGAATATAATGCAACTAATGCTTTTGCAAATCTTGTTGCTACACTGGATTCAAGATTACTAAGTGGAAGGGGTCCTACATTATTCACTATCCATGGAGAATTGCGCCATCGAATAGGATCGCTCATTCCACAAGGAGGTCATGAACTAGTGTATATAGTCAATTGTACATTTATGATCCTAATTCAACTTTAGATTTTCGCAGTCGCAAAAATCCCCAGTTACAAAGTGATGTTTTTGTAAACCCCCACATGTTTATCTTAATTTAGTGATGTAATTATTTTGTCATGTTCATATATGTAATGATGTAAGAATAAATCATATAGATTGTAAGAGTAGAAAGAAAAACTTTGAGAGAGGTAATAGGGGGTGTATTAGAAGTTAGGAAGTATTCCGGAGTTAAAGCAAATTTTAGAGAGAATTTGGGTAGGAATGAATTTGACACTACCTTAGTATTTAGACCATAAATTTTTACACGGATGTTAGATTGATCTGAAATTTTTACAGAAGACACTAGACTTCCAGGACTATAAAAGTGTATTTCACGAAAATTTCCTAAATCGACTTCTAAGAAGTCCAAATATTTCATGGAAGTTCGGATAAAAACTAGAGTCTGTTCGAACGTGAATGGATCTGCTCGAACAACAGTTAGTCTCAGTACTTTTGTGCCTGATAGAAACTCTGATAGAAAAGAAAAAGTACTGGGAGCCAACAATGTTCGAATGCCCAATATTACTTTCAAACGTCATATAGATAGTTCGAACATCTAACCTCTAGTTCGAACGTACTATCACGATTTTGAGTATCAGGTCTACGCCGATTAGACTATTTTCTCATATTGTAAATACCTGAGGACGTCTTCTCTAGACCTATTTCATCAGTTATTAACCCTAGAGAGCCTTAGAGAGTAAGAGAGAAGAGGAAAAACACAAGATTGAAGAGGGATTCTCACGTTGGAAACAGATCAAACACGCTAGATTTACACACAAACTACGGAATTTCCAAAACCCTAGTTTGCTAAATACGTGCTTGATTGTGAAAAATACATGAATTCTTGATTTCTAAATTCCTATTCTTGATTAAATCATGTTTTCATCTATTACTTGTTCTTGTTTCAAGAAATTATGATTTTTGGCAAAACCCAAGAATTTTGACATTGCAATTGTGAAGGTTTTCTTGATGTGATCTCTTGGATATTTAGATTCCTTTATTACGATAGTATATTGAGAATTGGGCAATTGTGATACTTGAATTGTTAATGAAAATTGTGCTTGGTTAAGATTGTGGTTGTTCAGAAAATTGTAGTTTCATCTCTTGTATGGTTTGAGTGTGACAGACTTGAATTGCCTTTGAGATTTGCCATAGAGTGTTAGAGGTTAGTCTATCCCAGTGGGGGTGAGATGGTTGTCTAACACTTGTAGTGGATTATTGTTTGTGAGAGCAACCACTATTGTTCAGGTAAGTTCGAGGCTGAAAGATGGTATACTTTTCCTGAGAATGATTCGTTAATACCGTGGGAGATGGTATACGTCCTTCTTAAAGTGATTTGCAATGTGCCCTTTGGGGAATGATTGAGATTGTTTGGTTTGTGGTGGGTGAATGAGGTAGAATCGCTGTGTAGATTTATGAGAAGTAACCAACATATATGAGAATATGGGATGATGCTATTGAATTAATTATTGATTTCTTTAATTTCTTGCATGTTTATTTATGTCATGGATTTACTGTATTCCATACACTTGAGATCATTACAACTGTCATGGTTTTACTCTAAAAAATTTATATATGCTATTTTTCAAAAGAGACTTGCCTTCTTTTTATTATTTTAAAACTTTGTTTGGATTTGAGAGGGATTTCCTACGGGCTTTTGCTCACCCCCTACAACACACTTACAGATTGTGGCATAGAAGATGATGTCAATATGGATGAGCAGGTTAATTATGAGCCGTTGGAGGATCAAGATGTGAACCCTGTCTTAGAGTAATAGAGTTATTTTATTTTTGGTTTACTGTTTGAGAGATTTGGATGAAACAATGTTTTAGTTAGTTTAATTATTCCGCTGCTAGATACTATTTGGTTTTAAATTGTAAATTAGAGAAGTTACAATATTTTATTGATTTTAGTATTTATTCTCTGTCAAATGGATGAATTATTTATTATTTAATGGTTATTATAGTTGCTCTCATGATTTGATGGTTTTTAGATAGTAATACCTTCTAGGGTGGATTTTGGGGCATTATAGGTTTGGTATCAGAGCTTAGGAATTAGGTCTTACATGGGAGCTGTAGGTTGTGTTATTAGGTTATGGATTACCACTAGAGAGTTTAGGATTAGGGAGAATGAAATTACAGAATTGAGTCTGATAACAGACCTTAGGCTTTAGACTCTAGTGTGAGTTAGGGTTTCTTGTATGTTAAGGAGACGAAACTATAACTTGTTGTGCAGAATAGACGATAGATGGGGACGAGGACGAGGACATGTTGGTTTCGTGAACCCGTCTCCACCACCTCCTCCGGGTGCTATGAATGGTATTTACCAATGCCTATGGGAGTTGACCACTCTAGTACAAAACTAGAATAGGAACCATAACCAGAAAAAGGCCGCACAACCACTGGTAGTGGGACAATGAGATGTTAACAAAAATCGTAGGATGATGGTGTTGCGAGAATTCTTACGACAACACCCACCCACCCACTTTTCAAGGAAGATCTAATCCAATGGAGACAGATAAGTGGATTAGGAGGATGAGAAAATGTGTGATAGCATGGGGATTGCTTATGATCTCCGAGTGGGGCTAGCGACATATTTGTTCAAGGGAGAAGCAGATCACTAGTGGAATTCAGTGAAGCGGATACATGTAGTGGATACCATGAATTGGGAGATGTTTGATCAGATCTTCCAATATCAATACTTCCCTGAGTCTATGAAGGATATGATGAGTGTGCACTTCTTAACTTTGAAGCAGGGCAACATATTTAGATTACTTTATTGCTGTAGTATATTGAGAATTGTGCAATTGTGATACTTGAATTGTTAATGGAAATTTTGTTTGGTTAAGATTGTGGTTGTTGAGAAAATTATGGTTTCATCTCTTGTATGGTTTGAGTGTGACGGACTTGAATTGCTTTTGAGAGCTACCGTAGAGTGTTAGAGGTTAGTTTATCCTAGTGGGAGTGAGATAGTTGTCTAACACTTGTAGTGAATTGTTGTTTGTGAGAGCAACCACTATTGTTTAAGTAAGTTTGAGGCTGAGGGATGGTATACCTTTCCTAGGAAGGATTCGTCAATGCCATGGGAGAAGGTATACATCATTCCTAAAGTGGTTTGTGATGTGCCCTGCGGGGAATGATTGAGATTGTTTGGTTTGTGGTGGGTGAATAAGGTAGAATCGTTGTGTAGATTCCTGAGAAACAACCAACATACACGAGAATATGGGATGATGCTACTGAGTTAATTATTGATTGCTTTAATTTCTTGCATGTTTATTCCTATCATGGATTTATTGTATTCTGTACACTTAAGATCATTACAACTGTCATGGTTTTACTCCCAAAAATTTATATATGTTATTTTCTAAAAAAGACCTGTCTTCTTTTTATTGTTTTAAAACCTTGTTTGGATTCGAGAGAGATTTCCTACGGGTTTTTGCTCACGCCCTACAATACACTTACAGATTATGACACAGAAGAGGATGTTAATGTGGATGATCAGGTTGATTATGAGTCGTTGGAGGATCAAGATATGGACCCGGTCTTAGAGGAATATAGTTGTTTTATTTTTAGTTTACTGTTTGAGAGATTTGGATGAAACAATGTTTTAGTTAGTTTAATTATTTTACTACTAGATACTATTTGGTTTTGAATTGTAAGTTGAAGAAATTACAATATTTTATTGGCTGTAGTATTTATTCTTTGTCAGATGGATGAATGGTTTATTATTTAATGGGTATTGTAGTTGCTCTCATGATTTGATAGTTTTTAGATAGTAATGTCTTCTAGGGTGGATTTTGGGGCGTTACAGTTTTTGAAAATTATTCAAAATTGTTTGTTTCATATAAATCCATTCCTAGATAAATTTTAGCAAGCTTATGAGATTTTAAGTCAATTAGAATTAGCAAGTCAAAGTTTACATGCTTATCTTCGCTACAATCCAGCATTAGATAGACAACGATATAATCTCCCTACGACAAATGAGCTTGTAGTAATATTACCCGGAGATGGAAGTGAGTCAAGTGGTATGAGAGATATTATTTTGCTTATGAGAGGAAATAATGAATTGATGTAGATCAATGAATGTCACCTAGCATATTTACCATTGCATTATGTGTTATTGTTCCCTCACAACGAGCTTGGATGGGAACCTGAGTTGAGGCAGTGGGACGCTTCTCTTGGTAGACTCTCAACTAATCGATTGACTCAGTTGCAATATTATTGTTATCATTTGTTTCAACGTCCAACTGAATAATCAACAATTTTGAGGGGGAGGGGGGGGGGAGGAAATTATTCTAAGAGTTTTTAGTAGATGCTTGGGCCACAACGGAAGAAAATCAGTTGACATACTATAAGCTTAATCAAGCAAACTTCGTACAGAACTTTACAAAGGCCTTACAAATGTTTGTGTAGATGAGCTGGGTCCTGCACAAATTGGTCAACGGATGATTTTGTCATCTTCCTTCACTAGAAGCGTAAGGCATATGTTTGAAATCTTCCAAGATTCAATGGCTATTACATGGTACAATCAACACCCAGATATCTTTCTCACCATGACCGCAAATCCCACTTGGCCTAAAATTTTTAGTTATGTTATCACATCAAATAGTTTATGACCGTCCTGATTTAGTTGCCCAAGTTTTTGAGTTAAAAGAGGATTTTTTTATATAGGAGAAAGAAACGAATACATAAGATTTGGAAAAAAGGTGGCACATGTTTTTAGAATCGAATTTCAAAAATGGGGTTTAACACATATGTATGCACTTTTGTTCCTTCATGGGCCAGACAAAATACAAACATGAGCCCAGGTAGACAATGTGGTATGCGTTGAATTTTTAGATCCTGACGATAATCCGATTCTTTTGATGCAATTAAGAGTTGTATGATACATGGACCATGTGGTGCTCGAAATCTGAATGCATCATACATGGAAAATGGTGTATGCACTAAGAGGTACCTGCTTGACAAAAAACATTGTTATTTCCTAACCTCTAAAAACCATCCCTTAAAATGTGTAGTGTATGGGTAAAAGGGAGTGTCACTCTCCCTTGGGATAGTGTCAAAAGAAAGGGCAACAAGAAAGGAAAATGAGATGGTGGAAATGTGAAATGTGAATGCACAAAAATTGTGTGTGTGTGTACAAAAGTGCTCCCCAAGCGCAAGGAGACTTTCGCGGGTCGTGTTTTACTTGGTGGTATTCCAAGGTCGTTTCCACGGGGAAGATGATTTTGGGTGAAAGAAAATGTAAAATCTTTTGTTTGTTTAAAGTTGTTTGGTGATGTGTGCTTTGCTGAAAATAAAATGAGAAACAAATGTTGGCAAATCCAAGAGGTTACTCCAATAGGAATGCTATCTCAACTCGAATCCCTCCTCCAATAGAGCATGAATGAACGATTGATTCGTGGGAAGCTGGGGATAAGAAGGGTGAGTATCTAAGCATAAACCGTGACTAGGCCTACGGAATATCAAAGACTCACCAATTTATCCACCCTCAACCCAGTCAAATCGAACCATTGATCTCTGAAAAAGGGAGGAGAATGAGTTGAAATGGCATACCCAAATGGAGGTTCCCCTTGGTTTTGCCAACTAAAAGATTTAGCTACTCATGCTTGAAATGAAATCAACAATGTAATGAGAAAGCATTGCAAAGAGATGAAGTTCTTGAGTACACAAAATGCTAGAAGACATAAGATAGAAGAGAATGCATTTAAAACCCATTTTACAGCTAAGAAAATGAAAATCTTTGTTGCATTAATGGTAGAAGCTTAAAAGAGCATTAACTAGTAATGAACTTGAAGGAGAACAACATTAATGACATTAAATGAAGCTTGAAAAGTTCTTACAGCAAATTACAAGACAATGTAATGAAGAAAATGGAAAAATCTCAAGTTTATCTCTCTAGAACACTATTCATCATCTTCTCTAGACTTTCTCTCTCTATATCTATCTATCTCCGGCTCCTGGCTGAATGCCAGTGCTTGGCTTCCAAAAACGTGCTTGGAGAGGTGCCCCTAGACTCAGAAGTGACCTCCATCTGTAGGGATACAGGAGGAATGGCTGGACAGAGGGGTTGCAGAGCTTGTCTACACACCCAGCTCCTCTTCTCTTCTCTCTCCTCATTGATCACCAAAACTCCAAACTTCCAATCAAACGTGTGAAAGGGGTGAATAGTGTTATGGGCATGTCAGGGGAGCATGGGAGGTCTGTTGGTGGGTCCCTCAAAGCAGCAGACATGAGGTGCGGAGCAGTTGGGCAGATCAGGCAAAGCGTACCGGTACGGCGAACTCCAGTGGCTTCAGCGTACCGACACGCGTACCAGTACGATTAACTCCAGTAGCCTTAGCGTACTGGTACGGTTTGGCTGACTTCTTGATTTTCTGATTTCCTCCTCTCCTGAGCTATCCCTAAGCTACCTTTTCATCCTCATTTGTCTCAAATGGTTTGGGAAGGTCTTAAGAAGCCTCATTTAGCACCTGTTAACTGCAAACACCAAATATTATCGTTACGATCTCAATTAACCTAACTCCCATCATTTAATCTCCAAACATCAATTAAAATAGCATGATTAGCACGTAAAAATATACAAAGTTTTGTGCTGATCACACCCCCCAACTTAGGTTTTGCTAGTCCATTAGCAAAAAGTTATTTCCAAAACAAGACAATGAGTATAACACACTCAATCCACTTAAATAACCATTCATCCAATCAATTAAAAAGCACAAATCATAATGCAATTCCAAAATAACATAGACAAGATTGAATCCGAAATTGTGATTTCTTCATTAATGTGTTCTGAATTTGGAGTACATAGAGTAGGACATCAAAATAGACAAAATAGTCTACGGCTCCATTCTATATATATCCAATCCAAAAGAAAAGATAAAAACTACAAACCCTACTACACATCCCCCTCATCATCACTAGAACCATCACCCTCCTCAGACTTATCACATTCATCATACTCCTCACCATCCCCAGACTCCTCAGTGTCATCATCGTCATCTTCCTCCTCCTCCTCAACTGCTGTGGGGGCAGAGGGGGCAAAAGCAGAGGGAGCAGTGGCTGGTGGGGTGGGGACTTCTGGGATAGGCCTCCCAGGGAAAGTATGCATAAATAGCTCCTACATCATTGCCTCCATACCCAGCACAGTAGCCTCAATCCAATGCACCATAGCCTCTAATGCATCGAGGCGCTGAGGGACCGAACGTTCAGGTGCAACAGCGGATGGCCCAGCAGATGAAGATGCCCCGGGGGCCTCAGAACCAGCAGCCATGGTCTTTGCTCGCTTCCCTTGACTCATTGCCTTCCTTTTCTTCTTACTGGTTCTGCCGATGGCTCCAAACTCTGGGGGTTTAATCTTGTCGAACGCATAGCCCTTAACTTTGAAATGCATGCACATCCGGGTTACCAAGTTCCCGAATGGCAGTTTGATCAAAGGATTCTGCGTCTCAGCAAAGTTTTTCATTTCTTGCCAAATGAGAAGAGCGAAGTCTATTGCCTTCCTGGACACGACTGCATCCAAAAGGGTTAGCTTCTCCAAATTTGGTTTCTTTTCCGCACCCCTTGGCGAGAGATTGCAATGGAGGAGTTTATTCAACAGTCCATAAGTGGGCTTCAACTTCCCACTTTGCACTGTTCCCTTGAATTCTCCAGGCTCCTGATACATCAATTCAACCAATTCGGAAATCTTCTTGGATTTGGGGACGTTATGAGGATAGACAGGTGTAGACCCAGGTGGCCTATCGTACCCACCCAGGAGTGTGGCAATGACATCAGGGGTCACCACAAAACTTTCTGCCCCAAACATTGGTTTTCAAGATTTCCACTCCGCCCATCTCTACCACCCGGAGCCTTTGGTAAAATTCCCTACACATTGACAGGTTATACCCATCAACAGGCTCGAACCAAACATTTATACCATGTGCTTCGATAATTCTCACAGCCTCATTCCTTGGGGTAAGGGAAATGGAGTCCAGGTACCGTTCACAAGTGACCCCCTTCTACTGGATCAGTCGATCCCTAGCCTCATTCTTGGCTTTCTTCCGTTGCTCACTCCTATCACCACTCGACCCCTCTCCACTTCTCTTGCGACCACTAGAGCCTTCGGGTGGAGGAGATTTAGGTCCCGTTGTTTTGGTGCGGGCCATGCACAGCAATAGTGCCCTCATCGTCAGAAAAGCGCAAATGGTCAAGAAAAAACCCTCAATCGGGTCTATGGTCCCTTGGAGAATCCCTATAGAACGAGCCATCTGAGAGTTTTTTAGGAGAATATGAGAAATGAAGAGAGGAGAGGGGTTGGGGAATTTTCGGCACTTAGGGTTTCCAAAGCTTGATCTCCACTGAATCACAGCACAAGGGAGAGGATTTGAGTGATGGAAAGGAGTTTGGTGTGATTTGGAAGCCTAAAGGTTGATTCGGGTGAGAAAAGGAGTGAAAGGGGAGGTGTATATTAGGAGGGAAATGAAAGATGTTCTGAAAAAAATTGATTAAAAGCCCCAACTTTGGCATCCCAGAAAAATCGGACCAATACGCGTACCGGTACGACGAACTCCAGTAGCCTTAACGTACCGGTACGGTTTGGCTGAATTTCTGAAAATTCCTGCTGAGCAACCCTTCACTACTCCTTTTCATGTTAGGACCTCCCCTATACATTCTAACACTCTCTTTATGACCTCTACTCTACCCTAAACATATACTCCATACTCCATTTGTAAATCACCATTCGAACCATCATGCCCAAGTTATTACTGAAATTGCAGTGTGATTTAAAATTTTGATGTACTAATTACACAAAACATAGCCTCCTACTTTTAGATATCAAAATGCACACCAAAATGTAAAACACGAATTCAGTTCAAAGCAGCATTCCTAACCCTTTTCAAATATCCAAAACTTGAGAAATATTCCCTCATTCTTGCAAGCATGAAGCTATTTAACAGATTTCTCAAATGATTGAACTAAGTATACATGAGCAACACCATAGTCTTAGACACTAGTCTAAAGTATGCACCTACAAATTTATTTTCAACTCGAGTGTGTGTGAAGTTTAACAAGCAATTTGAGCACTTACGCAACGGAATTCACGTTCGAATAGCTAGACAAATTCAGTTTCAATGCAAAACTCACCAAGGGTCACTCTTAAGCAATGAAATACACTCAAGTTATCCTGGTATGCACTCCATGTGTACATGTGATATAGAATCTTGTGTTCAAAACAAACTGTGCTCACATGTAATCCAAAAATGAAGTTCATATATGAAAATGAAGCGACCTTGGCATAGTCTCATGAACAGAATGCTAGGGCATTAGGTAGTAAGACTTAACTCATCATTTCCTTTGAAATTATACACCTCTCATCCTTCTCTAGATCACTTGGGACTTTAAGGGTTATAATGGGGCCTTGGGGTGATATCTAGGTAAATGAAATGAAGAATATAGGATAACAAAGGGGGTTGTTCCGAGTGTATGACCTTTATTTCAAAAAGATCTCCCCTTTATGGGATTTCTAGGCTAACACCATCACCACACTCTTTGTTTCTTTTCTTTCTTTTCCTTAACATTTTCCTTTTCTTTTGATCATTCATTTCTTCTTTTCACTCCTTTTTTCTCCTTTTCTTGGATTTTCATTCTTTTTCATTCAACTCTTTGAGTTTCAACTCATTCATCCCTTTTGCTTGAATTTCCAAACCCTACTTCCTTTTTCTTTTACGATCAAGTCATATCCAGCTCTAGGAACAACCAAGGTAAGGTAGATATTCATCATTTTCATTGGCTTGATCAAATGTGTGGCATAGAAACGAGTTTCAATTAAGGCTCAATCACGGCACTAGGGATAAAATTTGCACAAGAAAAGGGCACAGGCTCAAAATATTCAATGATGGCCTAAGATCACTTCCAAGTCTACATGGGATGGCATTATACATTCAAGACAAATCAGTCTACTACCCAAATGCAACTAACCAAAACAAGCATAATGAGACTATTGAACAGATTTGACATTGAAAAATTGTTCTTTGAGTAATTGTAAGTTCCCTCCAAAAGGATTTGGCACTAAAGCTCTTATGGGTCCTTACTCATCTCCACTACTTATGTAAAGCTTAAAACATGAATCCAATCTGTAAATTGCCGAAATTACACAATCAAAAATCACATACAGTTGAATTCAAAAATCAATACATATGTGATACATATGCATAGGATCAACTTCCATAGAATGCTCATGTGCACAAAGTTCACAACAAAGATCAACATGTCATCCAACTCACACACTCTTCATGAAGGAATACATGTCAACAATCAGATATTTTTCATCGAAAATTTTCAAAAATTTCACATATTTTTCACTAATGCAAGCAAAACTCAAAAATTTCCCAACAACCTTGGTGTATCATACACATGGTGCACCTCACCCCCTAACTTGAATCATGCATTGTCCTCAATGCATCAAAAAAATATATATAGTATGCAATGAAAGACAGTAAAAATGAATAGGGTAAGAGAACACCTCGTGATTGAGCTTTTGTCATAAACACCAAGATCTGAAATTAATAAAGACACAGCTATACAAGCAAAGAAAGTGAGTGACATGAAAATAAAGATCACATAAATAAATGAAAGTAACTATACACTAAAGATCATAAACACTAGCTAGTCCTCCACAAACTCCGGATACTCGGGATCCGTCAATTCTTCCTCCACTTCTTGCTCTTCAGAACCCTTGAAGAATGGCTTGAGTCTTTGGCCATTGACCTTGAATGTCTGGCCATTTTCGGGGTTCGTCACCTCAACAGCTCTGTTGGGGTAGGCCACCTTGACAAGATAGGGGCCATCCCAACGGGATCGGAGTTTTCCTTGAAAATTTGAGAGGCGAGAATTGTATAAGATCACTTTTTGTCCGGGCTCAAATGATTTCCGCATGATGGAATTATCATGAAAGATTTTAGCCCGTTCCTTTGAAATTTTTGAGCTCTCATACGCATCTCTTCCAACTCATTCAGCTCTAACTTCCTATGTGCACCGGCCATCCTCAAATTAAGGTTTAAAGTCTTGATGGCCCAAAAGGCCTTGTGTTCCATTTCGACAGGCAGATGGCAAGCTTTTCCATAGACAAGCCGGTAGGGAGACATGCTCAAAACAGTCTTATAGGCAGTGCGGTATGCCCATAAGGCATCCGTCAATCTATCGGACCAATCCTTCCTACTCAGGTTAACAGTTTTTTCTAGGATGGTCTTGATCTCTCTATTGGCTAGCTCGGCTTGGCCATTTGTTTGTGGGTGATAAGCGGTGGATACTTTGTGAGTGACGCCATATTTGAACATTAGAGATGCAAATGGCCTATTACAGAAGTAGGATCCACCATCACTGATCATTGCTCGAGGCATCCCAAAACTCGAAAAGATATTCTCTTTGAGAAACTTGACTACGACCCGGTGGTCATTAGTCTTGGTCGGAATGGCCTCCACCCACTTGGACACATAGTCCACTGCCAGAAGGATGTACAGATAATCGCATAACATAGGGAATGGACCAATGAAGTCGATGCCCCAACAGTCGAATATCTCTATGACAAGCACAGGGGAGAGGGGCATCATGCTTCTTCAGGTCACACTACCCAATCGTTGGCATCTATCGCATTCCTTACAGAACGAAACACAATCTTTGATAATAGAGGGCCAGTAGAAACCTGATTGAAGAATTTTAGTGGAAGTCTTCTTTGCTGAAAAATGTCTGCCGCAAGCTTGTGAATGGCAAAATGCAAGTACGTCCCGTTGTTCATTCTCAGGTACACATCTTCTCATGACTTGGTCAGGACAATACTTGAACAAGTATGGATTGTCGAAGTAGAAGTACTTCACATCCGCCATAAATCGTCTTCTATTCTTTGGGCTCCATTGCGGCGGTATCTGTCCTGTTGCAAGGTAATTACATATATCAGCATACCAAGGACATACCGAATAAATTGAAAGCAAATGTTCGTCAGGGATCGGAATGTGCTCATCAGCATCCTGCACCACAAGCCGGGATAAATGATCCGCCACCACGTTCTCAACTCCTTTCTTGTCCTTGATCGTCAAGTCAAATTCTTGTAGGAGGAGTATCCACCTAATGAGTCTTGGTTTCGCATCCTGCTTAGAAAACAAGTACTTCACGGCAGAATGGTCAGTAAAGACAACAATAGGCGAACCAATGATGTATGAGCGAAATTTATCTAAGGCAACCACTACTGCTAGCAACTCTTTCTCGGTGGTAGTGTAATTCATCTGAGCATCATTGAGTGTTTTGCTAGCATAGTGTATCACATATGGCCTGTTTTCCTCCCTTTGACCGAGCACTGCGCCGACCGCGTAATCACTCGCGTCGCACATGAGCTCAAAAGGTAGATTCCACCTGGGTGGTCGCATGATAGGAGGTGTGACTAGCATGCTCTTAAATTTTTTAAAAGATGTCTCACAGTCATCCGACCACTCAAAGAGAATCTCCTTAGACAGTAGGTTGGTCAATGGTCAGGCCAATGCACTGAAATTTTTTATAAACCTGCGATAAAAACCTGCATGGCCTAAAAACGACCGAATTCCCTTAATGGCTCTTGGCGTGGGGAGGTTGGAGATGGCCTCCACCTTGGATTTGTCGACTTCAATACCCCTCGCCGAGACTATATGGCCAAGAACAATTCCTTCTGTCACTATAAAGTGACACTTTTCCCAATTCAACACTAGATTCTTCTCCTCACATCTTGTGAGAACTTTCTCCAAGTTTGTCAAACATCCATCGAATGAATCCCCAAACACAGAAAAGTTGTCGGTGAAGAATTCCACTATCTTTTCCACCATATCACTGAAAATCCCCATCATACAGTGTTGAAAGGTCCCCGGGGCATTGCACAATCCAAATGGCATGCGGCGGTAGGCAAAGGTACCATAGGGACACGTGAAGGTGGTCTTCTCTTGATCCTCCAAAGCAATCTCGATCTGATTGTAGCCGGAGTATCCATCTAAAAAGCAGTAGAATAGATGACCCGCTATTCGTTCTAGGACTTGATCGAGGAATGGCAATGGGAAATGGTCTTTTCTTGTGCAAGCATTCAGCTTTCGGTAATCGATGCACACCCTCCATCCGGTGATCACTCTTGTAGGTATAAGTTCATTCGCATCATTCGCAACCACCGTAACTCCGGACTTCTTAGGTACTACTTGTGTGGGGCTCACCCATTTACTATCGGCGATTGGAAAACTGATCCCCACATCAAGTAGTTTCAAAACCTCATCCCTTACCACCTCCTTCATGATAGGATTCAAACGTCTTTGTGGTTGTCGGGAAGGTTTGGAATCCTCCTCAAGATATATACGGTGTGTGCAAATGAGAGGGCTTATACCCTTGATATCCACAATGGTCCACCCAATTGCTCCTTTGTGCTTTCTCAATACCTCCAAGAGTTCTCTTTCTTGTTCCATATTCAATGTAGAGCTGATGACCACTGGGAATGTTTCTCCATCACTAATATAGGCATACTTCAAATGGGAGGGTAATGGCTTCAACTCCAGGGTTGGCTTTTGTTCATCTGACGGAAAAATTTTCTTTTCTTGTTGGGGTAACTCTTCGAATGTAGGGATCCAACTTCCCATCCCTTTCAATTCTCCTACCTCCTCTTACTCATCCAACTCCTCAAGATCCACATCTCCTTCTTCCTTGAATTTCAACATCCTCTCCAATTCCAAGTGCTCCTCAACCAAGGTGTCGATTCTATTGACTTCACTTACTTCCTCATCATCACTCGGTTGTTTTGCCAAATTGAATACATTGAGCTCCATTGTCATGTTCCCAAATGCCAACTTCATTAGACCGTTCCTGCAATTTATCACAGCATTAGACGTAGCAAGGAAGGGTTGTCCAAGTATAACGGGGATCTGGGAACTAAGGTTAGCAACAGGATGTGTATCTAGCACAATAAAATCGATGGGAAAGTAAAATTTATCAATTTGAACCAAGACATCTTCCACTACTCCCCTTGGTGTGCGGATGCTACGATCCGCTAATTGAAGCGTAATTGAGGTGGGTTTCAACTCCTCAAGCTTGAGTTGTTGATACACTGAGTAGGGAAGGAGATTGACACTCACCCCCAAGTCAAGCAATGCTTGTTCCACCCGGCAATTCCCTATGGTGATGGCAATTGTTGGACAGCCGGGGTCTTTGAATTTTGGAGGAGTATTGGTCCTTAATATTGAGCTGACTTGTTCTGTGAGGAACGCCTTCTTGTGGACATTCAATCTCCTTTTCATCGTGCATAGATCCTTCAAGATTTTGGCACACGATGGTATTTGCTTGATGGCGTCGAGGAGTGGAATGTTAATCTTCACCTGCTTAAACATTTCTAAAATATCAGCATAATTTGCCACCTTGAAAAGTGGCTTCAAACGATGTGGGAAAGGGGCAGGCATAGGAGGAATAAATACACAATCATCAGTCAGTTTTTCTTTCTCATCAACATCCCTTTCTTTCTCTTCACTCAACTCACCCGCTTCGGCCTCACTCTCCTTCTCTTTTTCTATTGGCAATGCAGCTTTGGGTGAGACCCTTGGCATAACAAATTTATCAATTTTTTTGCCACTACGAAGGGTAGTGACTGCCTTGAGTTGCTCACAACTCTCTTTGGCAGGCTCGGCCAATTCAATCAAATGTTGGTCTTTAGGGTTCTCTTGGGGTTGAGCGGGGAATTTCCCCTTCTCTTGTTGTGATAACCCTATGACATTGGTGATTTTCGTGAGTTGGGCCGAAATGTTGTTATTGAAGGTGGTTTGGCTTTGAATGAAGTTATAGAGCACATCCTCCAAGTTCCTCTTATGGGGAGGTTGGTAGGTGGGAGGATTGGATGGACCTTGTTGGGAGAAGTTGTGGGGAGGTGGACTTTGGGAGAAATTTTGTGGGGGTGGATTGGATGAATACCCTTGCGGATTGGATCGGGGGTATTGGGAGCTAGATGCTTGCCCTTGACCTTGGTATTGGTTGTGGTGTTGACCTTGCTTAGGCGGCACGGGAGATGTGTATGTGTTTGATCCATGAGGGACGGGGTTATCATTTCTCCAACTGAAATTAGGGTGATTACTCCACCCCGGATTGTAAGTGTTAGCATTTGGAGAAAATGAGTGCCTCGGTTGATTGAAGGCATGGACTTGTTCATGGTACGCTTCCTTAAGTACCGGAATGCTCGGGCACTCCGATATGGGATGCTCGACACTCTTACAAATCGAACAAACCTCCTCAGTCTTTGACATATGTGACACCTCATGCCTCCTATTGACCTCAAGACTATCAACTTTCCTTGATAATTTGGCAATTTGTGAAAGCAAGTCTTCCCGGTCTCTCAAATCATAGATCTTTCCCCTTTGTGGCTGACTACTACCCGGAGATGTCCTAGGTACATCGTTGGGATCCCTTACGTCCCAAGATTGTGCATTTTGGGCCAATGTACTAAAGTAGTCGAGGGCCTCATCAGGGTCTTTGTTCAAGAACTCGCCATTGCACATCATGTCAATGAATTGTCTATGGTTTGGTGTGATTCCTTCGTAGAAGAAAGATTACCAATTGCCACGATTCAAAGCCATGATGTGGTATGGATTGTAACAACTCCTTGTAGCGATCCCAGCATTGATAGAATTGCTCATTGGGCTTCTCAGAAAAATTTTGAATTTCTTTTCTAAAGCAGTGGTTCTATGAACCAGAAAAAAATTATTCAAAAATACTGAAACCATTTGAGCCCAAGAGGTAATGGATCGAGGTCGCATGGCATCAAACCATGATTTGGCCTTATCACTGAGGGAGAAATGAAACAATTTCAATCGAGCTATGTCCTCCATAGCATAGTTAGCATTGAATGTTGCAACTATATCCTCAAACCCTTTTATGTGCCGGTAAGGGTTTTCGTTTTCAATCCCGTGGAATGTAGGAAGTAGTTGCAACATCCCCGGCTTAACTTGGAAAAGTTGAGCTTGGACTGGGAGGAGGATGCATGAGGGTGTGGTGCTACGAGTTGGTTGAAGGAAATCCCTCATAGACCTCGCCGGAGGATCCATTTGAATGTTATTCCCCTCATTCATAGGAGGAGGAAATTGCACTCGTGGGTTGGGCATTCTAGGTGGTTGCAATCCCCCACCCCCTTGAACGTTTGGATTTGCACCGACATCCTCAAAATTATCACCCGCATCCTCAGGTGGGTCTTGGTTGATGTTCATGTTGAGGCCTAAGGGTTGTCTAACTAATCGGTTTTGTTCGTCCCTTCCCCACATGCAACAAACTATCTACAGATGAAAGTATACACAAACAAGAATATATACACAAGACAACGTACCTAAGCCCGTGATGAAGATCACAGGACTTACCTCCGTCGTCCGGAAATCACCTTCTTGGTTTGACACTTGTCTTCCCCGGCAACGGCGCCAAAAATGCTTGATGAAAAATGTTGTTGTTTCCTAACCTCTAAAAACCATCCCTTAAAATGTGTAGTGTATGGGTAAAGGGGAGTGTCACTCTCCCTTGGGATAGTGTCAAAAGAAATGGCAACAAGAAAGGAAAATGAGATGGTGGAAATGTGAAATGTGAATGAACAAAAATTGTGTGTGTGTGTACAAAAGTGCTCCCCAAGCGCAAGGAGACTTTCGCGAGTCGTGTTTTACTTGGTGGTATTCCAAGGTCGTTCCCACGGGGAAGGAAGTAAACCAAGGGGAAGGTGATTTTGGGTGAAAGAAAATGTAAAATCTTTTGTTTGTGGAAAGTTGTTTGGTGATGTGTGCTTTGCTGAAAATAAAATGAGAAATAAATGTTGGCAAATCCAAGAGGTTACTCCAATAGGAATGCTATCTCAACTCGAATCCCTCCTCCAATAGAGCATGAATGAACGATTGATTCGTGGGAAGCTGTGGATAAGAAGGGTGAGTATCTAAGTATAAATCGTGACTAGGCCTACGGAATATCAAAGACACACCAATTTATCCACCCTCAACCCAGTCAAACCGAACCATTGATCTCTGAAAAAGGGAGGAGAATGAGTTGAAATGGCATACCCAAATGGAGGTTCCCCTTGGTTTTGCCAACTAAAAGATTTAGCTACTCATGCTTGAAATGAAATCAACAATGTAATGAGAAAGAATTGCAAAGAGATGAAGTTCTTGAGTACACAAAATGCTAGAAGACATAAGATATAAGAGAATGCATTTAAAACCCATTTTACAACTAAGAAAATAAAAATCTTTGTTGCATTAATGGTAGAAGCTTAAAAGAGCATTAACTAGCAATGAACTTGAAGGAGAACAACATTAATGACATTAAATGAAGCTTGAAAAGTTCTTACAGCAAATTACAAGACAATGTAATGAAGAAAATGGAAAAATCTCAAGTTTATCTCTCTAGAACACTATTTATCATCTTCTCCAGACTTTCTCTCTCTATATCTATCTATCTCTGGCTCCTGGCTGAATGCCAATGCTTGGCTTCCAAAAACGTGCTTGGAAAGGTGCCCCTAGACTCAGAAGTGACCTCCATCTGTAGGGATACAGGAGGAATGGCTGGACAGAGGGGTTGCAGAGCTTGTCTGCACACCCAGCTCCTCTTCTCTTCTCTCTCCTCATTTATCACCAAGACTCCAAACTTCCAATCAAAGGTGTGAAAGGGGTGAATAGTATTGTGGGCGTGTCAGGGGAGCATGGGATGTCTGTTGGTGGGTCCCTCAAAGCAGCAGACATGAGTTGCAGAGCAGTTGGGCAGATCAGGCAAAGCGTACCGGTACGCGTACCGGTACGATTAACTCCAGTAGCCTTAGCGTACCGGTACGGTTTGGCTGACTTCTTGATTTTCTGATTTCCTCCTCTCCTGAGCTATCCCCAAGCTACCTTTTCATCCTCATTTGTCTCAAATGGTTTGGGAAGGTCTTAAGAAGCCTCATTTAGCACCTGTTAACTGCAAACACCAAATATCATCGTTACGATCTCAATTAACCTAACTCTCATCATTTAATCTCCAAACAGCAATTAAAATAGCATGTTTAGCACGTAAAAATATACAAAGTTTTGTGCTGATCAGTACCCTTGAACATTTGTAGAATGAACTAGTATGGAGGAAGATGGATATCATGTCTATCGTCGTCGTGAGAATGGTCACGTGTATACGATGTGGGGGGGGCATCAGGTTGATAATAGGGATTTCGTACCATACAATCTGTATCTTTCTAAAATGTTCAACTGTCATATCAATGTGGAAGTTTATACCGGAATAAGATGTGTGAAGTACATCACAATTATATTTACAAAGGTCATTATCTTATCACTATGGTGTTAGGAGGAGGAAATGAGATCCAACAATATCTGGATGCTAGGAATATTGCACTGCCAAAAGCTGCTTGCCAATTATTTGGTAATCCTTTGCATAAAGAGATTCCATCTGTTGTGCATTTGGAACTTCATTTACTTGGGATGCATCATGTTGTTTTTAATACGGCCGAACAACTTGATACAGTTATTTCTAGAGGTGCACAATAGGATTCAATGTTGATGGGATTTTTTAAATGTTGTGCTTCAAATGAATCTACACCTGAGTTAACGTACCAGGAGTTTCCACAAAAGTTTACTTGGAATAAGAAAACACATAAATTTACAACTAGACAAAGGGGGTATGCAATTGGTAGAATATACTTTGCTAGCCCAAATTCAGGAGAGTGATTTTACCTCCATTTGTTTCTAACTGTAGTCAAAGGACCAACATCATTTGACAACTTACGCACAGTGAATAGTGTTATGTACAATACTTTCAAGACAGCATGCGATGCAAGAGGACTTCTAGAAGATGATGGAGAATGGGTAAAATGTATGCATGAGGCTTCAACTATGAAAACGGGACACTGGTTGAGGAAATTGTTTAGTATTATTCTCATAGAATGCTCTCCAGTGCATCCACTTGAGTTATGGAATCAATTCTCGATGCATATATATGAAGAACTACAACACAAGATTCATACAATATTTGTCATTTCTAATCCTACCCAGGATCATATTGAAGATTATTGTATATTTCTGTTGGATCAATTAGTCCATGAGTTAGGCAAAAATTTATTTGACTTTTCACCCATGCCCTAACCGACTAAGAATTGGAATGCAATAGTTGGTAATAGACTATTGTTTGAGCATTAAAAACTCAAGCATGAAGTGCAACAGTTGGATGTACAAAATAATGTTGATCGTCTCAATGATGCACAACATAATACTTATATTGCAATCACTTCATCAGTAAATGAAAATAAAGGAACTATTTTTTTCTTGAGTGGGGGTGCCAGCACGAGAAAAAGATTTTTGTATATAATATTTGCTAACAAAATGCGCAACTTTGGATATATCATTGTTACTGTGGCTTCATCCAGTATTTCATCTTTATTATTAATGGGAGGCCGCACAACACATTCAATGTTTTGCATCCTATTGACTGTGCTTGAAAATTCAATTTGTGGGTTTACCAAGCAATCGATGCATGCAGAATTGTTCTGATCGACTAAATTGATAATATGGGATGAAGTTCCTATGTAAAATAGGTATTGTGTTGAGGTAGTGGATCATACACTTCAGGATATCTATGAGAACCAAAAGTCATTTGGGGGTATCACTGTTGTTCTTAGAGGAGACTTTCGACAAATCTTGCCAGTTATACCGAAAAGAGTCCGCAAGCAAAACGTAGGTGTGTCATTAAAGCGATGTGTATTGTGGAGGAATGTACATGTTTTGACTTTGGGGTTAAACATGCGTTTAACTAACACAAATTCTAAAAATGTTGAATTTACAAAATTCTTAATGGATGTAATATTTTATTGATCATTAGTTATATAACACATTATTTAGGATTACTATTATTATTCATATTCTCTGATTTTACTTCTAATTTTTAGGTTGGAACCAATCCACAAGAAATCGTAGAACTTCCACCAACAATACACAAGTGTTATACCTTCGAGTTCTGGCACAAATTCTGATTTTTTTGTAGACACGATCATAAATTCACTGCGAGCTCTTTTAGTTATTGCTAGTTCTAATTTAGCTTGATGGCAACGGCTCGGTTTTAAAGAAGGAAAAAATCTTGGTTGAATGGGTGGACGTTATGATATCTCGCGTTCATGACGTGCACGTTGTGCCAATTGACGGTTTGATATAATGCCATTGGTGGTTTTCTAAATTTTGAATTTAATAATATCGTTTTGAATGACATGAAACAATTACGTATTTAGTATATGGGAAATCAAAAAATCATACCACTTCGCACACTGCTTTTTTCATTTCCTTTGCTTGAACAACTTGCATTTTCTTTTCCTTTACAGCTACAGTTCGTCATTGCCTTTGATTTTTTTTTTCTACTTTAAAAATACAATACGGATGAGCACATAATAAATTGAGTAACATCAAATCAAGAAATGTGACATGGCACCACCTCAATTATGTGATTAAGATCACGTTCATCACAGATCACAACATCTAGATTATTTTGCTGGAGCAACTTGACCTAGAAATGTGTAGACAATTTAAACTAAACTTGATAGATAAGAAGTAAGAAGTAAATATCAACCACCGATAATAAGATGCATGATAAGAGGATCAGCTTACGGCATAATCTAGGTATGAATCAGTCTGTAATAAGAAGGATGAAAAATTATATAGTAAGTATGACATGGTTTTTAATGAAAGATTATACCAAATGTTTTGAAAAAATATATATAATAAATAACTTACATGTCCACAAATGGTGACATTATCCATTTAGGTACTGGTTTTGGTGATTTAACAACAATCAGCTAATGGCAAAGCATCCACAACTAAACCAATACGAACATTAAACATTAAAATCAATAAATTCTTGACAAAGCATACACCACTAACATTTGGTGCAATTGGTTTCACTTTTTTTTTTTGTTGGTCAATTATTATTTTTTTTATTGGTGATTAGCTTGACTTTGAAATTTTTTAGTTTTTTGGGTGCAATTGGTATCACTTGTTATTTTTTTATTGGTGATTAGCTTGACTTTGAATTTTGTTGTTTTTTTGGTGCAAATAGTATCACTTGTTATTTTTTTTTATTTGTGATTACAATAGTGATTTATTTTTTGTACGAATAATAGCTTGGTATTATTTATGGGTTGCATATTTATATTTATATATTTTTGTTTGCGTGGAAGTGGTGATGGCGATTAAATTGATTTTGAATTTTTTTTTTTTGTGAAATTGGTTTCAATTGTTTTGTTTTTATTGGTCACTTGTTAACTTTTTATTTTATACTTTTTGTTTGCGTGAAAGTGGTGATGGCGATTAGATTGGTTTTGAAAATTTTTTTTTTTTTGGTGCAATTGCTTTCAATTGTTTTGTTTTTATTGGCAATTAGCTTGGATTTTTTTTTTTTTTTGGTGCAATTGGTATCACTTATTTTTTTTATTGGTTAGCTTGGGCTTTGGTTTTTTTGTTTTTGGGGGGGGAGGGGGGATGAGGACATATCGTAGTGCCTTCTTTTATTGGTGATTAGATTGGGCTTTCGATTTTTTTTATTTTGAGAACTATATGTTTGCATATAGTAGTGTTTTTTTTTTTTTTTTGGTATGAATAATAGCTTGAAGGTTTTATTTATGGATTATATATTTGTACTTTTTGTTTGCATCGAAGTGGTCATGGTGATTAGCTTGGCTTTGAATTTTTTTTTTTGTGACGAAATTGATATCACTTGTTTTTTTATTGGTGATTAGCTTGGGTTTTATATTTTTTTTTTGGATGTTGAATTTTTCTATTAGAAATTCAACTAACTTTCAAAAGAATGTCTACAACTTTGAATTTTTTTTTTACATTTAAATTTTTTCTTATTCTATGAAATCATACAAATATTTGGGTTACGTTGTCCATTTGGGTACTAATTGCGGTGTTGTGCTGCTAGTGGTTACACGATTTATGGGGTCAATTATTAAACATGCAAACCTTGAGTAAAGAAGCAATGAAAATAGCAATACACATTTTGCACATAACATTTAACAATAATAAAATCATGTCAAAGCATGCATAACTAAACCAAGATAAACATTAATTAAACATAACAAATATCTATATAATAAGATAGTTCACAAGTTGAATTTTATCGCCTACACATTCCCCCCCCCCAAAACATCACATCACTCATTTCTATCACATGCCCAATTATTTTAATATTTAATTAATTTATTGTTTAATATAATTTTTATTTCAAACATTATCCATACACGATAGTATACATATGCTGAGAAAATTTTGTCGGATTTCGTATTTTGAAAAAAAATTGTCGATATTTTTAAGAAAATAATGGATAAACATAGATTTTAAATGATGTAATCAAAGAAATGAAGAAAAGAAAAATTATTATTTAATATAGTGGGATAGATTGTTTTAGGCGTTCGAATTTTATGTTTCATCGTGCCTTCAGGCACGGGTTATGACTAGTTTAATGATAATCATGCAACAAATTTGTAATATGAATTAAAAAGAACAAATTTATTACTACTTACCTGGTGAAGGAGAAACTTCGTCGAGCAGTGGGTAATCTTGGTGATGTGTAGCTCTGTGAGAAAATAGTAATTAAATTCACAAAGACAATTACTCAAAATATCACATACACCATAATTGAAATAGATTGGCATACCCTTTAAAACCATGTGAGTAAAAAAAAATTTAGAGTAGTTAAAAAATAAGGTATTCTCATTATTTGAGAAGATGGGCAGTTGATGGTGATTGGCAAGAACAATGGAAAAATGCATTGCAATTCATCATTAACATGCAATTACAATAGAAAATAAGAAAGAAAGGAAGGGGGTGCTTACAATTATTAAAAGGTTAAGAGCCCAATTCAAATCAATCCAAATATTGCCACTCTAAAGTGTAACCAGTCAAAAAAATATATCAAGCCAAATTTCAATGACCCTTTAAGAAACTATAAAAACATTGTAAATCCACAAATATAAAAATTATACTTTTAAAAACCACACACAGAAACATACACACCACGCACACATGAACACTAGACATGAACACACACCAAAAAAAAAACCCATTCCACACTCTCGCACACACACAACACTGACATAAACACACACATGAACACACACACAAAAAACCCAGAACACACCATAGAGAGAGAGGGGGGGGGAGAAACCCATAACACACCTACACAAAACACACACAAAAACCCAGAACACACCACACAGAGAGAGAGAGAGAGGGGAGGGGGAGAAACCCATACCACATAGTTTTTGGGAAGAGTTTCATCCTAACAGAAAGCAACAACACAATTCGAGGTATATTGATCAAGAAATAAGACCCCAACAGCCTCGTTCAAAGTGCGTAGTCCTGGATAATGGTTGTCTTTGTATTGAATTAATAACCTTGTAAGCTTAACCCATAGTATTGCTGCTCATAATCAGTTCTCCTATCATATTAAGTGTTTTTTTTTTGTTCTTTGCAACCCTACCCTGAATGGTGCCTTTTTTGTAAGCCATTCATGGATATCTATAAAATTTATACCCAAAAAAAAATATATGAAAAAAAATTATGCATTTGGAGGCTTGGTGCGGAATAGAAAACTAATAAATCAAATTATAGTCTAAATACTTGATCAATATACCAATAAGCTCCCCAAAATCATTATTGCATTGAATATTTTCTCTCGTTTCTGGATACCATGCCACAATCAAAGATCTATCTATTATTACTTTTCTTTTATAACTATTCTGAGATTTTTTTTGCGATACTTTCTTCTGTTTGCAGAAAATATGCCCCCTTATCTATTCTTTTTTCTTTTATGTTTTGAATGGTATAAAGAACCACTCAATCTGATATCTTTTTTTTTTCACTCACTATTTTTAAAACTGCATCATGGCACGGACTTGCCTGCTAATGCATGCAACACTCGGTGCAAGTTATAGAATTAGATCTACACTTGTTGTTAAAAAGAGAAACCAGGCCCTTAGGCATCAAATCACATGAACAATGCCTTGTGGATGGGTGTTGGTTGTGGGTAGATGAAGAAATGGGGCTGAGGCAATGGTTAGTAGAAGGGTGTTACTTCGGTGAATGGATAGTAGAGAAAGAGAAAGAGACAAGGAGAGCAACACAAACGCAAAACACACGCACACATACACACACACACAAAAAGCAACACAAATGCACAAATGCAAACAATCATCAACAAAAAAATGATTGAGATAGAGGGAAATATCGTGATTAAGGCGGTGACCGACATCGGCGCGTTATGGGGTGTAGGCAGAGACAGAGAGAGAGAAAGGGAGAGCAACACAAGCTCAAAACACACACACACACACACACACAGAGCAACACAAACTCAAAACACACACACACACAAAGCAACACAAATGCACAAACACAAAAAATCATCAACAAAAAACATGATTGAGATAGAGGAAAATATTGTGATTGAGGCGGTGACCGGCGTCGGCTCATTATGGGGCATAGGCAGAGATAGAGAGGAAGGGAGAAAGAGAGTAATCAGAGAGATATGTGAGGGGGAGAGAGAGTTGAGTGAGAGAGATGTAGTATCAGATAGTATGAGATAGAGAGAGATATGAGTCTTAAGAGTTGTGGAAGGAATGAAAGACTTCTTCAAAAAAATTGGGCGGAAAATCGGAGAGGCGAGTGAAAGAGGTATGTGAGAGGGAGAGAGAGTTGAATAAGAGAGACGTAGCATCAGATAGTATGAGATAGAGAGAGTTATACGAGAGATAGGAGTCTTAAGGGTTATGGAAGGAATGAAAGTCTTCTTCAAAAAATTGGTGGGGGGGAAATTTTGCATTAGGACTGTCGGATCAAAACTATTTGAGCCGCGAAAAGCTAAAGACAAACCATCTAGCTATGTTATTTTATAGATACTTAGTAGATTTAGATTTTACTACAGTAATTAGTTCCTTAATTTGATTATATTTATATTTTGGATGACATTATTAAGAGAGATTTGTTGTATAATTAGATTAAGTACTGTTATAATATCAATCAGAACTTTGTATTATATTATATAATTACTATACTTTATTAAAAATAGAATGATATTTGCTTCTATTTGTGTAACAGAAATGGCTACAAAAAATTTATTCCTACTACCGTGAGTGTGTCTCATGGAGAGAAGCCCAAGAAATTTAATGGCTTAGACTTCAAACGTTGGCAACAAAATATGCTTTTCTATCTCACCACATTGAAACTTGCTAAGTTTCTAAGTGAGGATGTCCTTGCACTTAATGAAAATGAAACTGACAAGGAGAAGTTGATGTGGATGCTTGTAAGCATTCAGATTTCTTATGTAGAAATTATATCTTGAACGGACTAGACAATGCATTATATAATGTGTGTAGTGTTGTCAAATCTGTAAAAGAACTTTGAGAGTCTTTGGACAAGAAATACAAGACCGAGGATGTCGGCACGAAGAAATTCATTGTTGGTAAATTCTTGGATTATAAAATGGTGGATTCAAAGACCATCATAACCCAAGTTCAAGAACTTCAAGTTATCCTTCATGACATCCATACCGAGGGCATGTCTCTTAGTGAGTAATTCCAAGTGGCTACGATCGTGGAAAATTTACCACCACTTTGGAAGGATTTCAAAAACTATCGCAATCATAAACACAGGAGATGAAACTTGAAGAATTGATTGTTCGTTTGAGGATTGCAGAAGATAACTGCAAATCTGAGAAGAAAAGTGGAGTCTTTAATTCCTTGGAATCTAAAGCCAACATTGTGGAAGGTTGGGAAAAAAGACAAACAAGAAGAGGAATCATAACGGTGAAGATTCAAATAAAGGATCTAAGAAGTTCAAAGACAAGTGTCATAACTATGGCAAACCGGGACATCTCTCCAAAGTTTGTTGTAAGCCAAAGAACTTCAAGAAGCCAAATGCTCAAGCAAACATGACTGAAATGAACAAACTTTCAATGGAAGTCTCTGACATGAACCTCTCAATAGTTGTTTCTGAATGTAACTTGATGGGAAACCCCAAGGAGTGGTGGGTTGACACCGGCGCTACTCGATACATTTGCTCCAACAAAATGGATGTTCTCTACTTATAAGAAGATAGAGAATGATGAACAACTCTACATGGAGAAACTACTCTACCTCAAAGGTTAAAGGATGTGGCAAGGTGATACTAAACATGACATTCGACAAGGATCTCACCTTGAACGAAGTGCTTCATGTCCCTGACATTCGCAAGAATTTGGTGTCTGGCTCTTTGCTTAGCAAAAACGGTTTTAAGTTAGTCTTTGTATTCGATAAGTTTGTGCTTACAAAGAATGAAATGTTTATAGGAAATGAATACTCAAATGATGAGCTTTTTAAACTCAACAGACTATTGTACCAAAGTCTATTATCAATAAAAATGAGAATAATTCTTCTTACTTGAATCTTCAAATACATGGATTGCTAGGCTAGGACATGTTAATTATGATACAATTAGAAGATTAATCAAATTGAATGATTTGCATAAATGTACTATTAATACAAATCATAAATGTGAGACTTGTGTGGAATCAAAGTTTGCAAGAACATCTTTCAAATCAATTGAAAGAAGTACCAAACCTCTAGAATTAATTCACAGTAATGTCTATAACTTAAAATTTGTGCAAACTAGAGGTGGTAAAAATTATTTTATTACGTGTATTGACGATTGCACAAGATACTATTATGTTTACTTAAATAGAAGTAAAGATGAGGCAATTGATATGTTCAAGTATTATAAAAATGAAGTTGAGAATCAACTTAGCAGAAAAAATTAAGGTATTGAGAAGTGATAGGGGAGGTGAATATGAATCTCCTTTTGTGGAGTTTTGTTCAACACATGAAATCATTCACCAAACTACTACCCCCAATTCACCGCAATAAAATGGTGTAGCTGAATGCAAAAAACGAAAATTGAAAGAAATGGAGAATGCTATGCTTTCAAGTAAGGGTGTAGCCCAAAATTTGTGGGTGGAAGCCTTACTATTTACTAATTATATTCATAACAAAGTACCTCATAAGAAAACAAATAAGACAAGTATGGAAAGGTCAAAGAACTTCCTATAAATACTTAAAAGTGCAGAGGTATCTAGCAAAAGTGGCATTTCCTAAATCTAAAAGCGTTAAGATAGGACCTAAAACCCTTGATTGTGTATTCATTCGTTATGCCCATAACTATAATGCATATCAATTTCTTGTTCATAAATCTAAGATTTCTGATGTGCATATTAATACAATTATTGAATCACCTAATGCTTCATTCTTTGAAAATAATTTTTCATTTAATTTTAATATATCACATGAATCAAGCTTATTAAAGGGTCCAATTGAGGCTACGATTAGTAATGATTAGGTCAATAAAGGCAAGGAGTTCATAGAACATTGAAAGTGTTCAAGATACCCAATTCCATTACATTGTCTGAATACCTAGTCAAAATACAAGACAACACATGCTTAAATCACAAAAGTCTTGAATTCTACCCCTTTCCCTTGGGTCTTGGCACCACCATTATCTAGATTGCCTCCATTCTTCCCTTTTTGTGTTGTTGATTGAAGGGAAGCAAGGTTCGTACATCTCTGACATTTCCACAAAACTAATCACTGAATGCATGCAAGAACTACTTCGTCTAGGTCCACTTATGGGAAAACCATAATATCACCACAACATGATTTTGGAAATGGGAAAGCATATCATGCCATTTTTCCCAGTAAAATCGATATTTCACAACGTGAATAACAGATTTATTCAAGGTTCAATGGTACTTGATTTATCGTATTCTGGATTCAAGTCATTGTCTTCGCATTGTCAACCATTGAACTAGCAAGGCATTACAAATGTGTTTGAAACCCTAATGAGGTGAGAAACAACCCTTGATTTCACCACTAGCAGTTGTATATCTGAAATTCCCAAATTCAATTTTGAACCCTAGTTAGGAAGACCATCAATTTGACTTCCTCATGTGCTTGAACAAGTTAAATGGGCGGTAAGGTACGTTAAATGACTGCATTTCCCTTCTAAGTCCATCACATGCTACTTACGTGCTCTTTCCTGTCACTTTTTTGGACGACAATTAGGAGTAAGGATCAAAGTCAATCAATGTGGTAACATGAAAGACAAAATTGATGAAATTAAAACTTTGGAGATAAAAGTGCAATAAATGACAAACCTCAAAGACTAATGGTGTAATTTACCCATTTTTGATATTTAGAAGTAGTATAGATATAGATATAGAATAAACAATTAATTAAAAATCATGTAGAAAAGTGTGTCTACATACATATTTCAGCTTTTATTTTGATTATAAAATGAGACTAACAAGTGGTGTTTTTTTTGTAGATCTTTATAAAAATCTCATTGATTGATTTTCGGACAGCTTGGTAGATCAAAGCAACCTACTCAAATGGAGCATCATAAAAAAGCGAATGCCTCATACTTTATAGTAAGTTCTCTATTCAGTTTAAGTTCCTAACATTTAGAAATCAAGTTATATACAACTGAGTCATTTGCTCTTACATAATACATGAGCAGTGATAATCAATAATTTGCAACAAACAAATGCAATAACAAAGTGGTAAGGTTTCTAGCATATTTCGATCTCTAATAGTTACAAGGACAAGTGACTAAAAAAAATAGTTTTTTCATTTATCAAAATGTTTGTTGAGCTTAGGTATGCACCTTTTAAGCACAAATCTATAAACTTATATCATAACAATTTTTTTTTTGAAAATTATTCATGTGCAATGCACTTTTGACACTAACTAGTATTAATTAAGAGTATAGATGATCAACGATTTGTTTAGTTATGTTTCTCTTAAAATAAAAAAGTATTCATGAATTTTGATGGGTATTAATGTGGTGATACTTCCAATTAGGGTTATTGTTTATTTTTAAAATAAAATAATAGAGGGCCTCTGCATTATTTTGATAAACTCAGGGGCTCGAGTAGAATTTATCCAAAAAGTATTCTGGTACGTCTGTGACTGACGACACGCTCATAAATAATTGGGGCTGCTGGGAAAGAAAAAACTATCAGATCTTGACATTTTTCTGATTATCGTGCAGTTTCTCCGTCTTCAATTGGCTTCATCTGCGTTCGTCGCCTGTTTCGGCATTATCGTGATATCGGAGAAGAGAGGTGACTAATCTGATGCATTAGGAACGAATCCGGGATAGGGTTTCAATCTTGAGCATGCAATATTTTTTTATCATTACATGGAAACCTTTTGCAATTCAGGATTGGAATGGAAATTAGAATTGTAGATATTAGACATGTATTTTTTCCGACTCCTTGTTCCAATCTGATCGAAATAGATTTTGCGAGATAAGTTTGAACACTTGGGTATATGTAGCTTGCTATTCACTGCCCTTAAGTATGTGATCCATAATTGCTTAGTACTTTGGATATGTCTTCTTTCTCATCGTATGACAATAGTCATAAGCCTGCCTTGCAATGTGTTTGTTTCCTCTGAACCTAATCTTTAAAGGATGGGGACCTATTTGTAAATATATCACGAAAGAGGATTAAATATGCCCATTTTGTTTTGTTAATTTGTGTTCGGTGCTGTATGAGTCCTGTTTGTTGTATCTGGGTTGTCACCGACGCTGTCGTCTTTCCTACTCAGGAGGAAGATGAAGAAGTTTGCTGTGGCATTGGTTGCAGTTTTGCTTGTGGCAGTTCAGCTCCCGTTGGGGATGACCTTATCATTGACAGCCCCGGCCTTTTTGTGGTCACCTTACCACGACAGGTACACGTTCATTTCTTTGGAAACAGTATATTTGGAACCAGAATGCATTATTTTTCCCCTCACGTTTTACAATTATAGTCATGAAATGTAGAGAGAAATAATCGTATAGGGCAAAATGAAGGGTATTACAATCTTGAAGAAATATAGTACGGTGTCTGACAATATTCTCATATTTAAATATAGTACGGGGTCTTACAATTTTGAAGAAATTCTTAGAGGCACATCTCTTTACTCATAATAAACAATAGTGCAAGATGAAGGGTCAAGGTAAATCCGTGAGAAGAAATAAGGGAATGAGAGAGCTTAAAAATTTATAGTCTGCGGCATAGTTACCAGATTACATTGAACCCCAAATAATCTACGATCTGGGTATATTGATCCCAAACGAGGTGGGTTCGCATTCAGATCACCAAAATGTATGACTCAAATTGAAATACTAATCTTAAATCGATTTGCTTTGGAACATGTAATACAAATATAAAATACATATTAATTGACTGCATGTATATAGATTTATAATTATATTTAGAAAATCAAACACAAATATAAGATATATGGTAACTGACTTAGTGTTTATGGATGTTTTATAATATATAACATTGTATAGTAGTAAAAACGATCTAGATAAGAGTTATAAAATGAATTACGATCCAAAACACTAGGCAATTCCTATTGTACCGTGTACGCGTACCTGTATCACGTACTAAAGAGACCCACGATCCAAGTAACATTGGTATGGGGCATTGAGATCGGGATCGTAGATATCCCTAGCATCCCACGGACTGGGTTCACACGACCCAAAATCGAGTAGGTTCGCAATCTAAATCGCTCGAAGTCGTGATCCCAAATTATAACTCAAACCGCAAATTGATTCATGATGTAAGTAATTTTACATCATAATCTCAACCCCAAATCATACCTCCAACTTATTATTTCTTTATTTTGATGTTCTTTAAACTCATATTTTGACAAAATTTGCCAAAAATATAAAATAAATATTTATTAACTACGTGTATTCGGATATATTATTCTACATAGAAGTTACAAAACAAGCCACAATCCAGAATAGCATACCAACTAAGCCTACTGTCACTGTATCGTGTATTAAAAAAAGTACCGTATCAGTATCACGTATCAAATCGATCCACGATTCAGGTAACATTGGTTTAGGGTCAATTATGATGGGACCATGTCTAGGAGGAATGGTGAGGGTGATGTGAGTGTATTATAAAGATTATTAGTTGAAAAATGAGGTGAGACAAAAAGTAAGTGCAGTTTGATAAAAGATGTACTTATTAGAGAGTGTTTGGATGAGGTTATTTTGCAGGAATCAAAGAAGGAAAAGATTGAGAGAAAATTGATAAAGAGTGTGTAGCATTCTAAATTTAGGAACTGGGTTTATTTATCATCGGTTGGTAGGTCAGGTGGTATTGTGATCATATTGGATGAGAGGACCATTACAATGGAGGAGTCAGTAGAGGAAGAGTTTGCAATTTCGATTAGGATTAAGTCTATTGATGGATTTGAGTGGCAGTTAACTGTGGGTTATAGTCCAAATTGCCCTTGGGAAGGGGTAGACTTAGAAGGAATTGGCAAGGTTATCTGGTTTATGTAGTCCTAGTTGGTGTGCGAGTGGAGATTTTAATATCATTAGGTATTTTTACAAAAAATTAAATGGAAGGAGGGTGACTAAGAGTATAGGGACTTTGATGCTTTCATAAGGGAAACTAGGCTAAAGGATCCTCTGTTGGGTAATGGTACTTTCATTTGGTTAGAGTTCGGAGACAACCTAGTTTATAATAGATTGGATAGATTTTTTTTCTAATAAGTGAGAGGATTGGTATCCTGGAGTTCGACATGAGATTTCATCGAGTGTAGTGTCAGGTCATTGTCCCATTGCTCTCGAATAATCATTGATCAAATGGGGTCCTTATCTTTTTAGGTTTGAGAATATATGGTTAGAACACCATGCATTTTGAGAATAATATAAGGAGTGGTAGGGGGAAGGAAGTTTTATAGGTTGGGAAGATTATAACTTCAAGAAGAAGTTGGAATATGTGAAATAGAAGGTGAAAAGTTGAAATAAAGAAGTGTTTGGAGATTTAAGAGTCAAACAAATAATCATTAATAGAATTTGAGATATTGATAAGAGTAAAGAGATTGGTAAATTAGTCGAGGATTTGAGAAGGGAGAGATGGAAGTTAAGGAATAAGTTTAAGGAGGTGGTGTTCAAGGAAAAAATTAACTGGAAGCAAAAGACTAGAGTGAAGTGGCTGAAAGAAAGAAATAATAATTCTAAACTTTTTCAGATGATTGCAAATGGTAAAAAAGAAGAAATTTATTGGCACAATGAAATTGAAAGATGGAGGGGTCATTGGGGATAAAGGGATGATTGAGAGTAAAGTTGTTGAGTTCTTTGCCTAATTATATTCATCTCAGAGGCGTGTTAAACCAATAGTGGAAATGTTGAGGTGGAGTCCTATTGATGAGGGTAAATTTAGGTGAATGGAAATACCTTTTGTGGAAGAAGAAGTGTGAAAAGGCTATTTTTAAGTGTGGGAAGGATAAAGCTCCAAGTCCTAATGATTTCATCATGGTTATTTTTCAGGATTGTTGGAATATGAATTTGATGAAAGTTTCCAATGAATTATGGAGTTGTTAATGCAATCACTAATTCTATCATTATTTGGTTGATTCCTATTAGAGTTCTTATTTTTCAATATTAGTCATAACTAGTGAGTGTTTTCCTACTATAAATAAGAGTCTATTGGGCAACACAGCTAACACACTAATCATTCCTCTCAATCTCTCTTATCTCTTCTACTTAGATAAACCCTAATATCAAGTTTATCATTTAACTTGGTATTACAACAAATTTCTTAGCAAATAATCACAAGAACAACTCAGTACAAACAATCAAAAGATTTTCTGGGCGTTGTCGTCATCACTAGAGAAATGCTGGCGTCAGCGTGACGCCAACAATTTTCGACGACTATAATCCTTGCCTAACTCAACTTTGTGCCTTGGTAATTATGGTGAGTTTTTTTTAAAAATTTTGAGGTCATCTGAATGGGTTTTCGAATTTTCGAATGTTTTTTTGGATTTTTTTTTGTGCCAATTGCAATATCTTCACTAGAAGACTTGGGGCTTTTTGATGTTTGATTCCATGACAAAGGGGTCCGACTAACACTCTAGAGGGAGTTTGTGCTTAACCCATTACAGTTTGGGTTGTTTTCTAGTAGCAGTCGTGAGACTCAGTGTCGGCATCATTGGCCTTTTGTCCAGACCTTCATAGGTACTAGTTGTGATCTTCTATTGCTTCCAGATGTGTTTTTTGGACAAGATTTGTGGTGGTTAGCCTCCTCTTGATTGTTTTTGGACCAGATTGATTAAACAGTTGTTCCTGGGCTGTTTTCTAGGCATTTTATATGATCTTTCCTCTATGTAGTGTGCGTTGTTGTTTATTGGTGAGTTATTGGTCCCTTAATTTCCTACTGCTGTGTAGTTCTCCCTTGAGTTTTGTTATGGCAACTTCGGAAGAGGTAAAGGAACCTACGGTGGATGATTTGATTAGACAAATTACTTCCATGAAATTAAATGGAAGCAACTATTATTCTTGGTCTCATGCAATTGAAGTTTTCCTACTGGCCCAAAAGAAAGTCAAGTATTTGACTGAAAGTCCTCCTTCTAAGGACTCAAAAAAATTTGAAGACTGATAGAGTGAGAATTCCTTGGTGATGACTTGGTTGTGGTTTAGTATGAAGCTATCTATACAGCTAAGAAGATCTAGGATTCTCTTGAGGAGAGGTACTCTCGAGAACATAACGTGTCTCGAATTTATGAGGTTTTTGCGCTTATGTTTAATACTAAGGAAGGTAATAAATCTATTGTTGGCATTATGGAACTTTGAAAGGGTGTGGGAAGAATTAATGCTTTATCAGCCATTAAGTGCAAATCTGGAGATACAGAGATGACATCGTGCAAGGTTTCAGGTGGTTTTGCTCTTATCTAGCTTTAACTCATCAGATTTTGGCTAGTGAGACTCCCACTACTGCAAATGCTTACTTTCGCCCCCCGCGCGCTTCTCTTACTTGTGGGACTTTTTTAGTTTCTCAAGAATCCTCTGCCTTAATCTCTAGTGATGGTGGTGGTGGTTCCTCATGGTGGTCATAATGGTGGTAGTGGTGGTTCCTTTGGTTTTCGTAGGAGTTTAGATGATAGGGACTATATGGAGATGATGTCACTTCTTGATAGTCTTTTTATTTCCTTGTTAAATCCTGAGCCATGTGATCAAAGAAGACGAGTTCTTGAGTTTTCGGATGTATTCTCTAGTAAATCCTTGTTGGCTTCTTTGTTGGATGCATCTTCTTATCTTATCTTTAATCTTGCCTTAATAATTTGGAAGGATAAAGTGCCTATTAAGGGACAAGTTTTTCGTTGATTATTGCACGTTATGATTAATACCAATGATATGCTTAAAAAAAAAGAACTCGTACTTGCATTTCTTCCCATGGTGTGTGATGAGTATTGATCTTTTTGGTATAATTTGCATAGCTTGGCATGTTTGAGTTGGGGGATTTCTGAATCACCTACTTCGTTATTTGTTGAAGATTTGAAGGGTTTGGGAGGCTTGATAAAGGAGTGGCGTTTTGGAAATGTGCTATTATTGCTACTTTTGGGGTCATTTGGAAGGAAAGAAATGCAAAAAAAAATTGAAGATTGAACTGAAATCTTGGATGTGTTATGGGACCATATTCATTTCATTGCTTCATTTTGGGTTTCAATTTCTAAGGACTTTAATGGGATCCCGCTTTGTGTATTTTGGCAGAATAACAAGCTTCATGTGATTTATGACTTTAATGTATTTCTTGTTTTATATTTCTATTTTTCTCGGTTGGATTTCTTATCCAACCTTTTTCTGGTGTATTTTCCATACTTTCCGTACTTTATTAATATCTTTCTATTACTTTCCCTATTAAAAAAGAAGGAATTAGTAATAATTAGAAGTCTGGAGAGAGACTTTAGAATCAAAAGGATTTAAGACAAGTAGGTCCAAAATTGAATGTATGAAATGCAACTTTAGTAAAGGGAGAAATTCAAATCGGGAATTTGTAAAGATTGAAGATCAAGAGATATGGAATAGTTAATACTTTCGATATTCAGGGTTAATTTTCCTGAGGGAGTGTGAGATTAGTGACGATTGTACTCATAGAATTAAAGTAAGATGGACTAAATGGAAGAATGCATCCAATTTATTGTGTGATAGTCATATGTATACCCCTTAGGTTGAAAGGAAAGTTCTATAAATTTGTCATACGATCGGCTATGTTTTATGAAAACAAGTATTGGGCAACAAAGAAACATGTCCAAAAATTGGGCAATGACGGAAATGAGAATGTTAAAATGGATGTATTGCAAAATTAGGAAGGATAGAATTAGAAACGAGACTATCTGTGAAAATTAGAGCTAACACATATAAGAGATTAAATAATGGAGAATCGACTTAGATAGTTTGGATGTATTTGTAGACAGCATAGTGAGAAAAAGTGATGATTTAGCTATTGATGGTAATAGAAGAGGTAGAGGAACACCAAAATTAACACTAAATGAAATGGGAAAAAAATATATGATAGCTTATGATTCAATAGTCAATATTGCTCTTAATAGATCACAAAGGCGAAACAAGATTCATGGTAACTGGCCCCAAAAATATTGTGACAATGTTTTTTTGAGTTGAGTTGAGCTTTGATGTACTGTGGAGAGTAAATTCACAAAAAATAGGAAGGATGAGTCTATGGCTGTAGAAGCAAGCCATTTAAGTGAAAAAATTGCAAGATAGGTTGCTGATCCTGTCCTTGATTTCTCAGTTTTTTAATTTGGAACGGTAGGCAAATGCTGAATACCTAGAGTGACAGGACATGCTGAACCAAAATGGGGCTGCTGAATTTTTTCTGTCCTTTCATTGCCCATTACTTTTGATATGACATTGAGTCATATGACGAATTGACGACAATTCCCACTCAAAGCTCTCGATGATAGGTACAGTTTAGCTGTTGCTGAATTTCAACGGAGGTATAAATGGGGTATGCTCTCTTGAAACCTGCTTCCTCTGCATTGGCAGCCACCTTTGGGGTCATATGCACATTAACAATCTGAAGAGGGGCAATATGATGTGTGTGTAGAAATCCTAAGGAATATGGTCAGTCATTTGCTCATTCTTTGGTAGGTGGCATGGCATGGGCGGGTGAAGCCGAGGTTGGTGGAGGCTTTACTGGGTAGTTGATAAAGGGTCCTGAATTAGAAAACAGGTGCAAAAACAATAGGGGTCGACCCATGGTATCTGCAATATGAACATCAATCTACCAAATAAAGTATCTAAGGCACTTTGGTTGCTCTGTAAGAATTGCTTGTGACTCGTAATTCTCATAATCTGCTAGTGCATCTTTCAAGTTTGAGTCCCAACTTACATAAAAGTTTTTCAACCGGTATTTTATGGGTTTCCTTTCAATGTAGAATAAGAAGGAAACTTCCAATATTTATTAGCTTGTAATTTATCATTCTCGTCTAGTGTTAGCTTGAGTGCCACTTTAAGCTCTCCTGCTATCCCTAAAGGGGGAGGTGCAAGGCTCAATCATGGATGGTAAGGATCAAAATTTTGTTTTGGTGCATTGTTTCAGTCATCTAGGAAACAAAAATGTTTCAACGTGTTTCGAAAACGTTTTGACCTGTCTTGGAAACATAATAAAAAATGTAAAAATGTAAAAATTATTTTTTAAAAATATTGGTCGAAATATATCAAAGTATTTTGAAATATCTTGAAATATTCCGAAACAATTGTACAAATGAATTGAAACATTATAAATTACCTCGAAACATTATGAAACACCTCGAAGTATTATAATTTCGATTTTATCACTGATTCGTCTCGGTCTCCTTAGAAACGAAAATGTTTCAGACGTTTCGTCTGTTTCGAAATAAAATTTTGATCCTTGGTTATGGGTTGACACATCAGTGCAAGTTTGTGCAATATTATGATAGACAAGAAAAAAACAAGGTATTTGGTCTTACGAGTCACCATGGAAGGCAGGCCAACCGAGTAGCAGGAGTGTAGACGATAATATATAAAGAGCTTCTAGTAAAAGAGTTAAATAGCCTCAAAATGTTTAATTGCACCCACAAAATGTCAATAGACCCAACTAAAAAAAAGAGGAGTGGGTGTTATCATCTCCATAGAATGCATTGTGCTATTATGTTTTAACCGTCAATATACTCGAGGATGATGGTATGCATCTCCATTATATGTGTTGTATATGATACTATTATACTCTTAACATATGACTTTGATAGCAGGGTTATCGAGTATCAAACTTCGGCTTTGGTCAGAACATAATTTCAAATAAGCATTAGTCGTGCTATCTTTACAAGTTCAATTTAATTTGTGAATCAGAAGCTAATATTGTGTTATTGTGATACTACAGATTTCTGAACAATGAAATTATGCAAGTCGTAAATTATCAAACCCTCTCTCCGAAGGATTTGGCCAAGTCTGTTATGTCTGAAGGGGGCTGGTCAAGCGTACTGGTATATTGGGTTACTTCACTGTGACAATTGACTGCATTGTTTACTCTTCCTTTTGCAACCCCCCCCCCCCCCCACCAAAAAAATAAAATTATATTGCGTCATTTTTTTTTTTTGGCAAACTGGAAAGGTAACGATATAAGTAGTAGTTTTACGATGGTCTTCAAGCACTTATATTCACTGTATTTGTTCAGTGCTCAGGGGAGAAAGCACAGCAGTCTTTGGATCTTGCGCTTCTTTTTGTTGGAAGACAGGTAGGAATTTTCATACCACTGTTAAATAAAAGAATGATTGAAGAAAGTGTTAATTCTATGTCTTTATGCTATACTTTCTTCCCCATATTGTATTCTCATGTCTGGTAACTGTCACTTGATCTTTTTCATTATACTCACTGCAGGGAAGGTAACCGGATTCTAGGTCAGATAAGTTTATGTGCTTCTTCATATGGTCTTAAACCTGAGTTTTATGAATAAAGTAGTGCGCAATTATTTGTGTTTAGTTGCATTACTTAGACAGTTTGATTAATGGACACTTACCAACATGGTAATCCAAAATGCCTAAGTATTATATTTGAGAGCAAATAGATGTAATGGTTTCATGAAAACATCCCATGGAGAACGAATTTCTTTGCCTTGTATGACTTGATTCTTGAAGAGGAGTCAACACAGGTGTAAATTTATTGTAGTGTGAATTGTCTTCAAGAGGAGTTTACCCTTCTACTGCTAGTCCTCCTACTGGTTACTGATAAGGTACTATTATCACCTGTAGTTACAATCTCTGGATATCTCTGGACATAAAGTTGCCAACCCAGCACTTGTTGACTTGCTCAAGGTAGTTTGATATGCTGCTTGTTACCACTTCATGAATATAACATATGGTTAGGATTTCAAACTGTTACATTGGCTTTTCCACATGGTCATCATTCCATTCCCCTGTGGCAGGTTTCTTTCACAAGGGCCAATTTTTCTTTAGCATACCCATATGTTGCTGCATTGGAGGAGACAGAGACAATGGAACATTCTCTAATTTCAGAGTTTGCAGAAACATGTGGCCATGATTTAGGAGTTGGTAACATTGCCTTCATGGAGTCTTGCCTTGTAGAGGGTGAAAATTTCGAAAAACTTGCAGACTTACGCTCTGTCCATGTAAATATACTCAGTGGTGTGATATAATTTACTGTCAAATTCAATTTGTCCAGGGAGAAGATCTTATGCATTTTTTCTCACTGGAAAAATCAACAGGATTACCTGGTTACAAGGATGAATAGAGGACCTAAGGGGCGTGCAAATCTGATTGTGTTATGCCATGGAGGCTCCCATTCTTTGGAAGAACTTGATCAACCACATTCTGAGAGTATGTTAAAAAAATTTAGGACAGTTTGAAGTTATATCAATTTTAAAATTCTTTGATGAGCACCAGTTATTTTTGCATAGCAGTTTTAATGCATCTAGTTTGATTGAATATGCAGGCCGGATGTTCTCTGAGCTTATCAACTCTGTGGAGCAGTCTGGGGCCAAATATTCTGTTCTCTATGTTTCAGATCCATTTAGGTCAATCCGGTATCCTTCTTACAGGGAGCTAGAAAGGTTTCTTGCTGAAGGAACCCTTGGAAATGGGTCAGCTAATTCCACGACCTGTGATGAAGTTTGCCAAATTAAATCCTCACTTCTGGAGGGAATTTTAGTAGTAAGTCAATATCCTTTTCCTTTTTAAGCATGCAGTGCAGTGGCAGCTCTTTTCTTTGTTGATTAATCTTGATTATGTGAGCATCACAATTCATTTTGGGTCATTCAGGTAAGCGGTGACCCTCATTTCGGAAAGCTTAGATATTCTTCATCCAAGTTGACTTATAATGTTGTGAATTCTATTCAGAACTAGGGCTTCACATGAACCGAACTGTTCATGAATAGCTCAGGATCGGCTCGTAAGGAGCTTGTTCAACTTTGCCTATTTATTGAGCTGAGCTTGAGCCTCATTTTAGAGCTCATAAGACAGACGAGTCAAGCTTGAACAACGTCCTGTTTAGCTCGTCAGGCTCGTGAACAATATGAGCTCATTTATATATTATAATCTAAAAATTATATATATGACATCTGCCTATATTGTGTAATGTGTATCATATATATTAAGGAATAGGAGCAATATATGCTCATGCAATAGAAATGCTAGAAAAAAAACTCATCCCACATCGAAATAGTTGTAAAAAAGACAAAAGTGGGGCCCCTATAAAATTTGTAAGCAGTCACGCCTCTGTTTCAAGTGGGAACCAGCTCCACATCAAAACTATAGCAAAAAGTAGCTGGAGGCACCTAGATAAGCAAGGCCTTCGATTCCCTGATGCATATTAAAAATTCCGTACAGAATAATTTTTTCAGTTTATTCTTAAATTTCATGGTACATGGATAATAGCTAATAAACAGGAGCAGCATCTACAAGTTGTGCATAATAGAGGTGCTAAGCCTAAGAATTGGAATATAAATTGCATAAACATGCTTCTGATCAAATGTTGGATGAATTATGAATTTAAATTTCTGATGAGATTCCAAGCCAAAAATTATCCAATGAGGTGATCTAGATAGAGTCATCAGATTTATCTGGTGACAGCTATGTTGCATGGTTCTTCATACTTCTTTTTCAAGTATAAAATGAAGGTAAACAAGAAAGAAAAAGTTGGTCAATTAGCGTCCTCAAAGCTAATCAAAGAGCTGGAAGTTTCCTTTTGATACCCGCAACCAGACCCGAAGTCATGGAAAGATCGAAACCAATGCAACGATAATATGATTTGATAGGCCATGCGACATGGGTTACCAAAAGTACCATTATTGATGTTAAGCTGCTTCTTTTTTTTTTTTTCAAAGAAGTGTTCAGCGAATTTAGAGAAAAACACTAAAAAAGAGCACCGTGCTATACTGGCAGAGCTTCAGCAAAACGAGGTAGGTAGCTTTCGCTAATGATAGATGTTTTTGGGGATTAGGTCTTCTAATTAATGGTACTCCAAATGCGGGGGTCAAAAAGTTTTATAAAAAATTCTTGGTGGAAAAAAATTAGAGGTGTTTTTTTCATAAACCTTTACTTCTATGATTTGGAAAACATGAATATGAGAAAAATAAAAACAAACATGTGACCTTGTAGAACTATTCTATGGAGCTCATCACAAAAATATGTTAAGTCAATGCATCTAAAAGTTGTCCTGTGCCGTTATTACAACTGAATTTCCCCATCACTATTGGAGCTAATCATGCTGACTGGCTTTATGTCAAGTTGTTCAACTCATCTGATTCCACTGTAATAAACTGGACATTGGGATTCCAATCAGCTTGGTACATTGGGAGTTCTCATTTGTGGGAATTGAAGCATCTAACTAACTAGTGGTAGATAACTTGAATGGCCTGAATGCCAACAGAACAGTCTAGTACGAACAGACACTCACATACTCCCGCACTCTCACAAACAATATACTCACCAGGTCAGTGCTTTGTCTCACATTATTGATTTCAACCTTGTTAACACCAAGCTATGGTTGAGACTGGTTGGGTTGAAACCCTGTGTTGTTACCTGGTTGCAGTTAAGACTTAGGTTGGATGACTTGTCCACCCTTTTTTACTTTTGATATCCTGCCCTTGTCATTAACAAACCGATTGTTTCTTATCAAGAAAAGGACCTGGGTTGGAAGGTGTGCAGTTAGTAGGAAGAAATAGAACAAGGGTGGGTGTGGTTATGCTTTACCTTTCTTGCACCCTAATAGTTCATTTTATTTGCATATTTGTTACCAGTCATATTTCCCTACAGATCTTATCCTCTCAACAATAGCTCTTTGGTCTCTTTATTGCTTCGATTTAGATATCTTTGATGGTAAAGTGGCTTGAGTTGAGGTGCACAAACCATTAGCATCAGAATTTTAAAGTTGATAGATGATGCAGTTGAGTATACTAACATCGTGAAGGGTTTCCCGATATTGCCAGCCCAGAGATTAGGAATCTAATTACTTGTGAACTCTCATCCAATTCTCAACATCAGTATGTCTTTTTCTTTGCTAAGTAGAGGTTTGCATTTGGAGCCTTGATGCAGGGGCATTGTTTGAGGTGGTTAGAGTATGTGAAACATAATCAAGAACTGTGCATTGTTTTACATGAAACATATAACCACATGATTTGCCAGAATATATTCATAGAGTTAGATTTGAAACTTGATGGTATGTTATGCACTGATGTGATTATGAATCTGCTGATCATCTCTTTTTACATTGCTCTATTGTGAAATCACTTTGGCAGAAATCAATGAATTTGGCTTGTTTGAGCTAGGTGTCCCCTCTTCAATTAGTGCAATGTTTGCGGTTGAATTTTGGGGTCATATGGTTAGAAAGAAATATGATGATTTTTTAGGAGTGTGTGAATTGACTAACGGTTGTGGCAGAGGATTTACTTGTGCCTGTTTTTGGGATTTGGCTTTGAAGGGATTTATGCATATTCAATTTTGTATTCTTGGGGATTGGAGTGCTGTGTGTGCTGCATAGATGGTTTCATTTGTTATTATTTTTGCTCTCCTCCTCTTTCTTTGGCTTGTGGGTTGGACTTCTTGTCCACCACCATGCTGCTTTTTATTCGTTTCTTACTGAAAAAAGGAAAAAAGAAAACAACTGGAATGTGCCTGAAGTCTCTATTCTGCTGACTCCCTTGGGATCCTTTATTTTTAAGAAAAATATTTTTAGCTTCACATACCCAAATATATGATCTGCATAAAATACTCATATTGTTGCTTTGTATGATGTTTTCAGGGGATTGTTCTGCTGATAATTTTAATATCGGGCCTTTGTTGCATGATGGGTATCGACACTCCAACAAGGTTTGAGACTCCCCAAGATTCTTGATCTATTGTTCTGCAAGTATAAATTTCCAGTTTTGGAGCTGGTCACATCAGCTGTTCAACATTTAGTTTCTGTAGCTAGATATAACTTTGTAATATTGGCTTACTCATGAAAGTTACTCTATCGTGTACTTGTTTAATGGTGGAGCTTGATATTTTGATACCATGATATTCATTTTTATTTTCTCTTGTATATTTTTGAGGTGGAATATTCCATGTTACTCGTATTGATTTGATTGTTGGCCTTGGTGTATCATTCCTCATTGATTTACATATTTAGATCCTTTATTATTTTTTTCAACAAAATAAATAAATGAAATTAATAAAGTAATTAGGTGGCATTTGGGTGGTTTATGAAATTCAGTAAAACATTTATGAAATGAGTACTAACAAAAAAGTACTTTATAGAGAAGCATTTTCATAGAGCAAGTGTTGTTTATGTCCACCAATAAGTGCTTAGATGAAAAACGTTATATAAAGTGTGCTTAAATGTTCAACAAAAAAAAAAAAAAAATTTTGTTAAAATTATAGATATATCTCCAAATGCCGATATGCGTGTGTTGGTGGTGGTGGTAGTGGTAGTGGTGACATATATTCCCTGGGGCGGTGATAATGATATGGTAGGATTAATAGTGGGTGATATTACCATAAAATTAATAACACCATTATAATAATGTCACTTCATTTGATCTATGTTTTTGATCCCATATTTTAATCAGTGTAGCACTACTCTCAAAATAATAGTTATCTCAATCACCACCTTAGAGAATTTTAGGAACCACTTCTGAGGGTTTTTTTTGTGCTCATCAAACTATTTTTGATATTGATCAATGAAGGTTAGACGTAGTGGTAGTATTGATACTAAAATGTTTTTCCTCGTGGTCAACTCTTTCCAATATCATGGCCAATGGTAACGCTCTTCACACGTATACACACAGAAATGCAGCAATCTCTCTCTCTCGGAGGTTGGAAGGCAATATTTCAAAGTCCAGATCAGGGTCGGATTTATGAAGTGGGGATTTAAAAAAAAAAAATTTAGGGCCTATCGAAATTCTTTAAACAAATTATAATTTATTACAACTTATCCCCTATTAATTTTAATTTTGAAAAATAAGTGAAATTATCTCATAAATTAAAAACAAGACTTAAACTTCTTTTGAGTCAAGACTCAATCTTCGGTCTCCATTTCTCTTCCTTTCCTATTATATTATATTTTTGCCCATTATAAATAATATTTTAATTAAATTATTTTGATATATCAGTATTGGACAATTTACATGTAATCATAATAGCTCCTACGTCTATATATTTTTTATTAGATTTGCGAGGTCAATATTATTGAAACTAAACAAATTAATTGTTCAATTAACTATGAATAAATTTCTTAAAAGAACATCAACATTAGAACAAATAACGTTAGCATAATGTTTTAAATAATTATTAAATTTTAGGTTGCCCCGTTATGGATAAATTCTAGGTCCACTCCTGTCAGCATGCATGCAGATAGGTCTATTAACGGATTGGATTCAGACCGAATTTGGGTCCATCCGAATCCGATTAAAAAATCCGTTAATGAATCCAATCCATTTATCCGACACATAGAAAAATATTAATTCATATCTAAATTCGCTTATAATCGGACATTCGGTCTGATTACTCGATCAATCCATAATGGTATTCCACCAAAATTTCAACAAATAATCTTTTTTTTAGATCAAATAAAAATAATCAATATACATACATGTGTATATTATATATAAATATATATATTATTTTTTAGCGTATTTTCAGATTACGGGCATACCAAAGTCCAATTGGACTTAAGATCCATACACGTACGATTTTATCTATTCGAACTAGTATGGGGTTCTAAAATTGTGACTGTAACGCCCCAAAATCTGGGGATCTTTTCTCAATCCGTTGATCACCCATCAACCTGCGGAAGTATCCCCGTGAGTACCGTATAACCCGATACCACGTCATTACACTCCATTTACCAGAGTCATAACCAAAACGAAATTCGGGCAGAGTCTTCCTTGTACCGGAGTACTACCCAACACGTAACATGTTCACATATCATTCGTATGACCTTTTCAAGATCCACATCCTAGAATATAAGCTTATTATTGTCCATATACATCATCCGTAAAAGTGAGCTGAAGATGTGAGGGCCCCTCAGTGTTATATTTTCAAATTTTCAAGTTTCGAGAAGAGGTATTGGTACCTCTAGTATGTGGTACCGGTACTTAAGCCCACTGTTTGATAGGTACTGGTACCTATGTGTCTTGGTACCAGTACTTGAATCCACTGGAATATAGGTACTGGCACCTATAAGGCTAGGTACCGGTACCTAGGTCATCCGACAATGTGATACCGGTACTTAATCGCTTGGGTGCCCGTACTTGAGCTCAGATTTTCCCCAAATCTTTTCAATCTTCAACTCTTAACCATCCAAACTCATACAACATTTATCCATTCATTTATTTACATCAAAATGTTATCCAAAAGAGTTCATTACATGTCCCCTTTATACAAATTTACAAGCTTAAAATAAATTACATATTTGATTACAAAAATGCAATTTCAGAGCCACATTCCGGCTCCATCATCAACACAGGCCCAAGCGAGGGCCGTCTACCGGCGCTCTTCCAACAGCTGAAATAAGTCCCATAAAGGGTGAGTCACGCTCAATAGAGTATCTCCTAATGAGGTTATTCCCGAGTCCAGATGCATATGAAATATCACATGCAATTCATCATATAATCATTCATTCAAGAATGTACATTTCACAAATGAATGTTACAATGTCATGCTATGTCATGAGGTGGAAGTCACGCATGCAATGCATACCTGAGCCCTCCACCGAATCTCATAACACATGTCATGTCATACGTATGCATCCGGACATTCCAAGCCCTTGCAATTGATGTTACACATCCAATGGGCATTTTGTAAAATCTCGGGTCTTTCTTGAGATGGGTATTTATGGACTTCCACCCAACCGATACGGCATCTATGGACTTCCACCAACGGCTCCGCGTACACCAACACACTTTATGCACTCAATACCAATGAGAGTGCATATTCAAAACTACTAGTCTTGCACCCGAAGGAGAGTCTAGCCCTTCTTGCTAACCCCGACAGTTGTTTTCAATGCAACCCGTGCGACTCAGCCGAACCTAAGTCTAACTTTTTCGAGCCCACGTATCATCCCACCAAGGATGGTATTTGATCAAAATCATGCACACACACCTAAACTCATGTCGATGTCAACGAATGCGATGCTACCAGTGCATATACAAATGTAATGTACAATTGTAATTTCAATATCACGTTTATCACATCATGAGCATATTATGAACATAGTCAATTTTCCACCAACATTCTCAATTTCTCAAATGTCAATACATCATGAAACATATACTAACATTTCATAACCACTAAGCATGTTATAGCATATTCAATACAAATAACACACTTAATCAACCATATAAATTTTATCAAACACCTATAAAGCACAAAGATTATGTAAACACAAAACATGTCCAAAACATCACATTCTTCATGAAATTCACAACCAAACAATTTCATCAATACCCAATCATGCAAGATTTAGTTTAATCACATTCCTTATACCCATTTCCATTCTTTAACACCCTACCCATTTTTCATATTTCAACACTAGGTTGAGAATAAACCTAGTTAGGAAAGGAACTATACCTCTTGTAGCTATATAAGCGTAGAAGAAGCTCCAAAAGACCCAGATTAAACTTCCAAGATTTGATCTCAAAAATCTCGTCTTCGAGATTGTGGCGAAACCCACAGTATGTACGCGTAGCTCTCGTCGCGTAGAACAACCTTTGTTCTTGGCCCGAAGAGATCCAATGGTCGGATTACCATAGATCGGATGTAGAAGGTGGAAGAAAACTTGATTTTCTCTCTCTCTTTCTCTCTCTCTCTCTCTCAGAATTTGTAGGCCAAAATGGAGGAGAAATTCAGATTTTCCCCCTTTAAATACCCCTAGGGCTTGGCTCACAATGCTTCACACGTCCCCGTCTTTTTCTGATTCGATTTTGTCCCGAATCAATTAAATCTCTTATCAGGTTACGTTTAGTACATTTTTATTAGACTAACTTTAAATTATTTTCTGGGTTTCGCAAATAAAATCTAATCGCGTTTATCTTAGTTGCACGACACCCGGTCACCTTGTAAAATACAAAAAAAAAAAATCGATTGTCTCGGAATTCAATGAAATTTGTCTGGATAGCTAGATTTTGCCAGAAGAATTTAACAGTGAGGTCCGTTTTGTCATCCGACTTCTAAAAAATTTTAAGTTTTAACCTACACCATAACGACTAATTACTATTTTGCCATTTTTAATAAAATTTTAAATTTTCTTGATTTTACATTCTTTTCCCCTTAAAGGAATTTCGTCCCCAAAATTATACACATGCACATATAACAACATGCATATGTAACAAGCCATATAATGCTCTATGACTACAAAAAGTGTACCTCCCATCCTCAAACAAGAATGGATAGGTAGTACAAATAGTGTACTCACGCTCCCATGTCGCCTCCTCCATACCACAGTGCTGCCACATCATATTCATCAGCCTCACAGTTTTACCTTGGAAAACCTGCTCTCGGCTATCCGTGATACGCATCGGTCCTTTCTTGAAGGTCTCATCCGCATTAACAACCAGCTCACCCCAATCCACCACATGTGTAGGATCTGAAGTATACTTCCGGCGCATGTAGACATGGAACACCGCGTGAACACCTGATAGATTTGGCAGTAACGCCAACTAGTAAGCGACTGCACCAACCCTCTTGAGTACCTCAAAGGGCCCGATATACCTCAGTGACATCTTTCCTCGCTTCCCGAACTTGACCACTCCCCTCTTAGGCATAACCTTCAAGAAGACATGATCTCCAACCTCAAACTCCAGAGGTCTCTGCCGCCTATTGGCATAGCTCTTTTGTCAGCTCTGTGCTATAAGAAGATGCTTCCGTATCAAGTCTACCTTCTCCGAGGTGTCTCTAATTAATTTCGGACCCATGGGAGTGCTTCTCCAACCTCCGTCCAACACACCGGAGAACAGCACGGCCTCCCATAGAGTGCCTCATAGGGCGTCATCTATATGCTCTCCTGGTAACTATTATTGTAGGCGAACTCCACCAATAGTAAGTGTTCTTCTCAGCTATCCTTGAGGTCAATGACGCATGCCCGGGCATGTCCTCTAAAGTCTGGATGGTCCTCTTCGACTAACCGTCTGTTTGTGGATGAAAAGTTGTATTCATCATCAACTGTGTCCCCATAGCCCCTGGAAGCTCTCCCAGAAGTGGGTCGTGAACTTGGGATCCCGATCCGATACTATGGATACGGGTACCCCGTGTAATCGGACTATCTCATGTATATACAATTTATAGAATTCCTCTAGTGTGAAGGTCATATGTACAACCAAAAAGTGTGCTGACTTCATAAGTCGGTCCACTACTACCCACACTGCGTCATGTCCATGCGAAGTCTATGGCAAGTGGGTCACAAAATCCATTGTGACGTGTTCCCACTTCCACTCAACCACCTCCAAAGGATGGAGCAACTCTGCTCGTCTCTAGTGTTCAGTCTTGACCTGCTAACACGTGAAACATCTACTAACAAAGTGTTCGACGTGTCTCTTCATACCATTCCAGTAATATTGGCGGCGAAGATCATTGTACATCTTCGTACCACCTAGATGCACAACAAAACAGGAGAAATGGAACTCCCTAAGGATTTCCTCTCTCAGATCCGCAGACTGAGGAACCTCAACCCTTCCCCTGAATCGAAGATTACCATCTCCGTGAATGGCCTAGCCCTTGTCACCTGCCCTCGACTATACCCGGTCCCTGATGGACAATATCTCAGTGTCTTGCCCCTGGGACTTGATCACTCTGCTCAATAAAGAATGAGTAGCCACAAGACTCCCTAGAGTGCCCTGAGCCTGACCCTTGTAGTGTAACCGAACTGTCTCACAGTCTCGAGCATCTGCCACTCCCGGGAAGCTATACTAGCCAAGGCTCCCTATGACTTCTGGTTGAGTGCATCAGCCACTACATTTGCCTTACCAGGATAGTAATGCAAAGTGAATTCATAATCTTCTAGGTACCTCATCCACTTGCGCTGCCTCATATTGAGGTCTTGCTGCGTAGAGATGTATTTTAGACTTTTGTGGTCTAAAAGCACCTTAAACTGCTCTCCGTACAAATAGTGGCGCTATACCTTCAAGACAAAGACAACGGCCGCCAACTCCATATCAGGTGTGGGGTAGTTCTGCTCGTGGTTCTTCAACTTCTATGAACCATAAGCTACCACCCTCCCGGATTACATCAAAACACATCCAAGTCTATCTTTTTAGGCATCACAGTAGACTGTGTACCTCTGTCTTCTCTCTGAAACTATCAAAATAGGAGTTAAAGTCAGCCTCCTCTTCAATTCTTGGAATGCCCTCTCACATGAGTCATCCAACTAGAACTTGACCTCTTTCCTAGTCAACCCAGTTATAGGTGCAGCTAGTCGTGAGAAATCCTCAATGAACCTCCGATAATACCCTGTCAATCCTAAGAAACTGCATATCTCGAAGATTGACTTAGACCTCCCCCAGCTCGTAACTACCTCAACCTTCTCCGGGTTCACTAACACACCCAAATTAGACACCACGTGTCCTAGAAATTTTACCTCCATCAGCCAAAATTCACACTTGCTGAACTTGGCGTACAATTGATGGTCCCTCTAAGTCTGGAGAATAATCATCAAATGACCCTCATGCTCCTCCTCAGACTTGGAGTAGATTAGAATGTCATCAACAACAACCACGACAAACTAATCAAGATAGGGTTAGAACACCCTGTGCATGAGATCCACGAATGTCGCCAGGGCATTCGTCAAATCGAAGGGCATAATTGTAAGCTCAAAATGCACGTACCACGTCCTAAACGCAGTCTTAGGGATATCGGCCTCCCTAATCCTCAACTGATGGCATCCCGTGCGCAGATCTATCTTGGAGTAGACCTGTGCCCCTCTCAATTGATCAAAAAGATCGTCGATCCTCGGTAGTAGGTACCTATTCTTGATAGTGATCTGATTTAACTACCGGTACTCTATACATAGTCTAAGGGTCTTGTCCTTCTTCTTAGCAAATAATACCGAAGCACCCCAAGTGTGAAACCCGGGAAAATTTGATTTTTTTCTGAAAAGGGGCAAAATAGTCATTTGCCACTACTGAGCGTATTTAAAATACATATGTTCTAGACCTCAAATGAGGAAACGGAGTGCATCGTTGGATTCGCAACGCGAAATCTAGTAACCACCAGAAAATTCGTCGAATTCCGAGATAGTCGGATTTTTTGCACGTAGTTCGAGACGACTGCGTGGCGATGGATCTTTTAAAGGTCCCCAATAATGGATTTTATAAAATTTCCTTATAATTGGATTAAAGTTCCAATAAAATTAATTTGGACTTAATCCGGGATTTAATGAGTCGTTTCGGGACGAAAAACGGACCCGAAAGTCGAAAATATGCGGTGCGATGTGGACCGCTCATTTGTGACTATAAATATGGGCTTAAATCAGATTTTTACACAAAATATCAGTGCAAAAACCAGTATACACGTTTTTGGAGAGAGAGGAGAGAAAAAGTGGGTTTTTAAATTTTCTTTCGCCGATTTCGGGAGTTCCGTCCGTCGGAATTCGTCGATTCAAAAGGCAAAGTTGATCTACGCGACAAGGGCTACGCGTGGGCACCAAAAACAAGGAATTTCACCGAAGATCTAAAGAGGCGATCTTGAGAGATTCAAAGTTTTGGATTGGTTTTGGTGTTTTTGGGGGTTTTCTACACTCCTAAGAGGTAGGGGTTCTCCTACTTTGGTCTATTCTTGTTCTAGATGTAGATAAGTGTATATACATATATATATATAAATATGTAGGTTTATATATAGATATGCATGGTTCCATGAATTTGGGATGAGGAAGTGTGTTTGGAAAGTATTCATAACAAATTCAACCTTGAAATTAACTATAGAGAATTACATGTGTGAATTCTCCTTAGGATTTGATGAATGTGGGCATGAATTGTTTGTAAATATATTGTATGCCTTTAAGGTGTTTGTTTAAATGCCTTGGTTGATGAAATGAGGTTATTTCAATGATATTGTGATAACATGTTTATGTGTATAGAGACAATTGAAATTATGCTCTATGTTGTCAAGACATGACTTTGATATGTTGACATGAATATGAGGTTTGGTAGTTATATGCACTTGATATAATTGCCATGAAGTTATGACATGTTGAACATGTGGATACATTGCTCATGTGGTAGTTATTGCATTTTGAGCATTTTCATGGCATCACATTCATGGGACTATTGCATGAGTGTTGGTGTGTGGGAGATGCATGGATATAATCAACACCTTGTTTGGTAGTTGATATGTGGGCTTGGAAATGTGGACCGATGGTCACATGGAGTCACATGATTGCATTGCATAAGGAAAACTTGTGTTGGGTATAGCAAGAAGGGGCATGGCGACTTCCTTGGGTGCAAAGCCCTAAACCACTTGGTTCATACACTTCCCGGGGTGAAATTCCGCAAAAGTGTAATGCTTACGGAGCCAGGGTGAAATTCCAAAATCCGTTGCCCAAAGGAAACACAAGATTTGGTTATAAAAACACCCATTCAATGGGTAGATTCCAATAATGATCGGATTTCATAACGATCATTGGAAGGATTTTTTCGTCAATAGACGGGTTGCATTACACTTTGGCGTTGCATTGTGTTGTGTGAGTCGGTGAGGACTCGGGTTGAAACGCATGGGTGAGTGTCACTTCATTCCATGGCATAGCATTGTTGCATTCCATCATAGAATGCATAAGTATGAGAAATGTTTAGTTATATGTTTATGTGATGATTACATGAGCATGTGCATCTAGGGGAAGAGTAACCTCTATAGGTTTATCTCTACTGGGCGTTGTGCTCACCCTATACGGGAAACAATTTCAGGTGTTGGGTTTACACCGGCGATTGGCTCCCATGGAGAGCATCAAGGGTGAAGGGGGCCTATGTGTGGCCTTATCTCAAGATTTTGTAAACCTTTTGTTTTAAGATGGTTTATGACATGTAAATATGGTAATCATATTTGAATACTTATAATGGAACCTTGTATGTTATATAAGTATGGTTAATTGGACCTAGTGTGGCCAATGTTTACTTATACATGGACCCGGTGCGGCCATTGCTTTATATTTGACCTCGGATGGGTCTGGTAATTGTGTATTGCACAGGTTGGGTATTGGGTAGAGCTCCCCATACAAAGGAGACTCTGCCCAAATTTCGTAAGTTATGGACCCCGGTAAGTGGGGCATAACAGTGTGATATCGAGACACTAGGTATCTATAGGTATTCCGCGGGTTGATGGGTAATCAACGGACCCCCGGATTTTTGGGGCGTCACAGCTTGGTATCAGAGCCTAGGTTATACGATTACCTAGGGCTTGAGGGAAATGGGTTTAGACCATTGCATTTCATGTGCATACATGTTAATTGTTTGTTTGCTATATGTTATGTGTTACATGACATGTGAATTATATGCATTGTAGAATGTGTATGTAAATGAACACACTAGGTTAGAAAACATAACCTTGGGTTCGGAAAAGGGATGAACGGGATAGTTCAAGGGTTAAACGTCTACTAGTATGTGACACATGTTCTACTAGGGGGGACAATGAGAAAATTCTCAACGTATGTGTTTGATCCCTAACGTTGGGGTACTAAATTGTTAGTCTATTTCTATCTAATGTGTGTGTAGATGGAAAATAGAGGAAGAGGCCGCGGCCGAGGCCGAGGCAGTGGACGGAACAACCAACCACCACCACCGGTCTTTGACCAACAAGCCTTCATAGAGGCTATTGGTACTGCGGCTGCTACCATTGCACAGGCCAGTGCTACAGCTGCTACTATTGCACAGACTAGTGCAAATGTGGGCCAAGGAGGCTCAAGTCATCTCCAGAAGTTCAAGGCACATCAGCCTCCGATCTTCATGGGAGGGGCGGACCCAATGGTAGCTGATCATTGGTTTCGGCAAGTAGACAAGGTCTTAGGGGCAATGGAGATTACTTCCGATGCTACGAAGATAACCCTAGCTACTTTTCAGCTAGAGGGAGAATCCCAAGTATGGTGGGATTGGATCAAGACCTCAAGGAACTTGGGGATAATGACATGGGCAGAGTTCAAGGAACTCTTCATGGGTAAGTACTTCCCGGCGGCTGCTCGACATGCAAAGGCCCGTGAGTTCTTAGACTTGAGACAGGGAACGATGACGGTGATGGAATACGTGGCTAAGTTCACTGAATTGGCCCGTTTCGCCGACGATTATGTGGCCACAGACATGGCCAAAGTACGTAAGTTTGAGGATGGCTTGAAGTTATCCATTCGGGGAAAAATTGTGGGTCTCCTTCTGCAGGACTTGGACACAATGGTCACGACAGCTATGGCCATTGAGAGAGAGGTTGATGATGCAAGGAACATTCGAGAAGCGGGTGGTAAAGACAAGAAGAAGGAGGGTCAATCCTCTTCTTCTGGTGCAGGGAAGAGGCAGAGGACTCTACTCCGCAGGGACAGCAAGGGCAGAGCCGCGGCTATCAAGGCCAAAGCCAGGGTCGATTCTCCCAAGGCGGGGGAAATTTCAGGACTACTTCCCAGGCAGGTCAGAAGACTTGCTATCATTGTCACCAACTGGGTCACGTGAGGAAGGATTGTCCTCAGAGGCAGGGATCCCAGAGTTATGGGACATCCCAGTCCCAGTCTTCAGTGGAGCACACACAGACACCTTATGTTCCTCCCTACCCCACTACGGGCCAGGGAAGCCAGTACCAGTTCCAGGGTGCTACACAGACCCCTACTACATCACGTGCGAGTGCCACGCAATCAGGCCAGATGGGCCAGAGTTTGGGTCGAGGCCGAGGACAGGGCTCACAAGCCGGTACTTCCGGAACCCAGGGGCGTGTCTACGCCATGATACCTCAGACCGAGCCAGCAGACCAGTCGGTGATACAGGGTACATTTCTACTTTCCCGCTTATGGGCTAGAGTATTGTTTGATTCTGGTGCATCGCATTCATTTATTGCTGCATCTTGTGTGAAAGATTTGGGCTTAGAGGTTGAGACCTTAGAAGAGCCATTGCACGTGAGTTCTCCCCTAGGTGCTAGGGTGAGGGTTGATCAGATATGTCGGGGGTGTGAGTTAGAGATCTCAGGGATTCTACTCACCGTGGACCTTCGGGTCATGGACATGTCGGAATTCGATGTTATCCTTGGGATGGATTGGTTAGCGGCACACCGAGTCGTCATAGATTGTGATCGGAAGCTGGTCACTGCTTACACACCGGATGAGGTTTGTTTCATGTTTCAGGGGGATAAGCACGATGCTTTACCCCAAGCCGTGTACGACTCTAGATGGCACGGGCAGTTGATGGGTTGGCTAGCAAGCCTTACCCTGGAGGACGAGGCGAGACAGGAGTTGGGTCTACCTCGGGTTGTGTGTGATTATGAGGATGTTTTTCCGGATGAACTACCGGGATTACCTCCACATAGGGATGTAGACTTCACTATTGAGTTGCATCCAGGTACATCGCCCATTTCTATGACTCCACATAGGATGGCGCCTGCTGAGTTGCAAGAACTCAAGGTCCAATTGCAGGAATTGTTGGACAGGGGGTTTATTAGACCGAGTACCTCACCTTGGGGCGCTCCGGTGTTATTTGCAAAGAAGAAGGACAAAACCTTCCGACTATGTATAGACTACCGGCAGTTGAATAGGGTTACTATCAAGAATAGGTACCCTTTGCCGAGGATTGATGACTTGTTTGATCAGCTGAGAGGGGCGCGGGTCTACTCCAAGATAGATCTCCGCACCGGTTATCATCAGTTGAGGGTTAGGGAGACAGATATCCCTAAGACGGCGTTTCGGACGCGTTATGGGCATTTCGAGTTCACAGTGATGCCTTTCGGATTGACGAATGCCCCAGCGGCATTCATGGATCTCATGCATAGGGTGTTCCAACCCTACCTTGATCAGTTCGTCGTGGTTTTCGTTGACGACATTTTGATCTACTCCAGGTCTGAGGAGGAGCATGAGGGTCACTTGAGGGTCGTTCTTCAGATCTTGAGAGACCATCAGTTGTATGCCAAGTTCAGCAAGTGTGAATTTTGGCTTACTGAGGTGAAATTTTTGGGACATGTGGTGTCGGCTTCGGGTGTATCCGTAGACCCGGAGAAGGTTGAGTCAGTCATGAATTGGGAGAGGCCGAAGTTAGTTTTTGAGATACGTAGTTTCTTGGGATTGGCTGGGTATTATCGGCGGTTTATCGAGGACTTCTCTAGGTTAGCTGCGCCTATGACGAAGTTAACTCGGAAGGAGGTCAAGTTCGAGTGGAATGATTCTTGCGAGAAGGCATTCCAGGAGTTGAAGAGGAGGCTTACTTCAGCTACTATCCTGATAGTTCCAGAGAGGGGACAGAGGTACACAGTGTATTGTGATGCCTCTAAGGACGGGCTCGGATGCGTTTTGATGCAGTCCGGGAGGGTCGTGGCTTATGGTTCTCGACAGTTAAAGAACCACGAGCAGAATTACCCTACACACGATATGGAGTTGGCGGCCATTGTCTTTGCCTTGAAGGCTTGGCGCCACTACCTATACGGTGAGCAGTTTGAAGTGTTTTCGGACCACAAGAGTCTGAAGTACATCTTTACACAGCGGGACCTCAACATGAGGCAACGTAGGTGGATGGAGTTTCTGGAAGACTATGACTTCACTTTGCATTACCACCCCGGTAAGGCAAATGTGGTGGCTGATGCACTTAGCCGGAAGTCACGGGGAGTCTTGGCTAGTGTAGCTTCCCGAGAGTGGGAAATGCTCGAGACTGTGGGACAGTTTGGGCTACATTACATGGGGCAGGCTCAGGGTACCTTGGGGAGTTTGGTGGCTACACCTTCCCTACTGAGCAGGGTTATTGAGTCCCAGAGTCAGGACACGGAGCTATTGTCCATCCGGGACCGTGTACAAGCAGGTACAGGTGACGAGGGCTGGGCCATTCACTCGGATGGTAGTCTTCGGTATCGAGGAAGGGTTGTGGTTCCTCAGTTGGCGGATCTAAGAGAGGAGATTCTTAGGGAATTTCATTGTTCCCATTTTGCGGTTCATCCAGGGGGCACGAAGATGTATCATGATCTTCGTCGTCAGTATTATTGGAGTGGGATGAAGGGACAAGTTGGTGAATTTGTTGGTAGATGTCTCACATGTCAGCAAGTGAAGGCTGAACACCAGAGACCAGCGGGATTACTCCAGCCTTTGGAGGTAGCTGAGTGGAAGTGGGAGCATGTCACGATGGATTTTGTGACTCATTTTTCACGGACATCGCGGGGACATGATGCGGTGTGGGCGATAGTGGACCGGCTTACCAAGTCGGCACACTTTTTGGCTGTGCGGATGACCTTCACATTGGAGAAATTCTGCAAGTTATATATACGAGAGATTGTCCGATTGCATGGGGTGCCCGTATCTATAGTATCGGTCGGGATCCCAGATTCACATCTCATTTTTGGGAGAGTTTCCAGCGAGCCATGGGGACTCAGTTGATGATGAGCACTGCTTTTCATCCCCAGACGGATGGTCAGTCAGAGAGGACTATCCAGACATTAGAGGACATGCTGCGGGCATGCGTCCTAGATCTCAAGGGTAGCTAGGAAGGTCATTTACCTTTGGTTGAGTTTGCCTATAACAATAGTTATCAGGCGAGCATACAGATGGCACCCTATGAGGCATTATATGGGAGGCCTTGTAGATCTCCGGTTTGTTGGACGGAGGTTGGAGAGAGACCCTCTACGGGTCCAGAGTTGATTAGAGACACCTCAGAGAAGGTGGACTTGATACGGAAGCGTCTTCTCACGGCTCAGAGCTGGCAGAAGAGCTACGCCGATAGACGGCGGCGACCCCTGGAGTTTGAGGTGGGTGATCATGTCTTCTTGAAGGTGATGCCTACAAGAGGAGTGGTCAGGTTCGGCAAGCGAGGAAAGCTGTCACCGAGGTATATCGGGCCCTTTGAGATACTTGAGAGGGTGGGTACAGTCGCTTACCGGTTGGCGTTACCGCCTGATTTAGTGGGTGTTCACGCGGTATTCCATGTCTCTATGCTCCGGAAGTACACCCCAGATCCTACTCACGTGGTGGATTGGGGCGAGCTTGTGGTTGATACTGATGAGACCTTCGAGGAGGGACCGGTGCGTATCATGGATAGCCGGGAACAGGTTTTGCGAGGCAAGACCGTGAGGCTAGTGAAGGTGCTTTGGCAGCACCGGGGAGTAGAGGAGGCAACATGGGAGCGTGAGGACACCATACGTGCCAATTATCCTTTCCTGTTTGAGGATAGAGGTACATTTTCATACTTACAGCTTGGTATTGAGAGTACATTACTTGTTGCATATGCATGCTATTAAATGTATATGTGTATGTGAATTTCGGGGACGAAATTCTTTTAAGGCGGGGAGAATGTGAAACCCGGGAAAATTTGATTTTTTTCTGAAAAGGGGCAAAATAGTCATTTGCCACTACTGAGCGTATTTAAAATACATATGTTCTAGACCTCAGATGAGGAAACGGAGTGCATCGTTGGATTCGCAACGCGAAATCTAGTAACCACCAGAAAATTCGTCGAATTCCGAGATAGTCGGATTTTTTGCACGTAGTTCGAGACGACTGCGTGGCGATGGATCTTTTAAAGGTCCCCAATAATGGATTTTATAAAATTTCCTTATAATTGGATTAAAGTTCCAATAAAATTAATTTGGACTTAATCCGGGATTTAATGAGTCGTTTCGGGACGAAAAACGGACCCGAAAGTCGAAAATATGCGGTGCGATGTGGACCGCTCATTTGTGACTATAAATATGGGCTTAAATCAGATTTTTACACAAAATATCAGTGCAAAAACCAGTATACACGTTTTTGGAGAGAGAGGAGAGAAAAAGTGGGTTTTTAAATTTTCTTTCGCCGATTTCGGGAGTTCCGTCCGTCGGAATTCGTCGATTCAAAAGGCAAAGTTGATCTACGCGACAAGGGCTACGCGTGGGCACCAAAAACAAGGAATTTCACCGAAGATCTAAAGAGGCGATCTTGAGAGATTCAAAGTTTTGGAGTTGTTTTGGTGTTTTTGGGGGTTTTCTACACTCCTAAGAGGTAGGGGTTCTCCTACTTTGGTCTATTCTTGTTCTAGATGTAGATAAGTGTATATACATATATATATATAAATATGTAGGTTTATATATAGATATGCATGGTTCCATGAATTTGGGATGAGGAAGTGTGTTTGGAAAGTATTCATAACAAATTCAACCTTGAAATTAACTATAGAGAATTACATGTGTGAATTCTCCTTAGGATTTGATGAATGTGGGCATGAATTGTTTGTAAATATATTGTATGCCTTTAAGGTGTTTGTTTAAATGTCTTGGTTGATGAAATGAGGTTATTTCAATGATATTGTGATAACATGTTTATGTGTATAGAGACAATTGAAATTATGCTCTATGTTGTCAAGACATGACTTTGATATGTTGACATGAATATGAGGTTTGGTAGTTATATGCACTTGATATAATTGCCATGAAGTTATGACATGTTGAACATGTGGATACATTGCTCATGTGGTAGTTATTGCATTTTGAGCATTTTCATGGCATCACATTCATGGGACTATTGCATGAGTGTTGGTGTGTGGGAGATGCATGGATATAATCAACACCTTGTTTGGTAGTTGATATGTGGGCTTGGAAATGTGGACCGATGGTCACATGGAGTCACATGATTGCATTGCATAAGGAAAACTTGTGTTGGGTATAGCAAGAAGGGGCATGGCGACTTCCTTGGGTGCAAAGCCCTAAACCACTTGGTTCATACACTTCCCGGGGTGAAATTCCGCAAAAGTGTAATGCTTACGGAGCCAGGGTGAAATTCCAAAATCCGTTGCCCAAAGGAAACACAAGATTTGGTTATAAAAACACCCATTCAATGGGTAGATTCCAATAATGATCGGATTTCATAACGATCATTGGAAGGATTTTTTCGTCAATAGACGGGTTGCATTACACTTTGGCGTTGCATTGTGTTGTGTGAGTCGGTGAGGACTCGGGTTGAAACGCATGGGTGAGTGTCACTTCATTCCATGGCATAGCATTGTTGCATTCCATCATAGAATGCATAAGTATGAGAAATGTTTAGTTATATGTTTATGTGATGATTACATGAGCATGTGCATCTAGGGGAAGAGTAACCTCTATAGGTTTATCTCTACTGGGCGTTGTGCTCACCCTATACGGGAAACAATTTCAGGTGTTGGGTTTACACCGGCGATTGGCTCCCATGGAGAGCATCAAGGGTGAAGGGGGCCTATGTGTGGCCTTATCTCAAGATTTTGTAAACCTTTTGTTTTAAGATGGTTTATGACATGTAAATATGGTAATCATATTTGAATACTTATAATGGAACCTTGTATGTTATATAAGTATGGTTAATTGGACCTAGTGTGGCCAATGTTTACTTATACATGGACCCGGTGCGGCCATTGCTTTATATTTGACCTCGGATGGGTCTGGTAATTGTGTATTGCACAGGTTGGGTATTGGGTAGAGCTCCCCATACAAAGGAGACTCTGCCCAAATTTCGTAAGTTATGGACCCCGGTAAGTGGGGCATAACAGTGTGATATCGAGACACTAGGTATCTATAGGTATTCCGCGGGTTGATGGGTAATCAACGGACCCCCGGATTTTTGGGGCGTCACACCAAGGTGAGGTACTCGGTCTAATAAAGCCCTTGTCTAATAACTCTTACAACTAGACCTTGAGTTCTTGTAACTCTGCAGGTGTCATAGAAATAGGGGATGCACCGGGTTGTAACTCAATGGTGAAGTCTACATCCCGATGTGGAGGTAATCCTGGTAACTCATCTAGTAAAATATCCGCATAATCGCAAACTACCCGAGATAAACCCAACTCCTGTCTCGCCTCGTACTCAAGTCTAAGGATCACAAGCCAACCCATCAACTGTCCGTGCCAACGAGATTCATACACGACTTGGGATAAAGCATTGTACTTTTCTCCCTGAAACTTGAAACCTCTTCCGATCACAATCAATGACGACTCAATGTGGCGCCAACCAATCCATCCTGAGGATGACATCGAACTCCAACATGTCCATGACCCTAAGGTCCATAGTGAGTAGAATCTCTGAGATCTCTAACTCATATCCCCGATATATCTGATCAATACGAACCATAGCTCCTAGGGGAGAACTCACATGCAATGGCTCCTCCAAGGTCTCAACATCTAAGCCCAAATCCCTCACACAGGATGCAACTATGAATGAATGAGATGCACCTGAATCAAATAATACCCTTGTCCATAATCGAGAAATTAGAAATGTACCATGTATCACAAATGATTCGCTAGCTCAGTCTGTGGTATGATGGTGAAGACTCGCCCCTGGGTCCCTGAAGTCCTTGCTTGTAAGCCTTGTCCTCGGCCTCGGCCTAAACCCTGGCCCATCTGGCCTAATTACGAGGTCTCCACTCATGAAGTGGTAGGGGCTTATGTAGCACCCTGGAACTGGAACTGATTTCCTTGGCCCATGGTGAGATAAGGTGGTGCGACAAATGTCTACGGATACCCCACCTATGACTAGGACTAAGATGCCCTGAAACTCTGGAATCCCTACCTCTGAGGACAATCTCATGTCAAATGGCCCAGTTGGTGGCATATGTAGCAAGTCTTAGGCCAGCCTAATAGGTGGCCCTAAAATTTTCTCACCTTGGGAGGATTGACCTTAGCCTTGGCCTTGATAGCCTCGGCCCTACCCTTGAGATCCCTGTGGGGTAGATTTCTTTTGCTTCTTCCCCAAACTTAAAAAATATGATTGAACCTCCTTCTTATTGTCCTTAGCACCAGCCTCTCGGATGCTCCTTGCGTCTTCCATTTCCCTCTCAATGGCCATGGACGTCTCAACCATTGAGTCTAAGTCTTGTAGGCGGTGGCCCACAATCTTTCCCTAGATGAACAACTTCAAGTCATCCTTGAACCTCCTCACTTTGACCAAGTCTGTGGCCACATAGTCGTCAGCAAAACGGGCTAGCTCACTAAATTTAGCCACATATTCCATCACCATCATGTACCCTTGCTTTAAGTCTAAGAACTCCCAAGCCTTCACTTTCTGAACAGCCTACAGGAAATACTTGCCCATGAAGAGCTCTTGGATCTCTTCCCAAGTCATTGCCTCAACATTGTTTGAGGCCTTTGCCCTAATTTCACCATAGATGGGCCTCTCCCTAAAGTTGGAATGTTGTCAGCCTTATCTTAGTGGCGTCAAATGTGATCTCCATAGCCTCTAAAATCTTATCAACTTGTTGGAACCAATGGTCGACCACCATCGGATCCGCCCCTCCCACAAAGGTTGGTGGTTTGTGTGCCTTGAACCTCTAGAGGATGTTCGAGCCTCCTTGACCCACGTTGGCTCTAGCTTTTGCAAAGGTAGCTATCATTGTGCCTATAGCCTCCATGAAGGCTTGTTGATCAAAGGTCGGTGGCAGTGGTTGATTGTTCTAACCACCCCCTCAACCATTTCGGTGTCTTCTTCCTCTATTTGTCATCTACACACACATAGGATAATAAAAGAGCACTAACTTAGTATATCCCGAAGTTAGGGATCAAAGTTACAATGTTGAAAATTTAACTTCCCCTCGTCTCACTAATAGGAGGTGTGTCACCCACTAGTAGACGCCCTAACCGTAAACTTTCTCATCCTTTCTTTTCTGACCTCAAGATTATATTTTCTAACCCTAGTGTCTTATTTCCATATACATATAATCATGCATATAATCACATATCACACAACATGTGGCATTTAATGCACATAACATGTAATGCATAATGAATGCAATGGCTTAACCCCAATCTACCCTCGAGTCCAAGGTAATCGGGAACTTAAGCTCTGATACCTAGCTGTGACGCACCAAAATCTGGGGGATCTTTCTCAACCCGTGAGTACCGTATAATCCAATACCACGTCGTTATACCCCATTCACTGGAGTCATAACCAAAACGAAATCCGGGCAAAGTCTCCCTTGTACCAGAGCACTACCTAACACGTAACCTGCTCACATATCATTCATATGACCATTTCAAGGTCCACATCCTAGAATATAAGCTTATTATTATCCATACACATCATTCATAGAAGTGAGCTCAAGATGTGAGGGTCCTTCAGTGTTATATTTTCAAATTTTCAAGTTTTGAGAAGAGGTACCTATACCTCTGGTACATAGGACCATTACCTAAGCCTTCTGTTTGATAGGTACCGGTACCTATATGTCTTGGTACTGATATCTAAACCCACTGTTTGATAGGTACCGATACTTATGTGTCTTGGTACCAGTACCTAAGCCCACTATCCATCGGGGTACCAGTACCTGAGGCCTAGGTACCGGTACCTGAGCCTACTAGAATCCAGGAACAATCACCTATAAGGCTAGATACCGGTACCTGGGTCATCCAACAGTATGGTACCGGTAATTAATCACTTAGGTACCAGTACCTGAGCCCAGATTTTCCACAAATCTTTTCAATCTTCAATTCTTAACCATCCAAACTTATACAACATTCATCCATTCATTCATTTACATCAAAATGTTGTCCAAAAGAGTTCATTACATATCCCATTTATACAAATTTACAAGCTTAAAACAAATTACATATTTGATTATAAAAATACAATTTCAGAGCCACATTTCGGCTCCATCATCAACACGGGCCCAAGTGAGGGCTATCCACCGGCGCTCGTCCAATACCTGAAATATATCTCAATAAAGGGTGAGCCACGCTAAATAGGGTATCTCCTAAGGGGGCTACTCCCCAACCCATATGCATATGAAATGTCACACGCAATTCATCATATAATCATTCATTCAAGAATGTACATTTCACAAATGAATGTCACAATGTCATGCCATGTCATGAGGGAAAACTCACGCATGCAATGCAAACCCAAGCCCTCCACCGGCTTCCATAACACATGTCATGTCATGCGTATACATTCAGGCATTCCAAGCCCCTGTCATTGATGTTACACATTCAATGACCATTTTATAAAATCTTAGGTCTTTCTTGGGATGGGTATTTATGGACTTCCACCAACAGATACCCAACTAACATGGCATCTATGGACATTGACTAACGGCTCCGCGTAGGTCGACACACTTTATGGGCTCAATGCTAATGGGAGTACGTATCCGAAATTATTGGGTCACTTGAGGGAGAATCTAGCCCTTCTTGCTAACCCCGACTCTTATTTTCAATGCAACCCATGCGACTCAGTCAAACATAGGTCCAACTTTCTTGAGCCCAGGTATAAACCCACCAAGTATGGTGTTTGATCAAAACAATACACACTCACCCACACTCATGTCGATGGCACAAATGCTATACTACTCGTGCATATGCAAATGTAAAGTAAAATTGTAATTTCAATATCATGTTCATCATATCATGAGCATATGATGGACATATTCAATTTTCCACCAACATTCCCAATTTCTCAAATGTCAATACATCATGAAACATATACTAACATTTCATAACCACTAAGCATGTTATAACATATTCAATACAAATAACACACTTAATCAACCATCGAAATTTTATCAAACACCTATATGGCACAAAGATTATGTAAACACATAACATGCTCAAAACATCACATTCTTCATGAAATTCACAACCAAGTAATTTCATCAATACCCAATCATGCAAGATTTAGTTTAATCACATTCCTTATACCCATTTCCATTATATAACACTCTAGGCATGTTTTATTGATCTGACCTAATTTACGTTATACACCCAAGTATAAGTGGTCAAATTATAGTATTTCTCGATTTAAGTCCGAGGTCGAACCAACAGAGAGCTAATTGTTGGTACTCAAAATAGAAAACGGTAAAATTGTCATGTGTGTAGTGTGCAATGGAATAGCTTATGGTGTGAGCTTAGAATTATCAAATAAACACTTAACTAAAACTTTAAATAACAATGATAAAAGATACTCTTTAGTTCGGGGATCCAACATACTTTGTACTGTTTATTTATGAAAATACCACCTTACAACAATTAACCTCCATTTTACTAGAAGGCTAACCGGTAGGTTTGATGTATAACTGAACCATATCACAACAACTAGTTAGGTTAGCCGAAAGGTCTATGTACCATGAAACAATCAAATAACCATAGTAAACTCAAAGGTAAACCATTCAAAATGTTTACTCTATCTATTCAATCGGCAGGTTGATGATTCAATGATGATGGAGTTATGGTTTATGCATTGAATCAAAAGCATTGGCTATGGCGAGATTTAACCAGTCTATAACCAATCTCCTGACTATTACATAAAGTCCAACTGCATGCATCATCGTATCATGCATGGAGTATGAAATAATTATAGATAGAATTGTATATAGCATTAAGATCTGCTCGGTGTTCAAAACCATGAGCATATTATAATAGTAACCATCCATCAATTAAGGGAGGTATAAACATTAATGCATAAATAAAACATCGTTATGTTCATAACTTAAACAGTATCATACATGCATTCACCCTTTACCGAAGAGTATGAACGGACTACTCATGTTTCATTGCTATGGATGAGCAACAGGAGTGAGATGATCCCATTACAACTGAAAATAAAATACAAAAAAGTCCTTCCCCAAGGAATAGCTAAAACACTGCCAATCTTATTACCAGCTATGGCACAAAAGTGGGAGAGGTTCAACCCTCCAAGTAAAAAGGATAAACATAAATGTAGAAGTAGAGAAAATTATGGCTGAGAAGTGATTAGTGCAGGGCTTTGCTCTTTCTTTCTTTCTCTCCTTTCTTCTCTCTTGCTTTGGACTGAACTCTAGTGCCTCCTCATGAAAATAAGCTAACTATGGCTATTTATAGGCGCCGAAAAGAGGGAGTAAGGCGGCAGACACCCTGGGCAGGCAATCACAACCTTCCGTTGCATCATTGGACCAATGGGAGGAAAGAAGGCTTAAGGCAGTTTAGGGCACCTTACGGAGGCCACCACCACTGTCCAGACGGTGGGGATTCTTTGGTTTTTTCATGCTTGGCAGCCTCCTTGTTTGACTTGTTGACTCCTTAATTGCACTTGTTTCGCTTTCTTCATTCAACCTCAGCACTTTTATCCCCTTAAAATTTTGTAATTATTCTTGAAACCCTGTAAAATATACAAACTACACATTACACCTAATACTTTATAACTTAATCACTTTAACCTAATTTACACATAATTAATCCTACACCCTAATTCATTTACACACTTTTTAGGGTTAATCACACCCCCAACCAAACATTACTAGCCCCTAGTAATAAAACAAAATCACTTTCGTAGTTTTCACGATTGCATTTAGCTTTTGCAACAAGCCGTTAAACTCCTAGGTGATCCCTAGTGGACTAGTTTTGTCTCATGAAGGTTTCCAGTGAAGATATCTACAAACTTCAAAGGTTAGGATTACATAATTCATATTTTTCACAGATAAGATTAAATCACCATTCTACTCTATTGTCAGGATATTTTCCTTCCCTGATCACTATAAGAGTAAAACACATTAGTTGTAACACTATTCCATATATTTTTAGAAAAAGTCGTGTGTATATGTGTAGGGATTTCTTTATTTCAAAAACGCTTAAGAAATATTGCAATATTTTACTCTGTTGTACAAGAATTAGCCTCGATGCTAATCCTTTCCTGAAAATCACTCAGCAAAGAATACACTCAAGTTTTAGTGACTATCACTCACAACTTACATGTGATAAGAATATTGTTATCAAAGCAAGATAATGCACATGTAATATCCCAAAAGAAGGTTATTAGAACAAAAATGGAATTTGACATAATCTCATGAAAGAATATTAACACTATACAACATTATCAACATTCTCCTTTTTCGATGAATAGGTGGAAATCATACATATGCATGTTTTCTGGAATAAAAAATGACTTTATTAGGGTTATAATGTGGCCAAGGGTATTAGGTTTAAGAAACGACGTCAAAGGTATTCAAAAAGTTATCCTTTTCGATTAGTGTAGCACACATCTCTCCCCATTTTTTCCAAAACTTTTACACATTGTACTTCCCATTTCTCCTTTAAATCACATTTTTGCAATTTCTTGGCTATTTTCTTTATTTGCTTCCTTACTTTTTCTTTTTGCTTTCTTTCAACAGCTTCTTTTCTTCTTTCTTTTTCTTTTCTCAAACCATAATCACCATTTTTATCCCTTTTCTATATAATACCCTTTTTAGGAGAAGGTGCATGAAAATTAGATAGCAACGGTTGGATAAATATATTTTTGTGACTCGATTAACTGATGGGTTTTAGGAAAAGAAATTTTCATTTAGGCTCAATCACGGCTTACTAGGGATATAGTTTTGCAAAATAAATGGCTAAGGCTTAAAATAAAATCACAAATGGCCAAAGATCATTTTCCAGAATTCATTAACCTGCATAATTACCATTTAAGAGTTAAAGAAAAATGTTAACCATGTTATTCACCGAGTGTTAATCAAAACAAGGATAATGAGATTATTCAAAAAAATTATTTGCTGAAGTGAAATTCATACTCGAGTAAATGTGAACACTTTCCAAGGAGGATTGGCTCAAAATCTGCATAAAGATTTACATCTCCACTATATATGTAAGCTTTATAAAACATCTTAGTATTTCAAAAGGTTTTTAAAATAAGAAATTTTTACATCCTCGGAATGATGAGTTTCTATGAAAATACAAAGATAGTGTACAAACAGTGTATGAAAATCCAGCGTAATCCGGTTAGGGTTATACCTGCAAAGTAATCTGGTTAGGGTTATATCCAAAAAATATAAAGATCATTTCAAGATTGTTGATTTGACAAACCAAAAACTTTCTCTATAAGTTTTTCCTACCCATACATTTTCCAAAAGGCAGAGGACTCTGTTTTTTCCCCTAATGTCTCTCTTTGTCACAAGTCTTTGTGTGTCCCCAACAGAATGGACTCTGTTTTTAAACTTACCCAATCTATCTCTATCTCTTCACTCCTGCAACTCTCTCAAATCATGTTACTATCTCTCAATTCACTTTAGTATATTATCTACATTAGCGAAGCTGTACGGGATAATTTATGCACAATCATTATTGAAGGTGCACCCCTGGTCTTTGAATCATCTAGTCCACAAGCTGCAAAATCAGAGAGAGGTTAGAGGGACCCCCATCGTTGAGCCGATGGAATCCCCTCTGATGCCTAAGTGAGTATTACGATCAATACATGAACAGGCTAATGTGCAAAGCTAGACAAATGATAAAAGGTGTGTGTGTGGAGTATGGAGTTGAGATGCTCATACCAGGGCCTTCCTACCTTTAGGTCTTCACCCATAGCTATAGAGAAAGATGGACAGATACTTACAACTTGTACTCATCTTTGATTGGCGGAGAGTGTGTTGGTTAGTCAAAGGCTGACACATTTTCTTTGGAATTCAGTCCCTTAATCCATGTGTCATTGTACTTCTTGTAGTCACTTTTGTCTCATGGTGAGACCCATCACAAGATGTCCTGTCAACTGGCCCTAGCTTTTATTTCCTTCGTACCAAGAAAGAGATGAAAGCTATGGAGAATATCTACATCATCTTTTACAAGATATGACTTGGGAGGAGTATGCCGAGTCCACTAAATTTCATTGAGATAGCACAAAGCCTGAATCCAATAGATAATAGCACATGCAGAATTGTTTCCAATAGAATACCGAGATTAATACCTACAGATCTCAAAGATTTTATAACCAATGAGTGATACTTTCAACAATTAGAGCAACATGTCTGGCAGGTGTCATAGTAGATATTTCTATGATCGGTCAAAATAAAGAGTATAATAGTTCTAGGTTCGGCCAATAACAATGAACATACAAGAAATCCATTTGGCCGACCAATAATAAAATGCCTTATCGAAAGGCCAAACGATAGAGCTTCAAACATAGCCATGAGATGTTGCTAGAGAGAATCGAGTCCTAAATAGGACATCCACATCTGAATCATATACCCAAACCTGAAGAAGATAATAATATGAGTCATGTCGAGGACGATCACAATCGAATCAGAAGGACAAGTATAACTGAATCCGAAAAAAGAGCGATCATAATCAAATCCTGAGAAGGTTAATAATAACCGAGTCATAGACGCCTTCCAAAATAAATATTTCCATTAAGAAAGACCAATAATAAATATCATCGACTCTTTGAATAGAGACTACATAAGCTTAGCCTCTTAAGAACAACCAAATAAGCCCGAGGAAGAACCGAATAAACCTGGTCCCTAAAGGACCGAATACATGGATTTCTGAAAAAGATACTGAACATAGAGGTCTCAAACATGTCTCTTGAGGCCGAGTAGTAATGAAGTGCCTTGTTGAAGGGTTGAATAATGAAATATTAAATATAACTATAATACGTGGCTGGAGAGAGTCGATTCCTAAACAGGACAGTCAAAATTGAACCTCAATCGCACCCAAAGAAGATAATAATACTTGAGCCTCGAGAAGGATAACTTCAAGAAAGACCTAACCCACGGCCTTTAGAAATGGTCTAAATAAATCCGTCCAATTAGAGAAAGGCAGGATAACTTCGGCCCTCGAAGGGATGAACATGTCGGCTTCCAGAAAGACCGCATAAACTTGGCTCTTAATAGAGGCTCGAATAAATTTGGCCCCTTGAGAATGTGCATAAAAGAGGGCCCGAACACATATGTCCCTTGGCCTCGCCGATCCCAAGTTAATGATTAACAAGGCTTTAAGTCCTGTCTTTTCATATCATGTTCAATTAATATTTAATTGAAATAAATAAAGGTGTATCTTGTCGAATAGAGTCTTGAATATATCAAACCCATAGGCCACTCAAGGATCCCTTGAGAGATTTTTTATGTTCGACCTCCAAACTTGCATGTTGATGCTGGGCCAGTTCTTTCGTATTCTTAAACTTTAAGATCTAACCTTTGAACATAACTAATGATGCTAGGTCAATCTTTTCTCATAACTATATTGCACTATATCTAGGGTCTTACCCAGAGCCTTATGTCACCTCCCTAAGCAAGGAGTACTCCCAAGTGTCGGATTCTGATCTTGGTTCGCGCTTAACAACAATGGGGGGAACCTTTTTTTATGGAGCGACCCTTGGCCATGCAAAGGCTCACCCATGTTTAGAGCTTCTCCATAAGTTTCATATTACCTCCTTAAACAAGAAGTGCTCCCAAGTCTAGGTTCTTGAACCTTTCTTCGAGAGGTTTTATGCTTCAACAAGACTTTTGGTGCTTTGGCCATGCAAAGTCTTACCCATGTTTAGGGACAAACCCCGTACCCCATGTCAACTACTTCAACAAGGAGTACTCCCAAGTTCAGGTCCTTGAACCTATCCCCGAGAGGGTTTATGCCTACATTAGGACTTTTCTTCTTTGGCCGAGCAAAGGCTTACCCGTATTCAAGGCCTAACCCCAAGTCTCATGTAACCTCCCTAAACAAGGAGTGCTCCCAAGTCCAAGTCTTTGATCCCGTCCTCAAGAGGTTTTATTCTACTTTTGATGCATTGACCGAGCAAAGTCTTACTCATTTCTAAAGCTCGGAGCCAATTAAGTGCCTAATCATATAGGGCTTTCGGTGGGTTGCCTTCGTATCGTGATCAAAAGCTAAAGCTTGAGGCAAAAATATCGACTAAACAAGGTGAACGGCTTCTCAATTGCTGACCAATGGGTTTTTGAATGCCTTGACATCCTTGAGAAGTCATTGATGATAGACTGACCGCCTAGGTGATCAATTATTACTTGCAAGGGAGCGAAAAAACCCTCAAATGGCATACCATCCTTTATTCAGTGTTCTTGACTACATCGCTTGCCATTGATATGCCTAACCTTCTAAACCATTTCAGATTTTATTGGTGATGCCAACAACTTTTGTTTGCCGATGCTGGTTTTTAGGTTGTCAATAAGCTGATCCACTTTTCGAAATAGATTTTTTTTTCATTGAAGTTGTAGAGCATTGAGAGGCTTGTTGCAATTTAATGAGATTCAAAGTGGAGAGACCGATCTAGTGCTAGTGAATGGTTCAACAACCTTTCCAGTTCTATGTCCGGTCAAATGCCCGAATGAACACTTCTTCAGGAGCGAGCTGCATTACTTCGGCTTGTCTTTGTTTAGAATGGTGATAATCTTCAAGGAGTGATCACAAAATGACCTTCTTGACCAATTTTGGGTGATGGATCAATCACATGGGACCAACCATTGGCGCTGATGGGTGAGTTCGAGCACCTCGGTAAGACAAATCGTCCACACGGGCACCATCTATCACTTGCTTGACTCAAAAAGATAGTGAGGGAATCCTTGAGCCCAAGGATGAACCATATCCTACTGTTTAATGTGAAGCCGATCACTACCTAGCATTGAAGTAAAGTCAAGACTCTAATCGGTCTTTCATGCATTATGACACCCTCGGTTTGGTTTGCCAATGCTCGGGTTCAAGAAATGATTCTTCTCATCTACGTTACCTTCTCTTTGTGATTATCTAAAGAGATATTTTTTCAACTGATATCGAAGTCGAAGGAGTGCCTTTAGTTGTAGAAAACACTCAAGGCGTGACACCGAGCAAGGTCTCTTGTCTATGGGTGAGGCCAACCACTGTTTGACGATAGAACGATCACCTAAGAAGTCTCCGTGCATACCATTATGCACAAGGAGACTTCAAGAAACTCCCATAGAGAGGTCGAGGAAGGATGTGGTTGTTATGTTTGCAGAGTTGTACAAATGCCGAAAAGAGAAATTTTTTTGTCTTGGCTTTTGACTAGGGGTGGCAATTTTTGACACGACACGATAACCCGACACGAACACGACACGAATAAATAGGTTTGGTTTGACCAATTTTTTGTGCCAACCCGTGTATGACACGACCAGTTAACACGAAGTGTTAATGGGTCGTATTCGGGTTCAACCCGTTTAACCCGAATTGACCCAAATTGACCCGTGAATTTAATCGGGTTGACACGAACCCGCCTGACCTGTTTTGACCCGAATTGACCCACCACTATATAAAGAATTTTATTTTTTCCAAACCCTAACTTCATTTTCCAAACCCTCATTCCCTCTGTCCAGCAGCCCGCCTCCCTCCTTCCCTCTGTCGGTCTCTCTTGGCTTGGCGTCGGCGACCAGGTTAGCTCTATCTCTCTCTCTCTCTCTCTCTCACTCTTTCTCTGTATTTCCAAGGGTCACTGTGACTGTTCACAATAGCTTGTGAAAAATCTCTCCCACCCTCACCTCCTCTTTGGCGCTCTCTCTCTCACTCTCTCACACACACAGCTTCAGCAATGGTGTTTGGGAGACTAATGTGGTTGGCGTTTGCTGTTTTCTAGGAACCATTAAGCTGCAAATCTTTGAGGTTAATCAGAGTCGGTGATTCCCTTTGCAAGATTTTTTTCCATGGAACTCAATATGGGGTGTACGTAACTTCTGTTGGCTTGGTGTATGTGGATTGATTTGTTTAATGTACTAAAATTCCATGGAACCAATGTGAGTTTTGCTTTGTGAGTTTAAAGTTACAAGAATATTTACCAGCATATTTATGAAATGAAATTTCTGTATTTCTTAATTGAGAACCGATATATAAACATAAGAGCACATATGTTGCATATATTTCCTCTGTTTCAATTGAATTGGAATTAGTTGATGGGGCAAGTTGCTTGTTTGATTCTAAGATAACAGGCCGCATGCTGTGCTGGTTCTACTATTTTACCAATGTTCTGAGCTACAGGATTTAGACGCCTTTGGATATGCTTTGATATGTAGTTTATCTCCATGTCAAGCCATGAAAGGTGTGAGCCTTATCTAACGAAGGACGTCCTGAACCATCTGCCAGAGAGGACTAAGCAAACTTTAGTTCCTGGGTGATTTCAAGCCATAATTTTTCGGGTTAGAGGGTTAGCTAAGTATTGAGAAACTGCAACTTGGATCATATTGCATGATATCCTTACTGGAGCAGCAATACTGGTATCATGTATGTGTATTTTTGCACTGACTGTTTCTCTCCAAGTTAAAACTGCACAATATCGCTAGTATACATTACATGTTTGAGAGTTTCACTGCCTTATTTTTCAAAAGATTTGAGGTGATCGAGTAAAGTTGAGTTGCGTGCATTCCAAATTCACTGCCTTGTCGGGTTGGGTCGTGTTAGGCGGGTTGGGTCGTGTTTACCCGAACACGACCTGTGTAAATCTCGGGTCACAGGTCGTGTCGGGTTAGTCGTGTTTCGAGTCAGCTCGTGTTCGTGTCCACATGACCTAACCCGTTTAGTTCGCAGGTCGTGTTTGGGTTGATGTATTTTCAACCCGAACCCGCCATGACACGACACGACACAACACGATTGCCACCCCTACTTTTGACTGTATGTCATAGACATGTTCTTTGAGTGCTCGGGGGATGCTACATATGAAGCCAAAATTTGGTGACAACTGATCAACCATTCAACCATTTGGTCTTTTGATGATGGATTGACCATTTTCGGGTTTGGAGGGTCGAGATTTCTTGGTGAAAGCCAAACCATCTAAATGTTGATCACATGGCACTCGAGTGCTAGACTGACAGTAATTAGTGGGCAGTGAGTCAACTTCTTGTAGCACATATATGCTGATAGCTTTCTTTGCTAATGTCGATTATCAGTTGATAGCTAAAATCAATCCAATATTTGGGAATAGATCAACCAACTTTTTGGGCTCCATCGAAGCTGTTGCCAAGGCATTAATTCTTAGGTCGAGAGAAACATCTGTGGCCCCTGCTGAGCAACCATTGTGAGTTTTCGACAATTATAAAGACCAAACTGCCTTCGAATGACTGAGTACAGAATAGAAAATTGAGCTTTAGACGGTGAAATGAAGTTTCTTGACTGATACTCGATGCCGATAAATATCTTCATTGACACCAAGCATTAATCTCCTCTAGAAATGTTGATCAATTGCCGCATTTTGAGATTTCTGAAGATAGTCTGATGTAGACTGAGCAAATCTGGGTGTCACACCAAAGCTTTGGGGTTTTAGATTTGAACCATGGACCGTGGATTGTCCACCACCTTTGAGCTTGTAGCTTGAGTGTACTATACAATAGTGTATGTTTGAGGCACATAATGACACTGTTTGTCGACTGAGATGGGTATAAATGATCAATTAATACTATGGAAGTCCCACAAGCAATCATAGTGAAGGCACCGCTGGTGTTTGACATAATGCCCAGATGAGAAGCTCTTCTAGAGCTAGACATTACTTCAAGCTATGCTTCATGAAAATGGAGATGATCTGCAAGGAATCTTACAATAATGTGTCAAACAACTAGAGTGATAGAACCCATCACCAACAATGCATAAAGGAGAGGCCAACCACCTCCCTAGGAGGGGCCGACCACCTAAGAAGTCAAGATTCAACTAATGATGTCGATTGAAGACCTTTGTTGGATTTCTTTGAGGTGATTAATAATGGCTAGTAGGTGCCTAAAGAAAGTTGAAAATCATCTTCTCCGACTCGAAAGAATAGTTCTTGTTTATTGTATGCGACACCGAGATCCTCTGGGAACTCCATTCGATTATGCCTGCCGACCTCCTCGACTGATTAATTCATGGTATGCCAAGTCTAATTTACAACTGTTGATTGCTTTGTAACAGTGTCCAAGAAGTGAGACCGACTACCATTACCAGTGGGAATTAGGGCGAGCGGCCTTTGAATGAGTCCAAAGTCTTCTAATCATTGAGCATGGCGGCAATAGTCTTGTGGCATGAACTGGAGTGGCTAGTTTTTTGTAGTGGATAGGTTGACATCGTAGGAACTTTCGTCGAGGGAGAATCACTTTGTTCGAAGGACTGAACGTCGAACCAAAGCTTTTGCTAGTTCTATAACAATCTAAGCAACCTTCAGTGAGCCCAATCATCCCTCGGATGATAGACTACACATTCTGAGTTTTTGGTAAAATGATGACCCTTCCGTTTCTATGAACTTCGCGCTATTAGCCCATTTATGGCTAAGGAAAACCAGGGAGATGATGCACTGACCATTTTTTGAGTTTGTAAACATTTTTGACAACTTCATTACATTTTTCTAGAGAAAAGAGAGATGCACATGCCCTGACCAAGATCTTGAGGGGGCTGGAATGGAACTGTTGCAGCTAGTGTACATTGGTTTTATTATCAATTGGTGATTCTGTGATCTGAAAAGACAGGCTTCGGAGTATAAATCACGATTAGGCTGGCGAGAGCCCCAATCTGGGTACCAAAGGGTATTAACCATTGGCCATCTGAAGAACGCGACCTGAATTCATAAGTGAGAGACCACCTAAAGTCTGTGGAGACCTGAGGTAGGTTTGCATCTTTAGGACTTTCAAAGTGGCAATGCCGATTTCCAATGATCTCTGGAGGGGTGCGCTGACCATCCGCAAGGTTTCTGTATTATTATTATTTTGGCTAGGATGCCGATTGACTTCACAATGGCACCAACTGTAGCGAGACAAATCAATTTTTAGCTTCAGAAGCAAATCCTGGAACATTCGCAAAAAAAGAGGGCTACACATTTTCTAATAGAAAACTTCATTTCTTGTTAGTCACCATGAAGTGTCAATATTTAAAAGAATTCTTGTGTGGTGGGTCGTGCAAATATTCTTGTATTTTGGTTGTTTCTATGTGCTTCTATTTACATTTCTAAGTTCATTAAGTGTACAAGCATAGTTGTTGTTGAGTGATGAAGCAAATGTGGAAGTCATATTAGCCTTTGCCAATGGTAAAATTTCTAATATGGTTCCCCATGAAGAGAAGTGGACTTCTTTTCGACTTAAGCTTGTGCAGTTGTTCTTAAAAGAGCATGCTAAGCTATTTGTCTCATGCACAATTGTAAGTTGGTGAACTCATGGACATTGAACAGTGGTGTTTTCCCGTGTATGGGTGAGAGAGAAAGCGGTTGACGGCAGTTACGATAGGCAATGGTCACAACCATTGGTAGTGGTTTGGATCGGCAACGAACACAATGTTTGTCAAAGGTTGTGTCTCCTATTTGAATGGCTACATTGGTAACTATTGGAAGTCTATAAATATATCCTTGTTCATCGAAGAATTCATGTTGAATAATCAAGAGTCTTCTAGTCTAAACAGTTGAATCGCCATATTTGTTCTCTCTCCGAGTGCACGTAATCAACAGTCTAATGACATCTTGCCACTGTTTGTATTACGTCTAGGACCATCATTGGTATAAGAGCGAGTTTTATAACGAATACGGACATTCCGAAAAAATTGTGTAGTTCAAAATTTAAATATCTTCAATATTGGTTGAGATTAAGTCGAAAGGGATTGCGCAAGGATCATTCTGGTATAAGTTGGAGTGAAAATACCCAAGGATTGAAGAGAAATCTGACCTCACCGGAATTTGAAGGTCACCAAATAATCGTTTTGACGGCCATTGGTATTATAGTGGCATCATTGAAGAAAAAGGAGACTCAGGACGCCAAACGGTGTCGTCTAAATTAATTCTAGCCTAATCAAGTGTCTGGCCCAATTTTTTCTTCAATCTATTTGCTTAGAGCAAGCCTAGTCTTGCAGCCCAGCCCAGCGCACTAGTCAATCCATTTGCTTTGATCAAGCCCAGATTCGTTTTAGCCCAAGCAAATGCGTAGACCAGGCCCAATATTCTGTCTAGCGTTTCTACCAACGCACGAAGCCGCTGGACCAGCCCAACCCAATTCGCTTGGACCATTTTCCAAACCTGTTCAACTTTAATCCGGTTCAAACTGGTTCAGCATATTTTGAAAGGTCATATCTTCTTAAATCGGACTCCGATTTAGTCCATTCGAAAATCGACGAACTCCATTTTACAAGTGCTATAAAATTATAATTTGAGAATCAAGTTTTTGATAATTTTGAAGGAGGCGAGTCTTCGGTTCAAAACGCTCCTATGTCAGAGAAGCCATTATTAAAACCTCAAATACCTTGTTATTGGTGTCATCCTTTAGACAAGTGTGTTAATTTCACAATTCCAAATTTGGTCACTTAAGAGATAAATTCTATCCGTAAAATTGAGGGGCCACGACCTCTAAGGATCTCTAAAGAACTTATAACGGGAGGTTCTTTTACACAATTCTTTAACTGTTTTGCGAGTCAAGATTTTTTTTGCCAAACCAAAAGAGAAGCATATTTCTCCAAACAACAAGAAGGCTTATCAACGTGGATATTTGAATCAATATTACTCTAGTCGATTTCTAGAAAGATAAGTAATATATTCAATTTTTCACTTTCAAATAAAGTAGTGATGGTGTTAGTATTATTTGTGTTACTAGTATACAATGTTGCATTAAACGTTCCTCACAGTTATAGCAGTTAGTAGTATTATTAAATTTTCTCATAGCTAGTAAAGAAGGTGTGGATATTTTTAAGGTAGAAAAATTGAACGGCATAAATTATCGTACTTGGAAGCGTAAAATCACTTACGTGCTCACACATGAGAAAACCTATTACACAGTCAAATACAACCAGGCCCAAAGAAAATGTTACAGATCCCACAATAGCTAAACAAATAAGTTGGTGGGAGGAAGATAATGATCTAGCCCGAGCCTCAATTCTTTTCAGCATGCAAGATGATTTAATCCCCCTTTATGAAGATTTCAAAGCTGATAAGGAAATTATGGATACACTCAAGACCAAGTATGGTCCTATGTTTGAGACGCATATACAATTGTTATTAGACAAGTTCAATGGGATGCATATGTCCGAGAGCGATAAAGTGGTGGATTATATACTTCAAATGGAATTACTTGCAAAGGATTTATCAACTGTTGGACATCCACTTACTGATAAGATGCAAGTGACCACTATTCTTAATGGTCTACCAGACTCATAAGATCATGTGGTTACTTCTTTGAACTATGGAGGAAAGGACTTAACTATGATCACATTACCAGTATTATTAGCACTTGAGGAAGAACGAAAGAATAGAAAGAGAAAAGAGGCTGATAGTAGAAAATTATTAATCCCTGAGGCATCTGGATCAAAACTAGAAGTGCAACACAAGAAACAAAGGAATTGGAAGAAAAATGGAAAGCAGTGGTTCAAATTCGAAAAGTTCAACAATAAAAGCAAAGGGGTGTGTTACCCTTGTGGACAAAAAGCGCATTTCAAAGTAAAGTGTCCGAACAAGCAAAAGGGAAAACAAAAGGAGGTGGTTATGACTATTTCTGAAGCAATGGTGGATCGACTATGGTGCAACTAGACACATTGCAAGGGGCAAGGGGAGCTTCTTAGAGATCAATGAAAAGGCACTAGATGAGCATCGTATTTACATCGGAAACAATATATATTGTGGTGTCCTAGGAGAAGGAACTTGCAAAGTGAAGTGTGAGATGTCAATCTTGATTCTTAAGAATGTGTTGTATGCACCCAATTTTAGAAGGAACCTTATATCGGCATCTGTCTTAGATAAAAGGGGTTATGATGTAAGGTTTAAGTCAGGATTTGTTTACATCCGACAGGATGATGATGTCATTGTGAAGCGTTCAGGGGTTGATGATATGTACCTTATCCACGGTAATAAAATTTCTTATTCTGAGTACATGAATGTTTCAACTAGTGAAAATAATTCCTATCTATGGCATTTAAGATTAGGTCACATCAATAAGGACAAGTTGCTCATAATGAGTAGATTGGGCCTTACACCTCAAATGAATACAATAGACTTTGATATTTATGAGCCATCCGTTAAAGGAAAAATGACAAGAAAATATTTTCAAAAACATTGGAAGTCTTTGGATTTATTGGAGGTTGTCCATTCAGACATATGTGGACCTTTAAGAAAAAAAACTCATAGAGGATGGGATATTTTGTAACATTTACTAATGATTATTCAAGGTTTGGTTACATCTACTTAATCAAACATAAGTCTGATGCACTTGATAGATGCAAAGAATATAAAAGGGAAGTAGAAACATAGTTGTAAGACCCTGCATTAAAGATTAAAGGGTAATATTATATTAATATTTATCCTAAGGTGAATAAAATGATGGTAGAAAATTAGAATCATTGTTGAAAAATTGATTACGAAGTTTGAGTTTCAAGCGTATTAACTTTCAGGGTAAATTGAGTTTTGGAGATGTTTGAGCTTGAGAAGGATGGCTAAGTAATTTTATAAATATTTTTAGATCAAAATAAGGTTTTCATTGAATCCGGAAGGTCGAAGAACCTTGGAAGAGATTATATGAGTTCTATTAGGGCATCTCCAACCCTTACTCAAATTTAAATTTGAGTAACAAAGTATAAAAAACTTGCTCCAACCTTGACTCAAACTTATACCAAATTAAGGGAGACTCGATTTTTTACTCAAATCAAGGGAGACTCAAATCCTTACTCAATCTTTAATGGTGAGATTTCACCCTCTTTTAAAGATCCAATGGTCATCTTTACTCTCTTTTAAATTTAGGTTTACCCTCATTTAAAATTGAGTTTCTCCTTCTTTAAATTTAAGTTTGTACATTGGAGCCATTTGTATCAAATCAAGCTTTTTACTCAAATGTTAATTTAAATTTGAGTAAAAATTTGAGTCATGGTTAGAGATGCTCTTAGAAGTTTAGAAGTATTCTAAAGTTAAAACCTATTTTGTAGAGGATTTGGGTAGAAAGGAATTTGATATAATTTTAGTATTTTGGCTATAAATTTCTATCACAATGTCCGATTGACCTAAAATTTTTACCGTAAAAACTAGACTTTAGGAGCTACAAAAGTGTATTTCACAAACATTTCGTGAATTGATGTCTAACAAGGTCAAAATCGAGCTGAAAGTTAGGGGCAGACTACTACCCGCGCCCAAACGGGAATTCTCTATTGTTTTAGCCTATAAATACTATAGGCCTGCGATCTAGAGTGTCTTTACCTATCTTTTCAATCCTAAAAACCCTAGAAAAGTTTGAGGATAAGAAAAGAAGGAAGAATGGGCTGAATCTTGAAAGATTAACACGTGGTAATCGCAACAAAATACGTTAGGATCTAAATCTTAGGAATCAAGGTAGGGGTTCTTTCTCAGATTCATTCATTGATGATTAGGGTTATATAATATATCTTTTTCATCATTATTATGATATAAATAATTTATTTACAATGTTTTTACGTTCTTTTGAATCCATGATTCGTTTCTTAAACAAAATACATAATTTACTTCCAAGATCTATTATTTCTTGATTTAAAAACCTAGTTCTTGATTCCTACTCCACTTATGTGATAGATCTACAATGTTTTTACATTCCTTTTTAAATATTTGTTTCAATTCTTGAATAAACACATGGTTTACATCCAAATACATGTTTTACATCAAAAGATTTTAAGTCCTTGATTACAAAACCATAGTTCTTAATTACTATCAATTCAAATATATTTTTTGTGAGATCTCTTCCATGTTTTATTGAATTATTCATTTTAAAAAGTTATGTATCAATGATTCTTGATTGTAGTTGAATTTTATGAAAAGCGTTGTTTTTATCTCTTGTATTGATGGGTGTGATGAACGTGTGTTACACTCGAATGCGTATCGTAGAGTGTTTGGTGGTTGCCTAACACTCGTAGGGGGTTTCGTTTCTTGCGAGAGCTAACCACTATTTGTCCACGTAGGTTCGAGGCTGGGGGCTAGTATACTATTAATAAGAAAGGATACGTCAATGCTAACGTCGGTACACGCCCTTCCTAAAGTGTTTTAAGTGTTGTGGCCCTGCGGGGATTGATTTGATATTATTTGTGTTGTGGGTGGACGAGATAGGTTCAGTGTATAGATTCACGGTAGTCTACCTACATACATGAGATATTATGCTATGAATTGTGATTTTTTTGAATGATTCTATTCTATTATGAACTCTACTGTTTCATACCGTAAACTTAAGATCTCATTAAATGTCATTGTTTTACTTCAAAATTATATATATTATTTTACAAATTGTGACTTACCTGTTTTCATGATTTCTAAACCTTGTTTGGGTTTGAGAAGGTTTTCCTATTGGGCTTTATTGCTCACCCTACCATAACATTTTTCAGATTTTAGTGTTGAGGAGAATCCAGAGTTAGATGAGCCGGTAGATTGGGATGCTGAGGAGGATCATGATGTGGATCCAACTGTGGAAGTTTGAGAATGAATTTTAGTCTCTAGAGTTTATAGTTGATGGTTTACTTATATTAAGAATTTATTTATGTTTTATTTGGGTATTTATCTAATCAGATGTTAGATTATCAATGATTTTATTTATTTAATGGTACTTTAGTATGCTCTCATGGTTGGATGTTGTATAGATAGTTAATGCCTTCCTAGGTGGATTTTGGGGCGTTACAACAGTTGGGTAGACCAATTAAAGCCTTTAATAATGATAGGGGTGGTGATATGAAGCTTTCGACGAATTCTGCAAAGAGAACGATATACGACATTTGTATACCATGCCATACACACCTAAACAAAAAGGCATTGCAGACATACGTAATATGCTGGTCTCCCCATCCATTTTGGGGGTGAAGTGTTGTCTACTGCAACTTATATTTTAAATAGAATCAAGACAAAGGCTAAGCCTCAAACCCCTTATGAATATTGGACTAGAACAAAACCTAACATATCTAATTTTAAGATTTGGGGGTGCAAGGTACATGCACTTATTCTGAAGCCTCTCAGGAATAAGTTTGGAACAAAAACTTAGGAATGCAAGTTCATAGGATATATTGAGAATGGAAGTGGATATAGATTCTTCCATCCGAATAAAGGATTGATTGAAAGTAGGGATGATGAGTCTACCGATCAAATAACTCTCATTGATCAAGTCAAATTGTTAGACGATGTTCATGATGATGTTACGAGTCTTATGGATAACATCATTGATCAGGAAATGATTGATGACCAAGGTGAACAAGGTTCACTAGCTGAGAATAGTGGGAGTAAAATAAAGAGGGTACCATCTCAAAAATTATCATTTCGTTTTTAATCTAGATAAAAACATAATGTTAGAAGATGATCCTAAGGACTTTATGGTGGCGGTTAATAGTAGTGATGCAGATCAATGGCTTCAAGCTATGAAGGAAGAGCTTCATTCAATTAATAAAAATGATGTTTGAGATTTAGTTGATCTTCCCAAAGAGAGAAAATCCATTGGTTGCAAATTGGTCCTTAAAAAGAAATTAAAAGTATAAGGGTCTCTGGAACAGTAAAAGCAAGATAGGTTGCTACATAATTTACTCAACAACCTGGGATAGACTTTGTGGATACATATTCTCCTGTTTCCAAGTTTACTTCAATCAGGATACTCATGTCATTTGTAGCTAAGATGGATCTTGAGCTATCTCAGTTAGATGTGAAAACGGCTTTCCTTAATGGAGAATTAAAAGAAGACATCTATATAGTTCAACCTGATGGTTTTCAGGTTAAAGGGCATGAACACAAAGTCTGTAAATTGAAAAGGTCCTTGTATGGACTCAAACAATCCTCTAGACAATAGTATTTAAAGTTCCACCAGACAATCCTTGAAATAGGATTTGAAGTTAGTGCTTTAGACCATTGTGTATATATTTGGACACGCCATGAAAAACTAACAATTTTGTCACTCTATGTAGATGATATTTTATTAGCAGAGAATTTTTCAAATATGATCAAAGAAACCAAAGTGTACCTAGGATCCAAATTCAAAATGAAGGACATGGGTGAGGCTAATTATGTCCTGGGAATTAGAATCTCTAGAGATAGAAATTGTAGACTCTTATATTTGGATCTAGAAAAGTATTTGGAAAAGGTGCTCAAGAGATTTGGTATGAATAATAGTAAGTCGTTGAGCACCCCTGTCTGCATAGGTCAAAGTCTATCAAACTAGGTGATGATACACCAGCTTCCCCCAACACACCAGCAAGGCATTTATGGCAACTTGACAAATGCTACAGAGGAAGGTGATGGCACCAACCATCATCATGGTCTGGACCATTTGTAGTTGGCCTGCCTACCATTTTCAGAGTGTGGGGTTGTGTGCTTTGCCCCGAGATAACTTCATGTGGGAGAAAAATGGTGACAAGAGCTCCGCCTGCCATCCATTTCCCCATACATAGGACTTTCATAGATAGCACAAAATAAGGAATAAATTTCATGCACTGAGCAGAGGTGTAGTCTATAAATTGAATAAATGTGATAGGTTTCCAGTAAAATCATAGCAAGAAAGGGCGAAGTTGTCTCGGGTTGCTTGAGTTGAGACAGAGCTCCGTCTTTGGCAGTAAAAATCTAGCTAAAGGGTGGTATTAGTTGTCCCACCGAAATATAGAAGGTGGCTTTCATCTTAAAAAGCTATGAACATCTTGCACATAACATGATTATGTAGATTTACTTGAAGCATTTTTTATATATATATTTTTTAGGAACAGATCATGTCTTGGGCTTCTCCATGTAGAGGCATCAACATATTTGGGGGATGAGTGCCAAATTCCATGAACAAGTAAAATAAAGGACCGTGCTATACCACAAACAGACTGAACTCCAAAGGAATTGGTCATTCTGTTGATTCGGTAGAGTTTAAGAGGCAGAAAGATATCAATGGGGCCATCGATTGGGCAAGTCTCATGAACTAGGTGATGTGAAGATTTCAGGGATACACTTTGCTTCGTTTCCCACAAACGGCGCCAAATTATATGGGATAATTTCTACACAATCACTTAAATGTTGAAGGTGCACCCCTGGTCTTCGAATATCATCCAGTCTCCGAGCTACAAAATTAGAGAGATGTTAGAGGGACCCCGAGCTGCAAAATCAGAGAGAGGTTAGACGCACACACACTCACACATAGTTATGTAGATAGAACCCCCATCCAACACACATCTTTCCACCACCTTCGCCAAGTTCCCAACCACTGCACTACCTTATATACGTACGTAGAACCCCCACCCAACATACATTTATCCACCACATTCACCAATTTCCCAGCCACTGCCCAAATCACTACTTCTCCCTATGAACCAAATTGAACCACAACCACCACATGTTCGACAAAATGTCTCAAACACAGCAGTCTACCATTACACCTCACTGATGCTCTTGAAGTTCCTTATTGATTCTTAGTGTCGCAGTCTTATTGATTCTACTGATACCATTGAAGTTCCATCCACTACACCCAAAGACCCACCCATGTATTATGCTCAACTCTCTATCTCTCTCTTATACATCTCTATCTCTTTCTGTGAGATCAGCGGCATCGGCCAAGCAAGCACCGAAAATATGGATCTTTGACCCTCTTGGTTCCTCTCCACAGGTACGAGTAGTGCCAAATCGCAATCCACTTTGTGCCATGTTAATAATCTTCATTGTTATTTGACTTATTTCTTTGCAATTTTCTTTAATTATCACATGTCTAGAGTATACTCTTCTTTCACACACACAGCTTTGAGACACACACGAAGAGGATTTTTTAGGGGTTCTTTCTCACCTCCCCCTGCAACCAAATTAAAAACATTGGTTTCCAGAGAAGAGTTTATAACCTATGTATTATACCCACAAAGTGTTTGTAGTATTGCCCTAGAGAACTAAAATGTACTAATATTTGACTTCTATTTCATCAAGTTTTGGATCTCTCGGCCTAACCTTAAACCTTGGTGAACCATTTGCATTCTGATTGCATGTATTAAATTTGTCTATCAATGGCAGGGTAGGGGGATTCTGTGGAGCTGCTTAAGGGAAAACGTGAATATGAGTAAGCGATTTGCCTCTTTTCCTCCCTCTTTTCTCTCTAACATTGGAGTTTTTTATTTAGGTTTCAATTTTCCACCACGGGTGACCAACGACCATAACAAAACCAGCATCGACCATTGGCAACACTTTGTTGTAATACACCCCACCTGTTTGATGAAAGTCTTTACTCAAGATAGATAAATATTGCAAACGTGATCTTCGATTTGAAGGCAAGGATCTCATTGATTAGCTAAGCCAAACACTACTGGATCGATTTGAAGCTAAATGCCAAGTGTTTGCCTTCCCTTATTGTGTTTATTTTCTCATTGCATTACTATGTTTTGTATTGAGAACAATGTATGATTTAAGTTGGGGGTAAGGGTTACACCACCATGTGCTACACAAAATTTAAAAAAAAAAATTTGAAATTTTGAAATTTTGAAAAATTAAAAAAAAAATTTGGACTGTATTTTTATTTCTTATTTAGGATGAGATTTTTTACTATTCAACTTGAATCTTGAGTTGTTTGCATATTAACACTCTATAGGAGTTTATTCTATGTTTGAGTATCATGTTCATGTTTTTATTTGGAACTCAAATTTTATGTACACTATGATCGTGTTATTTTTGTGATTTATTGAATGAGATACACATTTTAAAAAGCTTGACATCTATAATAGAGATGAATGTATAAGCTATGTGAGTTTTGTGTCGTTCTTTTTTAGAGGGTTATAATACATTTACTCAAAAGACTATTCTTTTAATTTCAATCTATTTCAATAATCTCATCAATTTGCTTGGTTAGAGTATATGAGGTGATTAGTTGATTATATTTCAATGATAGAAGTACCTTGCCATATATTTTTGAAACATGATTTTAGGTCATGTTTGAATCAATTTGAGCCTTTGTTTATTCTTTCTTGACATCATTCATAGTAGCCGTGGTTGAGCTTTAATGAAAATTTCGTTTCTTAACCATGTAAATCACCAAGCCAAGCATAATGTGTTTATCTTACCTTGGTTATCCCGAAATTTATATTGTTTACAAATTGGAAAGGGGATGGTGGCTACTAGAAAAGGGAAAAAAATGAGGATGATGAGTATTTGAGTTTATTGATGAAATCTAAATAGAAAGATAAAAAAAAAATGTTTTGAATTGTGAAAACAATTGGAAAAGTCAAATGCTATGAAAAAAAATGAATTATTTTGAAAAATGTGTTGGAAAGGGAAAGATAGAGAAATACATGTTTTAGTCTTATTTACAAAGAAGGAGATTTTGGTGGAAAAATTGTATTTCTGGGATACTCTTTTGAATTCCTTATTCACCTTCGATTTTGTAACCCATTTCCCCAAGACTACATTATAACCCAATTAAAGTCCTATTCAATCTTAAGAATCGTGGCAAGTGTATATACCCAATAATAAAATATGAGATATATTAGGTATATTATTTTTATTTACTCTAACATTCTTTCATGAGATTATGTCAAGGTCGTTTCGTTTGAATAATGTTCTTCTTTTCGAAAAATATATGTGAGTTTTATTTTGCTTTTAACTATAAATATTCTCCGTTTCAAATTTTTGGATGAATAAAAGGAAGTTTATAGGTATTTTCACTCACGAGACAAAACTCGTCCACTAAGGGTAATCTAGGGGTTTAACAGCTTGTTGAATATGCTAAATGCAATCGCGATTGCCTACAAAAGTGATTTTGTAATTTAGATTTTATTTTAATTTTTATTTATTTTTAGTTTGCTAGGGACTAGTAAAACTTAAGTTGGAGAGTGTGATGAGTACATAATATTGCATGATTTTATATCTCAAACCATTCATCTTAGCTTTGTTTATTAGTTATATGTTTTATTTTAGTTTAGTTTTGTGTTTATAAGGAATTTTGGTGTTGCAGGTAAATGAATATAAGAGTGAGGATATATACTCATTTTAATGCTATGAAAGACTTTAGGATTAAGTTAGGAGATCAAGGGATGGAAACAAGAGCATTGCAAGCATAATTCAGAAAAAGGTCTGTTCTATCAGTAGGTCATCTACCGATTCAACAGTGAGTAAAATGAGGTTCTACCTATAGCAGTTGATTCTTACCAGTAAAAGTGAAACAGAGACTTGTTCTACCGGTAGGTTGATACTATTCTACCGGTAGGTTTGAACAATCCTACCGGTAGGTCGTTTTGTACTTCCTACTAGTAAGTTAGTACAATTCTGCTGCGAGGACTCCTTTTTCCAAGCGTTGACCAGCAAAATTTTCAAGATCTTCCAAGGCTTTATTGGAGGAAAATTAGAGAGTATTTTGGATAGACAATGACTCTCAATATTGGTCATATCTTTGGAGATATTTTTAGATATTTTCTAGGAATAAGAGTTAGGCATAAAAGGAAAGATTATCTCTAGGAAATCAGTTGTATCTCTATATCTCTCTCTCTCTCTCTTTCACTCCCTATTTTTCCTATAAATACCAACCCATGGGGGACTCTAAGGACACATTGGTTTTCCTCCTTGGACGTTCTCCAAGAGGGGTTGCTCCTCCTCTTCTTTTTTCTTTGTTCTTTACTTAGATTTAGTTTTTTTTAACAAATTACTTAGATTTAGTTTGCAAGCACAAGTCTTCATTAGTTTTCAATTCTATTGAACGATTATGGTTTTTGGTTTCTTTTATTGTAATTGATTTTCAATTTCTTGCTTTAGTTCAAAGTTCTTAATTCAAGTTTATTTTCGGTCTTTTGTTCATCTTTCAATTACCATGGCTTTCTTTATTGCTTTTGCTTTAATCTACATTATGTTTGAATAGTTTAATTCTGGTATGATCGGATGAGAAATTCTCATCCATGAATGGATAGCTTGACCTAACCAGGGTTTTCATTCTTTAAAGTTATTTTGTTGATTGAATAATTAAATTTGAAAACACTGGTGATATTCATATCTTCTTGCTTATTCGTAGACAACTTATACTTGACACGGGTAATTCTTGGAATCACTGCAATCAACGTGAATGTAATTCCTTCAAAATTAAATCAATCAATTTAAATGCACATTGGTTGTTTTCTTAAGTTTAAGTTGAATATTTTCCATTCAAGGGCGTTTGATTACAATCTTGAATGAGTTATAAATTATGTCAAAATTCCTATTTATGGTGAGATCAACTTTGAGGATTATCTGATTTTATTTTAATATTGTCTTTTAGGTTTTTTTAGTCATCACCACAATTTTGAATTAAAATCTTTTTATTTGTATTTCATCATTCGAATTTTTCCTTCGTTTTTCCTAAGGAGACGACCTTGGTAATCGTCCAAGTTACTAAATGATACATTCTTGCGCTTGGGAACCTATTTTATTATCTACCCACTTTTGAGGTTAAGCAATGAACTCTCGGGAGGAGTCCTTTCGATCTCTTCCTCCTCTTATTCCACCATGTTAATGGTGTCTTTCTTTCTGCCAGATATGTTCTTATCCTATTAACACAGGCCTTCACGCCCTGTTTCCTTCGCTCATTGTCGTTGGGCTCCATCATCGACCAAACTTTTAACGTCTCTAGAATCATTTGGCCTTGGTATGTTTGTGGGCCGTAGGACTTCTATGGTCTTCAAGTCAGTCTGAAACATGACTTCTCTCGATTTTTCATACTTATCCTGCCCCTAGAACTTTATTGGCCTATCCCCTTGTCGTATAACCAAGCATCCACAATGTGCAGATGGACCACGAACGAGTTATGATCAGCCTCCACTACCTCCAATTCTTTGAGGTTCCATATTACCAACTGCTTGTGGTGATGAGACGCATTTACTCAAATGGATCCTATCTTGACCCAAAAAAATGTTAAAGGAGGTCGTCGTGTTATCACAAAGAAATGAGTTATGTTGACCTTGCTTCCAACAACCAGTTCAATGGGTAAGATTCTCACCATCTTGTTGATTCCACCAATGAATCACTTACAGTCAACTCGGTGTGGACCAAATCTTCTTCCTTCCTACCTAGATTCTTCATGGTAGCTATGGCTAAGATGTTGACAGCCTCCCTGTTATCTACCAAGACTCTATTGAAGGGCCTCCCCTCCAGATGTACCCGGATGTAAAATATCTTCAGGTGTTGAGACATAGGTCATGTGGGTTTATCGAAGAATGGCCATCCTGTCAAGCCTCCAATTGTGCTCTATTATCCTTCCTTCAACTCCCGTGTCTTGCCATTCCCAAGGAGATGCTCCAACTAGACTTCAGCAGGTGTGGCTTTGCCCATAAATGTTGAACTTTGAGTCATTATCCTCGACATCCCTCTACAAAGATTCTGCTTGCTGCCCTAGAGTCTTGAAAGACATCGGCAACAATCCAAGGGCGTTGACAAAACCTAAAAGCCCCAAAGTGCTGAACTAGATGGAATCACCTCCATCGCTATCATCTTTGTTAATAGAGTCCTCTTTCTTCCTCCACTTGCAAGTTTTAGAGGAACTAACTTTCGCACCATTCTCTTGACAATATCCTCCTCTAGCAAGGAATTGGGCTCTACTTTGTTCTTCCCTATCTCTTCAGTTGTGACCTTTTTTGGGGCCATTGTGCATTGCAGAGGTGGAGAAGTATTGAATCGTAACTAGATCACCCCTATCTCTAGGATATTTTCGACAAAAAGCCTCTCGCGCCTCTAAGTCATCCTGCTCATGTTCCTCCCACTTACGTAAGTCCTCTTAGATGCACTGCTGCCTGTGTTTCTGAGTTCTGGACAAAGGCCACGACTAGTGGTATTACGGGAACTTCAAGTGTTGGGCTACATATCAACAGCCTTCCAATGGCTCTATTGGCTTAATCATCCTGGGTCAATCCCTATATCCCTCAGCTCTGATGGGCGTATCAAGAGTCAACCTCATGACAAATCCTCTATGTTTTGGGCCAAGCAGACTTCGTGGAAGCTTTGGATAATCCCTGTCATGCTCTTTGTAGCTCAGCCTCATGAACTTGTCTGGCCGATCTTCGTAGTCTTACTTGGGCAGCAGCCATTCACCTGGCTTCTCCTAGTGGGTGCCTTTATAATGCCATATTTTTCATGGCCTTTTAGCCGCTTCCTCTCACTCTTTCTCTTCTAGAGTGAGTTTGTAATAAGCCTTGCACCTGGCATAGGCCTTTCTTGACCATATCGAGATGTTCTTTGACTACAGCTGAATAGTCGAATTTCTTCTAGGGATCTTCTTTTGAAGAATCGTCTTCAAGGGAAACACCCTTTTCCTCTCTGGGCTTTTCTGCACCACTCGCATTGCTAATGCTCAATACGTTCTTTCACAGAGTTTTTGCTTAGCCAACCTCCACCATGTTAATGGCAGCAATCTTCCAAAAAAGGTCCTTATCGACTCCCATCTCTAGTTTCCCTTTGTCGTTGAAGATGAAATGACCTTTGTTCAGGTTGTCCTAAATAGCGTTATGAAAAACCCACACAATTAGTAGTAGAATGGCTCCATGAATTGTGTCATTTGTAGTATGTCTTGCTCTTCAGCTCTGTGGTCGAGGGAATCTTGTGACCAAACGATAGTTTGATAATACCATCTACAAGCAGATGGTCAAAGATCTGGCCGACCTTCGAAATGTCAAATTCATACTTTTGATTATTGCCATCACCGGCTCCTTTGTCGGTGCTTGACAAAACTCGCACCTAATCCTCTGAGGCCCAGGCTAAGGCCTTACACATATGTGGTGGTCTGGCCACTATCTCTAATATGTTTTCCTCTAGCTTCTAGTCTAGCTTGACTATGAGGATCTCCATATTGAGATCTATTTAATACATACCCTTGGACGCATTTCTTCTGTCCAAATCCTTCTGTGGGATCTGCTCATATGGTGTAGCCACATTGCCAACTCAAATAGGTCATTGAACTCCATTCCCTCAAATTTCTTCTAAAGCTCGAAACCTAGGTCGTTCTGCGCAATGAGCATGTATTCCATCTCGGGCAATTCCAACCTACACCTGTTCCTAGCCTTTTTAAAATATGCAATGTATTGCTCCACAGTTTTCCCCATTATTGATACAATCTGGCCAAATTGGCCATTGCCACTTCGGGTTCAATGCGTTAAAACTGAGCAAGGAACTTGTCCTCCAACTATTGCCAACGTAACATGGAGTTAGGTGGCAAGTCAATATACCATTTGAAGGTCATCGCGGTCAAAGCATTAGCAAAAAGCCTCAACTTTAGAAACTCATTAGCCCCCGCTTCACAGAATTATAAGGTAAAGTAAACAATATGCTCCACGGTCGACAGACCACCTTATCTTGAGAAAGTTGTGAACACTGGGACCTTGTCCCCTCAAGGGTACTCATATTTCCTATCTACCTAGTCATTGTATGGTTTCCCATATGTCGGCCTGGTAAGGCGCCTCATAGTAGGGCCGACATGTTCCTTGATGATTTCGTCCAGTTGGTCTCTATTCATGACCACCTAGGGTGTCACTGGTAGAACAATCAATGATTTCCTTCTTTGTCCCCCGAACTTGGGACTAGGGGCTATATCCTCCTAGAAGAGAGGATTGTTGTTTCTCCAGTGGCCATTTCTAGCCTGTTGCGCTCTCGGGGGCGGCACATATGGCAGAAATACTGGTTGTAGTGTCTCTGTTTGTACTGCTTGTACAAGAGAAAATAGTGGCTCCCTTGCGCCCTCTGGACGATTTAGACTATCGAATAGCCGCCCCAGTGCCTGCCTGGTATGGCTAGATTCTTATTTTATCAAGGCCCCCAAGCCATTGATGAACCCAAACGCCTATTGAGACACTTCATGTGATAATGCTTTAATCAAAGCCTTCGATTTTGAGTCAGATTCTCGATTTTATTACCCTATGAGTAGAGGCAATACTTCTTGCAGGTTGGGGATGCCAAACCTGCCTTCTTCAACAACTTTGTGTGATGGAGGCACTTTTGATGAGCCAATTTTGACCTTTCTATGGGTGTTTTCCATGCTACTACTTAGCGTCCCACCGGGCATGCCAAAAAATATGTTTGTCGCATTTTTGGATTGCGAGCATGCTAAAATCCGACTGGACTTAAGATCCAAACACGTACAACCTTACCTACTCGAACTGGCGTGAGGTTCTTAAATCGTGACTGTTTAGACAATTATAGCGATATGTAGGGTTACATCTGAATTCTATTCTATGCCTTGGGGATTAAGGACTTAAACAATTTTCAAACTCATAGCTAAATGGACTAGAATGTAGAAAGACAACTAGGATATAAAATAGCAGAGAAATTAAACTTTGTAAATGAAAGATTATTATTCTTAACATTAAACGAAACGAAAAAATCATTGGAGTGATGGATTACAGGTTAAAGTAAATTTGCTGATGAAATAAACTAAGTAAAAATGAGGCCAACTTTGCGTAGAGTTGTCGTGTTGATCGAGGATCTCTTTCTGGTAGTTTTGCCTTCATTATTTATTGGAGATGGCCCCTAATCGTCAAAGCCGTTTTTTCCGGCCACGACTATAATCATGGTATCTTCCCTCGAGACGTGCACCGAATCGTCTCTAGTTGGTAGTTCATGGCTTGGACTCTCACCGACTCTTTATTGACCATCGGATCACCTCTATGGCATCCTTAGATGTTATTATTTTGGGTGTAAACAGAAGAATATACATGTCAAGAATATGTGAGCAGTGGCAACATAGAACCACCCATGGCAGAATCTACAGACCCATACAATCCGGTTTAGATTAATGACTTGTCATCAGCACCACTTGATGTTTTTCCTCAATATGACAATTTGGATTCAGTTGTTACCTTGCCAAACGATGAATCGATCGAACACAATCTCTCATTGTCCCAAGTTGAAGGATATCAATGTCAAGAATGCAGGAGCTGTGACAACATAATAGCAGCACCCATGGTAGAATCTGCAACTGTTATCCCTATACAATCCGGTTGGATTAATGACTTGAACTTGCTTAAGGAAATGCCATCAATACCACCTTCTTTTTTTTCGGAAAGTATCAATACCACCTTTTACTTGTCATGAATATAATGATTTTGATACAATTGTGCAATTATCTCCTTTACAACCATTAACTACAGCCGAACAAGAATCGGCAATTGAATCTAGGACATTATACTATCGAGGAAACGAGTTTTGAATGTCAAGAACAATGGAGTCAAGAGCTTGGGAAGCATCCATGGCTATTCCAGGAAGTATCAATTGCAGTGATTGGGAACAGAGTTATGCTGAGATGTTGAAAGGTTTTCAGCAATACTCTCTTGAAGAGAGTGGGATTTCCATGGTGTCAAACAAGTGGGGTCCTCGGAATCTTAGTGATCATGTTGTTTACCTTGGCAACTGCAATTGATATGGGCTCAAATTCATGAGAATAGGATTTTTTTTTAGATTTTTCGATCATCACAAACTTAATTTAGTTCCAACTGTATCAAAAAAAAAATCTGATTGTTTCATTTTTTTTATTTGTCTGAATCTTTATAGAAACAGAGAACTTTTCACTCGATTTTGCTATCACCGAATTTTTAAATCTAGAAAAATTTCTAATTCAAAATTATATGTGTCGAGTCGAACATGATACAACTAATATACAAATTGAATTGATATCAAAACGTTTGGTACGACTAATCAAATGAACCGAATTATAATATATTATTTATTGATAAGACTTCAAATAATTTTTTTTCGAACTTTTATATGTTATAGGTGTCCTGCATGACGGTTTAGATAGCAAGTGAAAAAAATTAAGGTCCAACTGTTGTATGGAAATATATTCTTTCTCAACCAATAAAATTAACATATAAAATCAACTGTTGAAAAAATTACTTTATTATTTCACTTTACTTTAAAATTTTATTGTCAATGAATACAAAAAATTAACTCAAGAGTTATAGCCACAAATTATTTTTTAGCATCAATCCGAATTTTTTTTTCGATACTATCTATATAATAAAGTAGCTAGCTTTGATTGTCTTGAACTTTTCGTGATTCAGATTGTTTCGAGACTTTGAATCCTACGACTAAAAGTCTTCCAACAAAATATTTTCTGATGATACCTAGAAGAAATTTTAATTAAGTATGAGCTCGGGAAATGAGGTCTGTTACAAAGGTCAGGCGAGGCATCCAGAGCTCGGTTGGCCTGACCCCGAGCTCGCCACAAATGAAGCAGAGTAGGAAACATGAAGGAGACAGCTGGCGATCAGTAGGATCCCCCGAATCAAGAGAACGCTATAACCAAGGCTCTAAACTCTCAACTGACCAAGAATCTTCTCCCGAAAATTAAGCAAGATCTCACGAATTGAAGGCTGGGATCTCGAGACAGATCCCTAAGAGATAGGAATTGAACTATAAATATTGTACAGTGCCTCCATAAAAGGCAGAGCCCTAGTGGTAACAGTTTTTCTCCGTAAGTTTCATTCATCATCAATAAAGGAAAAGGAGCAAGAGACTCCATAAAAGAGTGGATTAACCGAGCTCGCGAGCTGGTGAACCACTATACTTTCGTTGTGCAACCAGTCACTTTCCCCAGAAAACTTTCATTCGAACATTCATGAGCCTAGCAGCTCAGACCCTAAGTCTAACCACTCTGCTCAGTCACGCTTGTATTCACACCATCAGTTTGGCACCGTCTGTAGGAACGACTATTCTTATTACAAATACGCTGGTTTTTCCAGCAACTGATGGTTTCCACACGTAACATGAGCAGAAGCCAGATGAATCCCCCATGGGTGCAGAACCAGCAGGAAGCCACTAGCAGCAGGCAACACGAAAATTTTCAAGATCTCTCCCCCGCTACTGAAACCAATCCTCTTGGGACGATTCCTCAAACAAATAACGAAATGGAGGCACTTCGCCTAGTCAACCAACGTCTGCTCCAGCAGAACGAAGAGCTCCTGAAGCTTTTGCAAGGCCCTCAACGGGCGAGACCCGCTCAAGGAGATCCCCCACAAGAGGAGCGTCAACATCTCGATCCCCTCAACGAAGATAATGAAGGAGGGGATAATAGCTAGCCCAGGGGGCAGGTTCCCCACTAAAATGCTGATAATGAAGAGGTGCAGAGTCAAAACAATAGGGGAGAGAAAAATGATTTCTTTCTTTTTCGACAGGAAAGAAGGGAGCAATACTGGGAACAACGCTTCAGAGGCATCCAACAGGAGCTCAGTCACATGAAGGAGGATGTGAGGGGCAGGACTCCAGTGACAATGGACGTTTTAGTACAGCAGACTGAATCCCCATTCACCGCCGGGGTGCTGCACTTTCCCCTCCCCCCAAAGTTCAGAATGCCCCAAATAGAGGCCTTTGATGGAACAAGGGATTCTATGGATCACCTCAATACCTATAAGAATCAGATGGAATTACACGGATATCAAGACCCTGTGCGATGTCGAGCCTTTGCCATCACACTGAGGGTTCAGCTTTGGCATGGTTCAACAGGCTTCCCCCCTACATCAATGTCCTCATTTAAGGAGCTCTCCATATCATTCGTGTCTCACTTCATAGGAGCTCGAACCTACCGAAAACCGAGTTACCACCTGCTAAATGTGAAACAGGGACCTAACGAAAACCTGCGGTCTTATGTCCAAAGGTTCAATTCAGAATCCCTTAAGGTGGACGTCCCATATGAGAAATTCATCATCACTGATTTCATTACTGGACTAGGGGTGCAATCGAAGGACTTGATGTTCTCTATTTCAAAAAACCCGCAAGCAAGCATGATAGAGGTGTTGGCCAAAGCAGAAAAGTATATTAATGGTGAGGAAGCCCTCCTCTCAAAGGTAGGAGGCTCCTCCTCGCAGAAGGAGAAGGTAAAGGAAGAGAGGAGAGGAGAGGAGACCGAAGTCCCAAGAAGGAAAAAGAACGAGAGAGGTCCCCGAGGAGAGACAGGGATCGCTCCCCTAAAAGGAGGGGGGATGTCAGAGATCGCTTAGGTCCCCCCCAACCAGAGTTGCAACCAAGGAATGCACCTCGGCAGCTCACTCATCTTACTGCCTCGGTATCATAGATCTTGTACGAGGTACAGAATGAGAAGTTCCTCAGATGGCCACCACGAATGAAGGCGGATCCTGCAAAAAGAGATCCCACCAAGTATTGTGAATACCACAGGGATCATGGCCATCACACCGATGACTGCATCCAGTTGAAGAAGGAGATCGAGTTCTTGATCCAATGAGGGCAGCTGAGGCGTTTTGTAGCCAATGACAATCAAAATCGAGCTCAACCACCCCTCGCACCTCAGTAGCAAGCCCCCGCGCAGCATCAGCAACCTCTGGGGGAGATTAGAGTAATAGCTGGAGGATTTACTGGAGGTGGAAAATCCAGCACAGCCAGGAAGGCCCATTTACGAAGGATCAAAATTGACGAGGTACTAGAGGTGCAAACCGTGTCTAAGGTACCACGACTAAGCACGGCTATCACTTTCTCAGATTCAGACCTAGAAGGCTGCCAACATTCCCACGATGATCCCTTGGTGGTAAGAGATGTCGTTGCCAACAGAACTGTCCACCGAGTTCTGATCGACAATGGGAGCTTAGCAGACATTATTTTCGTGCCAGCATTTGAAAAAATGGGAATAGGCAGAGAGAAGCTCGAGCCAGTGAGCACCCATTTGTTAGAGTTCTCAGGAGAGAAGGTGCTGCCCTTGGGATCAATACAACTCGTGCTCACAATGGGTGATCCTCCCTGTCAGGCCACCACTGCTGTGAAATTCTTGATAGTGGATGCGCCCTCGGCGTACAATATGCTGCTTGGAAGACCTTCCCTCAATGCAATGAGGGCTATACCATCTGCCTATCACTTGGTTATGAAGTTTCCTACGAAAAATGGAGTTGGAGTGGTCAGAGGAGACAAGCGAATAGCGCGGGAGTGTTACATGGCATCTATCAAGAGAAAAGAAGTCAAAAATATTCAACTAGACGAGCTCGATATGAGGGACGAGCTGGATACCAGGCCCATGCCGTCAGAAGAGCTAGAGCCCGTCCAGCTCGACAAGGAGCCAGAACACCTAGTATACGTAGGAGCAAAGTTGAGCAGAGAAATCAAAGACCTCTTGATTCAGTTCCTAAGAAAAAATGTGGAAGTCTTTGCATGGAAACAAGAGGACATGAAAGGAATCGACCCCTCGGTCATCATTCACAGGCTCAGTGTAAGTCCTACCTGCAAACCTATTAAACAGAAGAGGAGAAGTTTCGCCCCAGAACACCAAAAAGCCATTAATTAGGAGGTCAGCAAGCTTCTACATGCCAAGGCCATTAGAGAGGTGGACTACCCAGCTTGGTTAGCTAATGTGGTTCTTGTTAAGAAGACCAATGGCAAATGGCGCCTCTGCATCGATTTTACTGACCTCAACCGTGCATGTCCTAAAGACAGCTTCCCTCTACCCCAGATAGATCTGATTGTGGATGCCACAACCGGACACGAGCTCCTCAGCTTCATGGACGCCTTCTCTGGATACAACCAGATTATAATGGATCCTAATGACCAAGAGAAGACCTTCTTTGTGACAGAGTAAGGGACATACTGCTATCAGGTTATGCCTTTTTGATTGAAAAATGCTGGAGCTACTTACCACCGACTAGTGAACCGAATGTTTCAAAAACAGATTGGGACTGCCATGGAAGTCTACATTGATGATATGTTGGTCAAGTCATTAAAGGCAGAACTCCATATAGGGCATCTAGCAGAATCATTCCAAGTCCTTAAAGAGTATAGAATGAAGCTCAACCCTGCCAAGTGTGCTTTTGGAGTGTCCGCGGGAAAATTCCTGGGCTTCATAGTCAACAGCAGAGGAATTGAAGCCAATCCGGAGAAAGTAAAGGCAGTAATGGACATGCAACCGCCATCCAACACAAGGGAGATTCAGCGTCTAACAGGGAGAATAGCTGCCCTGAGTCGTTTCGTGTCCAGATCAAGTGACAAGTGTCAACCCTTCTTTCGAATCTTGAAAAGGGCATTCCAATGGGATACTCAATGTGAAGAGGCGTTCAAAGCCTTGAAGGACTACTTAAGCTCCCCTCGTTTTGGTAAGCCCATTAGAGGGGGAAGTACTTACTCTCTATTTAGCGGTTTCAGATTTCTCGACCAGTGCAGCGCTAGTAAGAGAGCAAGACAGAGCTCAGCAACCTGTCTATTACTGTAGCCAAGCTCTGAGGGGGGTGGAGGAGAGATATCCAAAAATAGAAAAGCTTGTCTTGGCTTTAGTCACAACTGCTAGAAGACTTAGATCATATTTCCAAGAGCATACCATTGAGATTCCAACGGATCAGCCGATGAAACAAGTGTTGCATAAGCCAGAGTCTTTAGGAAGATTAGTTAAATGGGTCATTGAGCTCAGCGAGTTCGATATCAAAAACAAGCTCAGAACAGCAATCAAAGGGCAGATTCTGGCAGATTTTATCGCAGAATTCACATCAGAAATGCAGGTGGAAGCAACACAGCTGGTACCCGACCTCCCTACATGGAAGCTTTCAGTAGATGGAGCCGCCAACGCGCAAGGGAGTGGTGCTGGGCTGATCTAACATCACCGGATGGGATAGATGTGGAGTACGCTCTTAGGTTTGGGTTTAAGGCTTCAAACAATGAATCCGAATATGAAGCCGTCATTGCTGGACTGAACCTCGCACTTTCAATGGAGGCAGAACAACTTGAGATCTGTAGTGATTCTCAACTCGTGGTGAAGCAGATAGAGGAGTCTTATGAGGCCAAGGGCGAGAAGATGGCCCTTTACCTCAGGAAAGTGCAGGGATTAATTAGGAAATTTGTGCAGGTGAAAATCAGACATGTTCCTAAAGCTGAGAACTCACGAGCAGATGCATTGGCGAAACTGGCAACAGCCTCTTAGGAAATCTTGGATAGGCTAATCCCGCTGGAACACCTAGCAGAACCGTCTGTGAGTGCTGAGGAGGAAGAAGTGCTCCCATCCGAGGGTATCTTCAGAATGGGACCCTGCCAGAAGATCCCAAAGAAGTCGCAAAGCTAAGAAACAGGTCAGCCAGATTCTCTATTCTGCAGGGGAATTTGTATAAGCGAGGTTTTTTTGGAACCTCTCCTCAAATGTGTGGAAAATAAGGCCACGAGGGAGTCTGCAGGAACCATATTGGAGCTCGGGCGTTGGCAGGGAAGGCCTTGAGACAAGGGTATTATTGGCCCACCATGCTCAGAGACGCCATCGACTTGGTCAAGAAGTGCAAATCTGCCAGCTACATGCCAACATCTCCTGTTGCCCGCAAGAGCTCTTAACTTCAGTAGTGAGCCCCTGGCCTTTTCAGCAATGGGGCCTCGACATCCTTGGACCCTTGCCCGTGGGAGTGGGGCAATGTAAGTTCGCTATCATAGGAGTGGATTACTTCACCAAATGGGCTGAAGTGGAACCCTTGGCAACGATCACAGAGCAAAAGGTACAGAATTTTACGTGGAAATCTATAGTATGCAGGTTTGGAATACCCAGGGCTATTGTCACTGACAATGGAAAGCAATTCGATAATCCAAAGTTCAAAAAATTATGCGCTGAGCTAGGGATAAAGAATTACTTTTCGGCCCCAGCCCACCCGCAATCCAACGGACAAGCAAAGGTCACTATCCGAACCATAAAGGCAGGCTGGAAGACTAAGTTAGAGGCCCTAAAGGGGAAGTGGGTAGAGCATGTCCCAGAAGTACTATGGGCTTACAGGACAATTACCAGGACAGCAACCCAGGAAATGCCATTTGCTTTGGCTTTTGGAACTGAAGCAGTGGCACTTGTCGAAATTGGGCTCCTATCCCCCAGGGCCGAATTCGCAGAGTCTGAACACAATGACGAGTCACTTTTGTTGAACCTTGATCTCTTGGACGAAAAAAGAAACGAAGCCCTGCAGCGTATCAAGAACTACCAGAGAAGGGCGACAAGATACTACGATAGGAAGGTCAGATACAGGAGTTTCAAAGTAGGAGATCTAGTGCTTAGAAAACTTCTGCTTGCAAGGAAAGAACCCTCTCACGGGAAGCTGGGGCCCAATTGGGAGGGCCCTTACATCGTCTCAAGGGTGGTCAGACCTGGGAATTATGAGTTACAAACAGAAGAAGGGAAGATCCTACCTCATACTTGGAATGCAGAGCATCTTAAGAGGTTTTTCCAATAAATTGCTTTTGTAATGAGACTATTCGCAATAAGACCGTAAAGTTTTTCCTAAATGACTGCTTGAAATAGCTGAAAAGTTAACGATGAGCTCTTCAGCTCAGAAAAAACTAAGATGAGCTCTTCAGCTCATAAAATCTAAGATGAGCTCTTCAGCCCAAAAAAACTGAGATGAGCTTTTCAGCTCATAAAATCTAAGATGAGCTTTTCAGCTCATGAAATCTAAGATGAGCTCTTCAGCTCATAAAATCTAAGATGAGCTCTTCAGCTCATAAAAGTCAAGATAAGCTCCTCAGCCCATAGACTAGCGGAAAGTGCTCCAGTCCACGGTTACGCAGGAAAAAACAAATGGAACCTTGTCAAAACCAGGATTCACAGTCACAAACATTCAAAAGGAAAAAGAGGATGCAAAAATTACATAAAAGACCGGCAGTTCGTTGAACAAAATAGGGTACAAGAAAGAGAAGCTCCTAATTTTTTCCAAGCTGCTGCTTCAGCTCAGCAACCTCTTCCTTGAGGTGGACATTCTCCTCCTTTAGCTCGTCCCTTTCCTTTTCCGTCTCCGAGAGCAGTTAGAGAAGCTTATCTCCTGTCGATGAAAATAAAATAGTGCCGAAAGAAGAATCAGGTGAAGAGGAACCATCCCTCTTGCGCTTCTTCGAAGACACACCAACATCCTCTTCCTCGCTGGAATTAGAAGGAGAGGTCCAGGGAGAATCTGGGAAGAAAGAAAACTCCAGAACAGTTGCCTCAGCGCCAAGTAAGTAGAGGTTCTCAGGCATCATCAAATCCGAAAAAGGCATGGGATCTATGAGCAATAGTCGATCGATATTCATCATCTCCAGCAAATCCAGGTCAGGGGCACCTACACAACGAAAACATAATGAGAACGGATTTTCACAGGATTTAGTCAAGATAGCTCTGCCTGAACATACCTGTATGAGAAAAGCTCCCCCAAGAGAGTGGGATTCTGGTCCTAGAGCAGCGCTGCTCGGTGGACCTCCAAGAGTTCCCGGATGCAAAAAAGAAGCGTCGGGACCACCCTTCAGAGAGAGGAGGAAGGTCCAGAACCAAGGGGGGCAAGTTGAAGTGCCTCCACCGAAAGGAGTTGAAGCAGGGGAGTTCATCCTCTTCAATTTCATAGAAATAAAGGAACTCAGCAACAGTAGGAAACCCACTATTGCCGTGTAGACGCCAGAAGAGAAAAAAACTGATCATAGCAGCCCATCCTCGGGGCGAGAGGCGAGAAGGGCACAAACCATAATAGGCGAGGACCCGTCTGATGGAAGGATGAATGGGGAGACAAAGGCCCATCTCAAAGGCACTCTCAAATAAGCAAACTTCCCCTCGAGGGAGAAAATTGCAAGGCTCATCAGGAGTTGGGACCCGCAGAGATAAGTCTACTGGAAGGCGAAACTGCTTGCTGATTTCGTTCAGCCCAGAAGAAGAAATCGTGGAGGGAGCCAAGTAATGGGATTTCCATCGCAAGTCAAGACCTGCAAGAACGCGCTCCTAAAAAAAGGGAAGAGAATGGAGCAGCCATTGAAAATGCAGAAGAAGGGGACGCATCAAAGCAACAACGTGGTCTCCAAGATTCAAGAAAAAACTCTGAAATCTTTGGGCGAAGGAGAAAGACCAAGAAGTACAAAGACTTTAGAGAATCCCAAATTTAAAGGGGGCAAGAAGCGCAGGAAAATGAAAAGGTGTCTCTCAACTCAACAATCATTGCAACGGTTACAAATTCGGAAGGTAGGTAGGTGCTTGAAGCATTAATGAAGCGTCTAGATCTAAGAACAACTAGACTAACGAACCCAGGACGATCCTTTGAGCTCGAAGGTATTTAAGAATGGATCATGCGCACTATAAGTAAGTTCATGAGCAAGCCCCTAGAGGACCTCAGATTTCTTTAATCTGAGGTCAGCTCGAATGAATACGCGGGTTTCCTGGCACGGTAGCTCAGAGCGATCTATTGCAAGAACTTAGTTGATGATGCGGTCAAAATAAAATTGCTATTCAACCTCTCCAAAACTTAACTACTTTGCCTCAAGGAGAACTGAAGTTCTCCTCGAAGCAAGGGGTAAAGCAGTTGCAGAGTAAAACAAGCAAGGCAATGTGCACTGAAATACTAAAGCAAGTTCAAAACGGCGAAAACACAACATAACCACAACAACAACTCAGGAGGGAGCAAAGCAGATTGCATTTAATAGTTACAATAGTATACCATGAAGGCAGCACAGATGTGCACAAAAAATGTGTGTGAACATTTTCAAAAACAAATCCTAAGTTGTTCAAAAGAAACAGAAGATGGAGCAAGTTCAGAGGCCATGAGCAGAGAAAGAGCCTGGTAAATCAGCAATAGGAGCCTCAGAGTGTCCAGGGGCAGGAACTTCAGCTGTAGCAAGAGCTCTCTCCACGAGGTCGGCTGAGAAAGGAATAACAGCAGGGATGATAGAAGATGGAGTAGGGAGCTCAGCAGTCACCGAAACTGGGACATTCTCAGAGGTAGGAGCTGCGGAGGGGACTGGAGAAGAAAAGGCATCTTGAGTCATGTCCTCAGCAAGCAAGGCAGAGGCCTCAGTTCCTTCAGGAGTTCCCTCAATAGCAGAGGGGGGTGCCCTGGCCTCATCTTCAGCCGGGATCGAAAAATCAAAATTCAGGTTAGGATATGCTTCTTCAGCTGTATCTTGGAAAGCAATCCACCCTTTAGCCCACCTGGTGATAATGTCATCTTTCAGCTTAGCAATCAGATCATCATTTTCTTTAACAACTGATCTCTGCACCTCAAGCTCACCTAGAGTGGCGCCATGCGCCTCTGCCAATACATCATACTCCCTTTTCATGCCGTTATAGGAGTCCAAAGCCGCAAAGGTCTCCTGGCTGGCTTTGACCCAAGCTTCTGTCTTAAGTTTGAGCTCCTCCTTGACCTTTTTGAGCTCATTTCTGCTCCTATTCTCTTCATCTTCAGCCTTCTCTTTCCCCACCTCCAAGCTCTTGATGGTAGAAGCTTGCTTCTCCACTTGCTCTTGAAGACTCTGGAGTTGAATTTGAAGGTCATTATTAGCGAAGGTTAGCTCTGCGACCTTAAATTCAAACACCTTGGATGCATTGGCAGAGCTCTCCAGGGAGCAGATTCGACTCATCAAACCCCTCACATGTATGGCCAGCTGGGGAGAGATATGATCAGAAATGAGAAATAACGTAAAATGGCAAGCGTAAGGTGGAAGCTTAAGCAGAGCAATAATAAATACTTACAGTTGTGGTTCCATGAAGGGCTGAGTTGATGGAGCTCTCAAGAGGCATCGTGGCAGCCCTCTGAATGTCGGAGTCAGGAATGATGGAAGTAATGGCACCAGCCGCAAGATCAACATTGTCAAAGAAAGAATCTTCGTTCCCTTCCACTTTAGGAGACTTCCCTTTCTCCAACTTGGAGCTCGGTTGGGATGGTTGGGAGGTTTTCTCAGATGATCCAAGAGGAGGAGAGCCAGGTTAGAGCTGAGGAATCAACTCCAGGGCCCTCTCAACCTCAGACGAGGAAGGTGAGGTCAGGCCCTGCGCAAGAGCTCTACCAGTAGCATGCAAAGCCCCTTGGAGAGGAGGGATCTCTATGCCCTGGGGGGCGCTCAATTGTGGAATAAGTGCCCCTATAGTTGAAGCAGGAGAGCTAGGGGGCACTCCCGACTTTTGCATCTTAGCTCGGGTAACAAGGATGCTACTAGAATCGACCTTAGCTTTGCGCTTGCTCCCGCTCCTGCTCTTCTTCAACTGAGCTACCTTAGCTTGGAGTTCTTCTGGGGTAGGCTCCATCGAGGAAGAACCTAGAAAATTAAAATGAGCAATTTAAGAGAAAATAAGAGGGACTAAAAATTTGAGATGAATAGGGAAAGTATTACCTGCTACCTCCTCAGCACCAACAATGGATATCGGAATGGGGGTCTTGATCCTCACCTTTGGAAGGCTGAACCCTTGCGATACGAGAACCCAAGGCTTAATGAGATCAGAATACTTCTCTGAGCCACAGCCCCTCAAGGCCCGCAAGACACGCTTATCCTTAGCGCTAAGATCAAAACGGGAACCTGAAAGGCAAAACAAGCAAAAGAAGTTCAGTATGGCAAGGAATCAAAAACGACCTCAGCTCGCTCAGACAAGAACTTACCCAAGTTATCAGAGGCATTCCAAGTCCAAGAGATTGGCAGAGTGTCAGAAGTATCTACAGGATTGAACTCCCATTGACTGCCTCATACAAAGAAGAAAAGTTTCTTCCAGCCCTTGTGAGAGTTCGAGAGGTCAGAGATGATTAACTGAGCTTTAGTCCGTTTGGAGGCATATAAAAAACCATTAGCAGAGGTAGGCTTAACGTTGAAAAGTTCCGTGAGCAAGGAAACTGTGGGAACCCCAAGTTTATGTTTCTTAAAGAAAACAAGTAGACCCACCAGAACACCCCAGAATTTGGGGGAAAGCTGGGCTGGGCAAACATTGAAATGCTACAGAACACTCTTAATAAATGGGTGCAAGGGGAAGCGAAGGCCGTTCTCAAAGGCGGTCACAAAGAAACATACCTTCTTATGAACTTGGGAGACATAGGGGTGGATGCATCAGGGCACCAGTATTGGACCCCTAGAGGAAAACCAAAACGAGCGCTATGAACCTTCATAAGAGAAAGAGAGACCTCACTGGCACCCGAATGCTCTGCAGCTCTGAAGGCAGCCCCTACACCCTCAGTGCTGCCTAAAATTCCTACACCACTCACATTGGCCTTACCTTTATTGGGGTTTTTAGGCACTAAGGGGGATGAAGAAGGGGGCTCTTCAGTTTTCTCCTCAATATCGATGGAATCAACACCAGAAAAATTGTCAATGTTGTTACCCACTTCACCTAAATCAGAATCCTCTTCGACAGACCGATCTCCGAAGAGGGAAACGGAGGAAGGGGTAGCTCCGGAGGAAGCAGACATAGCTGGGCAAGAAAAGGGAAGTTTAAAAGACCTATAGAGGGGTGGAACCTCTGAAAAACACTCCTTGAGAACTCTGGGGTCGACACAACTGTGCCCAATAATGAAAATTCTAGCGGTGGAGTAGAGGTCCAAAAAGAGGGGAAGACGAGACAAAGAAAGGCCTCGGTTCCTAAAATAACAGAATCGAAAAGTCCAGAAATGAAGAAACCACCTCAGACTCGAGGGATCCAGAACAAAAGAGCATGTAAGGAGCCAAGATCGTACCTAATCGAAGGCGAATGGCAAGCCAAAGTTTGAAGCGAGCAAGCCCCACACACCAATTCGAAGGGAGATGAGATTCAGCAAAACCCTAGATTCACCGGTAAATTAGGGAAAATCAGAATCTGCTAAGAGGAAAAAGATGAAGGGCTTGAAGGAAGAGAATTCAAAAGGGAAAAATGGGAGTCGTTTACATCAACTCAAAGGCATTTAAAGCTAACGGTACGAAGTGGAGAACGTGCGCGGGAAACGAGGAGGGTAAATGATTACCTGAAATCGTCAAAAACATGTCCGCACGCAAACTGAGGTCAGCTCGTGGAGGTCAGTCTTAACTAAACCTCAGCCTCTACCCAAGTTCACTTGGACTAAGGGCTGGGGGACAACTGATGATACCTAGAAGAAATTTTAATTAAGTATGAGCTCGGGAAATGAGGTCTGTTACAGAGGTCAGGCGAGGCATCCAGAGCTCGGTTGGCCTGACCCCGAGCTCGCCACAAATGAAGCAGAGTAGGAAACATGAAGGAGACAGCTGGTGATCAGTAGGATCCCCCGAATCAATGGAACGCTATAACCAAGGCTCTAAACTCTCAACTGACCAAGAATCCTCTCCCGAAAATTAAGCAAGATCTCACGAATTGAAGGCTAGGATCTCGGGACAGATCCTTAAGAGATAGGAATTGAACTATAAATATTGTACAGTGCCTCCATAAAAGGCAAAGCCCTAGTGGTAACAGTTTTTCTTCGTAAGTTTCATTCATCATCAATAAAGGAAAAGGAGCAAGAGACTCCATAAAAGAGTGGATTAGTCGAGCTCCTGAGCTGGTGAACCACTATACTTTCGTTGTGCAACCAGTCACTTTCCCCAGAAAGCTTTTATTCGAACATTCACAAGCCTAGCAGCTCAGACCCTAAGTCTAACCGAATAGTCGAGTCCTCTGCTCAGTCACACTTGTATTCACACCATCATTTTCCAATCCAACAATTTCAACAAACCTCTAATTCTTGGACTCTTAAAGACTTATCTCAATCTCTTATACATGTACGTCTCTCATTCACTCCCACCCAAAATACATATCTCTCATTTACATATCTACACTACGTATGTCTCTCACACTCTCTCTCTACCAGCGACCTCGCCACCGCCACCGCCAATGCCACTGCCACCGGCGATACCAGGTTTCGCTCTCTCTCTGTTTCTCTCTCTCTCTATCTATCTATCTTTGTTCCTCTACTTCCTCGATTTTCTTTCTCTCATGCCTTTCTACCAGGTACTCTCTCTCACCCCAACCTAGAATCCCCAACCTAGAAACCCATAATTGCCTCAAGTAGCCCGCCAACAAAACACCATTGCCGCTTTAACAGATATCTTTCTCCCCTCTTACTATGCTCCTCTCCTTCTCCTTTTATTTTGTACACCGTAAACCACCACCCCACACCCCTTGAATCTCTATCTCCCACATTACAACACTCCAACAACTCTCTCCCCCCTCTTTTTGTTCCCTAAAACTGCTCATAGCACACACACACACTCTCTACTTCGAAACCCCTCACAGTACACACATAGCACCGCAACCACGATACCCTGTAACTCTTTGCCTTCACCCCCTTCATTGAATCAAAACACACCAACTGTTCAATTGTTTGTTTCAAAAAAAATACACGATATTACTTTGCTATATTTGTCCAATATATCCAGTATATGGCTATTTGTAGTTTGATGAATTTCAGTGATTGTTAACGGGGGGATCAAATTGTGTTGTGTTTAATGGAGCAAAAAAATGACATCAAATGTGGGGAATGCATGGGGAACACTTCCCAGGCAGTTTTTTCAGGTACTTAGTTTTTAGGGTCCAGTTCTCCTTTCATTTTTCTCTCTATTTGTTTTCACAAATTTTTCAATAAAAGCTCAATACAGTCATCCAATCAATATTTGTGAATGAATCTATATATACATTTTTGTTGAGTTTCATAAGAGATGGCTGGTGATTTTTTTTGTGGGTGGTAATCAATGGTGTGTGGTAATCATTCAGTGAAAACTATGTGAAAATTGATCCCATTTTATGAAGTTTGTAAAGACTCTTGAGTGAGTGAGTGAATGTGTGTGTGTGTGTGTGTATGAGAGAGAGAGAGAGAGAGGTTGTCTGCTCATGGGTATGCAACATGACTATTTTTGGTCTTTTTTTCCTGTCATTTCATATTCAATGGAAGTTCTAAAAATTGCTTACTTTCTTTTATCTCTCTTCATCTTTAAAATTGTTTTGTTGTGTTTTACTTCTAAAAGCCCTAGAAATCACTCTTCCAAATTACATTTTTTTTGTTTGCAAGTGCAGTTGCGTGTGGATTATGATTATAATTGGTTAATTTTTTAATTCTCTGTGTTGTTGTGAATGTAGATGAATAGAGGATCGAAGATTTGGTTGACAATACATTTGAAGCTACTTTGAGCCGCAAATTGGCATGGATGAAGGTTGTCTACTTATTAGTATGAAACATGACACTATTTAGCCTTTCTTTCTTCCGCCATGTCATAAGCAAGGGAAGCTCTAAAAATTGCTTACTTTTTTTATTTCTCTTATTTTTTAAATTTTTTTTTTTTTTGCTTCAATTCTTCAAAAGCCCTAAAAATCACTCTTTCAAATCATCTTTTTTCGTTTTCAAGTGCAATTGTGCATTGACTATGACTATAATAGCGAATGAGGTCATGTAATTTGTAATTGGTTAATTTTTTTTATTCTTTGTGTTGTTGTGAATGTAGATGAATACAAGGTTGAAAATTTGGTTGACATTTCATTTGAAGGTACTTTGAGAGACAAATTGCTATGGATGCTTTGGTTTCAAAAGGAGAGGAAATTGGATTTCTAGCTCTTGGGATAATTTGTCATGGTGGGAACACTTGGTATAGTAAGATCGGAAAGTGATTCACAACTACAATTTTTCTCAGTCACGTGCTATATCTTTTCAGCTCATTTTTTGGTATTTTTTTCTGTATATTAAAGCTCGAATTATATGGGAGTAGTCTAATTTTGATCTCGAGTTTGAATTGAATTTCACTCATTACATTATGCTACTTCTGTTTAGAGCCGGTTAAATCAATTGTTGTCCATTACAAAATAATGACTATATTTATGTTAGATTCCTATTTATGTATTGATTAGTAAGGGGTACTATGTTATGTGGGATTGTCACAATAATAAAGGAAATAAATTAAAGAGTTTGAAATGAATTAGCATAAAAAAGAATTAGCTAATTTAATAAGAATTCATAGTCAACCTTCTTTCCTTGCTGACTTAATGGGAAATTAGATAAGCCATCATGGTGTTTGTAGTTTTGGGATACATGATAATTGGTATTTCTTTTGGCCATTGGTCTCAATCTTTGGTATTTTTATTCAATAATAACTAAAATCGTTGTTAGTGAAAGATATTTAGGCCTAAGTGATATTTTTATTCTAAAATCAGTGTCTACGTTGACAAGTCGTAGAATTATTATTTTTGGTCTTTGACAAAGTCGTCGAATCAGTTATTACATAACAAAAGCATATGATGATGAGTTTGTTATTTATTTTAACTCACTCTCTATATGCCCAAAACCAATCCAAACCTCACCCACAAATTCAAACCCCCGGCGACTAATTTTAGCCGTTGACTACAATGAATGACTCAATGTGCACTACTAATATCTTGGTTTTTTTTTTCTTAATCATTTTGGTTTTATTCCTCCCTCTGTTCAACGGTCTTAATTTGTTAATGTTAACCAAGGCCACAGCTTTCTCTTTGTCTCGCCAAGAGTGTCCCACACACCTTCGCTACCCGTAAATTCTCTCCTCTAAATAGACTGTGTTGTAAGGCTGAATTTTTTGTCATATTGTTACCTAAAGAGAAACCATACTCCATGTTATATAGGACACTCATACATGGGTCTAACAAAACTAATTTTCAAGAAATTAACATAACTTACTGTTTGTTCCTAATTTTCAAGAAAGACAAGTTGTTGTATAGCTTGCTTTTGCATTTTGATTTGAAGTTATTCCTAATGAGTTTTGTGTTTGAGGTGATGGTTTTGAGAGAAATGGATAGTGATGGTGTTGATCCTTCTTGTGCTTACTTTCCCAGTCGTGTTTACCAGTCACCTTCATATGTGTTTGTATAAGATTTTGGAGCACTCCTTAGATGTACTTATTTATATTTATTGTTACTGTGTTGTCAATAAATACCCAATTTCTCTCTATAGTCATGTGTGCACATATTTAAAGAGTTATACATGTTTCATATTCAGATCTATTGTGGAATTTGTCCAATAAATTTTATTTTAATTTAAGTTTTGTAATGAGAACTTAGCCTGTTTGATTTATATTTTTTTAGCGATATTTTTGGTTTTACACAGTACTTTTAGGTATGGGTATACTTAATTATTCTTATTTGTTGAAGTTTTGTTTTTAATCCAGCTTATAAGTTGTAAGTGAAATGTTTTCGTATGTTTAAATTATTATGTTGCAGTAGTTGGTAAATAATGGTATTACGAGCATGAGTAGCATGATTGATTTAAGTTTTGTCTCTTTAAATAAAAGTTCGATTGTATAAATTGTTGATATTGTTCAAGGGTCATATTTTTAGAATGAAATATGTTAAAATTGATTGGTCAATTTCTCATTTTTTTTATTGGTGATTTTTTGTGTTGTGCAGTGCGTTTTCTATTATGGATAATTGCTTTACAAATTTTCTTTGAGTAACATAAATTGGTTGTTGAATTGGTTGAATGAATGAGTAATCCTAACTTTCTCTGATTTGTAAGGCTATTGAATTGGTTGTTGTGCTGGGATAAATTCACAAAAAGAGTAACCACCTCGTACGGACGGAGAGGGTGGTAATAAGGCTTCAGTCAGATCGTAAGTTAAAGAAGAGTATGGAGTGAATAGACTCAGATTAAATGTCTTACTTGGTACTCGGAGATGCCTTTATTTATAGCAATAGGGAGATGTACCCAAAGGAACCCATGGTTAATTGGCTCAACCTCGTCACCAAACCCTAGAAGTTCGGGGTAGAGTTAGATTAAGACTATTACTCCTAGATCCTTATCATTAGCCCCTAGTTATTTGAAGTAACATCGTACTAGAACTCTAGGTCTGAGGTTAATCCTTAGCTAAATATGACTCATCCAACGGAAGCGAGCAAGCAGAAGGAGCCTTCGCAAAGTGTCTCTTGGCTAGCAGAGTGTCTGCCAATCGACACTTCTGCCGATCGGCAATGCATTGATCCTCTAAAATTTGTTATAAGTCAAGCGTGACCCACATGACCTTCGTGGCTGCAACTTGTGCCTGTCCAAGCGTGACCCACATAGCCTTGGTAGCTGCCACTTGTGTGTGCCGGTCGGCACTTTTGTCGGTCGGCACTAGCATAGCCAAATGAGTCTCCAACAGTCATCACAAAAAAGAAATTCAGTTTGAGTGTCTTGACTGTGAGTTGAAGATCAAAGTTGACATATACCAAATTCGGGATAACCCAGTAAGATTTCATTTTCTCTAAGATTATGTCCACACTCCATTCAGTAGGTGCTTTTTCTATATTGTAAATTGAGGCCAATGGTATCCTTTGTTTAAAGTAATGTAACTAATCCCATGGTTGTTAGAATCCCCATCCAATCCTAGGATTCTATGATCCTACAATCCAATATAGACGAGTTGATTTGAGTCTCTTGTAAAATCTCTAATTCATAGAATTTTAATGGATTGTGATCCGAATTTTAAGGGATCGTAGAATTTCAATCTAAACTAAGGCTTTATCGATCCAAGTTGTTAAGTTTGTTTGTTATGCGTATTTTATAATTAAGCTAACCCAATTCATATTTAATATTTTATTACTTAAAGATTCAATCCAAATGGAATTCTCTTGCATAATGGTTAATCAAGCAAGATTTCAGTAGCTCTCTTTATTTGTTGAGGGTCGTTCGAGCTTTTATTGGGTGTTTGGCATGGGTTACTTCAGTGTCGTCGCGACTGGTACTCGAATATTAGCTCGAGGCATTTTTTCTATCCCTTCTTACCCTGAAAAAACAAGGTCACCTAACGTCCTTGAACCGATAACCATCTTTCGGCTAACCTAGCCTCCTCGATCCCTCGGGACTAACAAGGGGTAGTACATAAATATTCACCTGTTGTCCATCAACTATGCCTTTCGACCTGATCTTAGACCCTGACTCACCCTCCGTGGACAAAAATTGCGGAGGAAACCTTAGGTTTTCAGGGCATTGGATTCTCACCAATGTTTGCATTACTCAGGCCAACATTCTCACTTCCGCTTCGTCTACTACCGCTCGTGCGGGTGCTTCCCTCTAAAGGTGGAAACACTCCCCTACCGATGTAATTTTACATCCCACAGCTTCAGCATAAATTGCTTTGCCCGTTCATATTCGGCTGTTTGTCTCTCTCGTTAAAAAGTTGAAAAAAATAATTAGGTTTGATTTCCTCTCTCGAACAATGTCAAGCCTACCCCTATGCAAGTGAGGAGGTTGTTTAGGGTCCCATTTGTGTATGTTTCACAAAATTATATTAATAAATTTTAAACAAAATAAAAAATTAAGATTTTTCGTAAAAGTGATCAAAAATATTTTAAAAATATTGTTCTTTAAATCATAAATAATTAAATATATGTACATTCAAAAAAAAAAGATCGCACCATATTTTTGTACAAAAAATTACGAGACTCAACACTTTTATTTTATATGAATTTGCAATAACTATAACATATTTATTCAATTTTATTTTCTTGAACTATAACTTTTGAGTTAAGTTAATTTTAATATAATCAGTTACATAATATGTTTGTTTTCTAATGTAAACCCCCGGTTTTTTGGACGCGTTGCTTGATTAAAATAATCAATCAATCGCAATAAACCATAAAAATCTCCAAATATAGGACCAAAGCTCTAATTCCTTCAATAAAAATTATAATTAAAATTTTGATCTCCAAATACCAATAAAAGTTAAAATTATATAAAAATTCGTCTATCTCCAATTCTACAAATATCAATTCTGGTCCTTCCCTCTAAGATTATCCTGAAAAATATTAAAGGTGGAGAAGTATACAATATAATAAGAAATGATATGCTCAACGAGAAAATTATGAATGATCAAATACTCAAATAATTCAATCAATAGACAATCATAGATAAAATAATCAAGAATCCAATTTGATAGATCACATAGCTCAATTACTATAAAATATAGTCTCATACTTGGTTCATTTTGGTAACATGACAAGTGACACTTGGACATTTAAATTTCATATTCATATCGAACTATTATACCCCGCAGTTGTAACCACAATCGCGTCCCGCAAGGCTATAATCACATTTTACTAATTATGCTCTAAGTACACTTCGTACATGTACCAATCAATCCCAAAGTATGTAGCTCAAAATACAAGTCAACTAATAAAAGTGCTCATATCAATCAGAATAATCAATAGGAATATAAATTTTAGATAATCAAATGACATTATTTGCAAAAAGATTTAAAAGACAAGAGCATATTGTATACTACTCAATACCTCAAAATCATCAATGACTCCAATAAATGTGAAATTCGAAGTACCATGAACAAAATACTCAAATTTTATAGCGATTTAAAATAAAATTATTGTTCAATTTTTTACCCTAAAATCTCATAATTTTTTTTTTCATCTCTCTCTCTTCATTCCTTGCTCTACGTTTTGCTTATTGGCAGCACCTTATTTATAGGGTGCAAAATGCTTGGCCTCCAAACTATTTACGCAAGGCTGAGAACATGTGATTATGCAAGGCTAATGAAGTCATTGGACAAATGTCCATTCTCTCATGGTTGCCTTTTTTTTTTTATTTAAAAACACATCTCACTTAATTACAAGCTATGCCCCCCTAGGGTAACACTTTTACCCTTTAATACATATATGACAAATTACATATATATTATTCTCCTATTATATCATTCGAATATTATAATATTTTTATTTTAATACGAAATATAACCTATATTATAGTCATTCGACTCATTTTCATGCAAAAAAAAATTATATTTAAGGTCCATTAGTTTATTTGAAATATTTAAAAATAATCTTTAATTATATAGAATCATAATTAACGACCTAAATAATGTGATAACGAGTAATTTTAATACGGTTTGTCACATGTAAGATCTTTTTCACCTTAAATATACCTACTAAAAGATATAAATTTAAATATGTAAAATTAAAAAAGAATATTCATTTTAAAAATAATTTATAACCCCCATCTAAATATTTTGCCTAGGCTTCAAGTATTCTTGGACTGACCCTGCTCTCGAAGAGTTATTATAGCTAAATAGTCTTCTATTTTCATTCTCTTCAGCTTTTTTAAGATATTGAACAGTAAAAGTTGTTCATTTAATAGTCTTTCCACTTTCCAGTCTTCTCTATATTCGTCTATCTCCGAAAATATTTCAATTCTCATATTACTCTTTGTAAAATCCCACAAGATTAACAACTCGACTTTGATTTTTCAACCATCTTCAATACTTAGATTGTAGCTTCTCAAATTTTAATCATATTTCTAAGTTTTATGTTTGTTATAACTTTTCTATTTGCATACATAATAGATATGTTTAATTCTTGTTTTTAAGAATTATGTATTTTTATGTTTTTTTTCTCATGTGTTCATTTCGTTGGATCTTATAATTCTCGATCTGTTCTTACGATCCCAATCCTTGACTTCTCCCATCGATCCAAGGTAGAATCTCGATTTTAAAAATCTTGGTTAATCTATGATATAATAATTTTTAAAAATATATAATGTGCGAAATGTAGAATGGTAGTTATTGAGGATTTGAGAAAATCAAGTGAAATTGAAACTCGATTATTCACGTCCAAAAAAGAATTGATAAATTATGCATCCAAAAAAATAATTGATGAATTATACTTTGACCCATAAACTTTGGTATCTATCTCATATTTTTCCTTTCACTATGATGGCTTTCACATTTTACTTTTAACTAAGGTTATTGGATTCATATTGTCCCATTGACAAACGTGTTTATAACTGGATGAAAAATTGTGACACTTTGTCTTTGAACTATGCAATTTTATTTTGTTTTACCCTTTAATAACATTTAGACATTACCTTAAAAGATGTTTGATTTTGGGACAATGTGAAATTAATTCAAATTATTGAGTAATAGGGTAATTCGAGAAAGTCAATAGTTGACTCAGGTCAAAAATATAATTTACCTGAAAATATTATTTGAATTCTCTTTTATAAACGTGACATTGTACTTTTAATAAAAAAAAAAGTATGACTAAAAATTGATGTTGTGTTAATGCTCTTATGACCTCTTTAATTAGGGGTGCAACTTGGGCGGGTTGGGCGGGTTAGACAGTCAACCCGAGCCCAACCCTAGGTATATAATATTCAACCCTAACCCTAACCCTAACCCTAATGCTACCTCGGGTTGAGAATCTCAACCCGAGGCCTGCCCGAGTTTAATTCGGGCGGGCTCGGGTTGAATTCGGGTTCACTGCAAGAGAGACAGAGAGAGGGGGAAAATAATTACAAATTCATAAAACAATCCATATATTTCATTCATAACAGTGCACGATTATTGATCATTTGCTTTCACACCAAAAAACTAGTGATCTCAAAGCACAATCCCAGAAAACATAAAAATTAGACCCATAAAAATATTAAACTTAAAACATCAAACTATCACCACTAATCATGCATAACGCATAACAGAATAGCAAGCAACAAGAAACAGAGGACGATGGAGTAAAAATGAAAAAAAGTGCTAATGCTTTATATATATAAAATTATTTTTTAATTTGTCGGGTTCGGATTGAAATCGGGTTGCCGATGCCTCAACCCGAGCCCAGCCCAAATTGAATTCGGGTTGAAGTTTTTTGACCCAAGTCCAACCCAAGTATTAAAAATCCTAGCCCAAGCCCTAATTTTTTCGGGTTGGGCTCGGGTTGAAATCAGGCTGCCCAACCCAAGTTACACCCCTATCTTTAATTGGCTTTTGTTTGCTCCCAAAAATTTAGATCACATTGGTTTTCGAGACGAAGAATGTTAGATTAATTAAAAAAGGGTATAAAAACAGGGCCAAATAATGTGACATTTCAATAAAAATATTTTTAAGTCCACTTTTATACATTTTATATTCAAAATTTACTTACCATGTTAGCTATCACGCCATTTGAGCTAGATTTGTATCTTATTTTCTAGTCAATATAACTGCTCTTTGGAGTCTAGTTGAATAAAATCACATTTTGTATCCTTAGAAAATAGTTTTGAATCTTACAGTTTTTCACATTATTTCTCCATTATTTCAATTCACTTTACACTGTCCTAAAATCAAAATTATTTATATTTTCCATGAAATTTTTTTTGTGTCATTAGATTTTAAAACAAAGTAAAATAAAATTTCATTGCTTGTCGAGGTAAAGTAATAAATTTTTTTTATTCAATTTGTAACAAACACATGTAATTATAACATTAGGAAATCCACAAAAGTAGTTAAAATTGCAATATGAAAAACAATGATAGCTATTTCTTGGAAAACCATAACAGATAATGTGAGATAAAAATATAATTGAGGGGGCTAAAGTGTAATTGCTCGGTTCAATTTTACGACTGCAGAACCCTGTATATGATACACGCGCACTCGTGTCGCGTGCTGTTTTGAGTTTTGCCCTAATAACACTTACAACCGCACGTCTATATCTATGTAAGGCCTGCCCTAACTATCCATAACGTTCGAAACACCGCCGTCATAGCCCAACCAAAACAACCACTGATTTGAAGAAGTCATCGCCGATCTAGTCGAATATCTCCCCAATTTCAGTATCACAGCTACATTCGAGTACTACCCCCCCCCCCCTCTCAATTTATGTGTTCTTTTGTTGTGGCTGTAATCGAATTTATTGACACAGATACAGTAGAATTTGTACAATTTTATTGTATTTTTCTTGGGTTTCTCTTTCAGAATTGGACAAATATCTGGTAATTTTTGGTGCAGAATGAGGGGCAGGAGTTACAGTCCTTCACCACCAAGGGGTTATGGCAGAAGAGGAAGAAGCCCTAGCCCTAGGGGTCGCTACGGTGGTCGTAGTAGAGATGCTCCAACGAGTCTTTTGGTTCGTAACCTACGCCATGATTGTCGGTACGGCTTCATTGACTTAGCCTCCCTTTCTTTCTTTAAAGAAACAACTGCATGTATTTATGGACTCCTCTAGTTTTGTGATTTAATACTATTTTTGATACTCTAAATTAAATTGGGTCTTTACGTAGTGTGATCTCCGAATACATATGTAACCTTCTGCATTACTGCAGACCTCCCGGGATACATTGCCGAGCAAAAAGGGTCTGGGGTATCATTTTCATTTGTTCAAAGTGGTTGCACTCATAGTCAAAGCCACAACATTGTTAGGCTTATTCTACCCCTGGCCAACGACTTATATGTACTACCATACATTGTAGGAATAATCCTAGGACAGTTATATATCAGACCACTTTGGTTCCATCAATTTATACTTGGGTCTGGCTCTAGTCTCCTAATTTTTGTTTGATATAATACAATTTGACTTCTTGGCTTACTGTGTTTTCTTCAGGATAATCTCATGTTATCCATCTTCATTTTAGTTTTTTCTTCTATGTAGAAACATCATATTCTTGCATGCTTTGACTTACATAAGTTAATTGCTATATCTATTTGAATTCAATGTGAAGTGATGTATATTGTAGTAGTACTATTTAGGGCGAAAGGCATGTGGGCCTTTTAAGGGCATTGTTTCTCCTTGCAAAGTGGACTCCAATGAAGCTAATTGGATAGGCCTTTTTAGGACTAAACTTAAATCCAATTTCGTGTACAAAAGTGCCCCGAGTTTTAGATATGATCCATATCCAAAATAGCCTCTGATTTTAGATTCTCGACATTGTAGGGTTTGCCTTAATAGATCTAATGGAAAGAATGAGGTGCATGGGTTTGGAAATTCGAGATGATAGCAGTCAGAGTTGAGTTGAGACGTTTGAAATCACAAAATGAACGTTGCTAATGATGAATTCAAAGATGGGGAGGTACAACGAAATGATTTTGGTGATGGTTTTGACCTTTTGTGTGACAACATGAGGGAGTTTGAAGAGCTAGAGAAAGAGGCATTCAATGACGATGTTTGTAACTTGGCTCAAACGTCTGATAGGTGTGATGAGCCCAAGATAGCTTAGGCAGTGGTAGTAAGGTGAGAACCAATCAGCTGTGGCAAATATAGAAATATGAAATCGCTAATTTGTTTTAGGAAACAAATGGTGGTTATTTTCTTGAGGAGCATCCAGATGTATGTATTGCTATTGTACTAATGTCTAATGCACACTCTTGCACAAATGAAAAGCACTGCACTCTTCCTATTTCATGAATGATGACTTCTACCTTATTAGAGGAACAAAAGATTAGCTTAGATAATTTGGGTTTTGGTATTGAGAACCAGAGTGCCATAGGTAAGTCTTGGTGCCAAGGAACCTTTGGTTGTTGATGTTGAGGATGCTAGTTGAGCTAGAAACATTGGGGCCCCTCTGATTCTTGAGATCTGGAAAGGTAATGAGTTAAAGATTGATGATACGTACTTCTTGTCTAATGAGGAAAGTTGGGTATTTTCTTAATAAAATTTTAGAGGACATGAATCTTTCTTTGGTCCATAAAAAAAAGAAAGTTCAAAAGAAAGGAGAAGGAAAATTTGTTAGGACGGATGGGAGATGTTGGGAACTTAGGAATTTGCAATTGAGAATAATTATGAGGGGGAGATTCTAGGAGGAGGGTGGAGATTGTTTGAAATGCAGATAATAAGTTGGAATAGTAGGATATTGGGGTCAATGAAAAATAATGTTAGACGAAAGGCCAGATGTGGTAATTCAATACATGTTGTTGGTTATGCGATAGATAGAGGTAGACCTAAAATAACTGTGAACGAAATAGTAGAAAAATATATGATAGCTTATGGTCTAACACAACATATGACCTTAGATAAAGTGCAATGGAGAAATATGATTTATGTAGCCGACCCTAAATAGGTGCGATTAAGGCTTTGTTGAGTTGAGTCCATATGTGGTAATTTGGCAAGAATCTAAGAAGGAATGTGAGGAAAGAAGGCTAGTGAAGAGTGTGTGGGGTTCCTGGTTCATTAATTTAGTCTTTTTACCTCTTATTGGGAGATTGGGGGATATCATTGTCGTGTGGGATAAGAGAATAGTGATGGTAGAGGAGTCAATTGAGGGAGAATTTAAATTGTCAATTAAGTTAAAAGTGAGAGATGGTGTCGAGTGGTGGTTAACTGATGTGTATGGACCAAACAACCTCAGTTAAGAAAGTTATTATGGGAAGAATTGGTGCGGCTGTTTGGTCTCTGTAGTCCTAGGTGGTGTGTGCGGATGATTTTAATGTGGTTAGATATTCTTTGAAAAATTGTGTGGTGGGAGGATGACAAGGAATATGAGCGATTTTTATATTTTCATCAGGGAGACCCATTTAAAAGGCCCCTTTTTATCTAATGGTTCTTTTACTTGGTCTAGTCTCAAAGAAAACCCAACTTGTAATTGGTTGGATCAATGTTTTGAAAAGCATGCCTAGACAAGCTTAGGTTGATTGGAACAGTCCAAACAAAGCAAATTTCAGAGAAGGTAGTAATAGGAGAGTCAGGCAGCGAGGAATAAACGAGGCCCCGACTGAAGTTTTCTGGGAAGTTCCCCATATCAGCTCCACACTCCGAAGGTATTTTCTCTTCTGATTTTCTAATTCTGATTATTCTTCCCCTTTTTCTTCTTTTGATTTTTTTGGTTCTCCTCCTCTTCTTCTATTGCTTCCCCCTTTCTTCTTCTGATTTTTTTGTTCTCCTCTGCTTCTTCACTGGAACTCTGTTTATTTTTTTTGTTGTGGTGCTAATTCTACTTTTGCTGGCAGCGAGTATCTATTTTTTTTTTGTTGTGATGATTTTTCTACTTCTGCTGGAATATTTGCTTGTTTTTAAACTGTTCGCTTCAATTCTAGCCTAGGTCTTAGGTGACTGGTTCGCTTTACGCCTTAAATACACTAGATTGGGTAGGTTTTTTTTTTTTTTTTTTCAGTTAAGTGGTTGTTTTGTGAAACATAGGGTGAAATTATGGAATAGAGAAATTTTTGGGGATATTAAGAGTTATTAAGAGTTCGAGCTTAAAATGGATTGCGGAAGTTGATAAGGTAAGATAATGAGACTTTGAATGAGAAACAAGTTGTCACGCCCCGAATTTCTACAAACTCGGGGAGTGAGTGAAAAGGAAGAAGAAAAGTAAATGAAAGGTCATTAGGTTGGATAGATTGATTTTTCATTCATTTCCCACGTTTTTCCATTTTTTTCCCTAAGTTTTTTTCAAGCCACTTTTCTTCCATTTTTAGCCTATTTCTTCAAGGTTTCTAAACCCCCCTTTTGACATCCTTCCCACCTATTTAAAATATGTTTTACACACTTAACAAGTCTTTTAATTTTTCATAAAATTTCAACATAACCTCCTTTGTTTTTCAAGCCTTTTGCCCATATAATATTTACAATACTTCATATGTATAAGTATATCACAACTCACCCTCACTCGGTGGCCACAATCCATTTAAATTAAACGTACATCCCTTGTTTTCAACATACACATCTAGTTGTCTCAATGTACACATATGATACTCATTAAATAAAGATATCCTACAAATCAATTGGGTTTACACTCTTACACTTTAAAATGACCCAAGACCTATAATTCACTACTTTTTCAAACTGAAATACAAGTCATTTGGGCTTATGCCCATACATACAAAATATGCTCCAGTGGCTAAATGTTCATTCAAGACCCTTTCCTCTCCTTCCTTTAAGACTTCCTCAAGTCTCAAGTATCGGGAGTCGCATCTGTAATATGATATCCCACGAATAGGTCAGCTCAACTGTTGGTATGACAAAATGCTAATGCTAGGAACAAATTTAAGGCGTGGCATGTGCAAGTGTACATTTTAAAAGCTACAACCCAGTAATCCCTCAATGTTATGCAATGTCAATATGCATGACACACACATGTAACTCTATGCCACCCATGTCTCGTTTCATGGTCCGCCCCCGTCAGTCCACGAGTACTGTCATTAGCCAGATTTTGGGTTTTTCACCGTAGGATCTACACCCTCATAATGCATAGCACCAAGTGCTCAACCCACGCCATGTTTCCAAAGATTCATGTATGTAAAGATGCCTTGATTTTTCTCAATGTAAATTCTATGAAACATTTCATCAACACATGGCGTATAACTTAAAATATGCCTCATTCATAAAGTAAAGCATAATTTCAAATTCACAACACTTTGTTTACATGAATGAATTTAACATATGATCAAGTTTCATGTTTATTACTTTCACAATTTCTCAAAGAAAATACAAATACATAAGCTACCAGCTCATGGAATAAATCATAACTCTCAAACCACAAGAGTTTCTCTACATGAACATAAGGTAGAATATAATAATCCAACACATATGCAAAGTACACCTATATCATAGTAACAAATTGTCAAGAAATTCAAAGAATACAAAAGTGCCTAAACTACTAACTCTAAGTTTTCAAAGCAACTTCCACCTAAGTGATTTTTTAACATCAGGTAAACACCTAAATCATTCAATCAACGCATAAAAAGGTAAGAAAATTTAAATATATTCCTAACTTAGTAAAATATCATACCTAAAATGATTTTTCTCAAACCGAGGGAGTTGTCTTCGTTGTGCAACCGAACCGATCGGTGAGAATATAGTCCTTGTTGAAAGGATCAATTTCTTAGAAGGAAGTTTTGCAAGAATCTTGGCTTAGGAGTGTGTTTTGGTGGCTTGAAGCTTGGAGAACCTAGGGTTTTGCTTCACTTTTTCTCCATGAACGTGTTTTGCTCTTTCTCCAGACCAAAAAATGATATTTTTACACTAAGGGGACTGTATTTATAATGGAGGGGCAAAGGTGCAAAATGGCCTTTTTGTCCTTATGAATCCGAGACCCCGTTACACTACAATTTGTCCCGAAACGCCTCAATTAGACATTTTGCTTTAACCAAAGTTCTTAAAATTATTTTAAATGAAAATTTTCAAAAAAATAGATTTTCGCTTGTGGCCGGTTGACCTATAAATAGGCGTGGCCAGCTTCCTTAATCGAGAGCTTAGAGAGGGGGAGTTTCAGGAGAGCCTTGGAAAGAAATTCAAAGAGAGATTCCTGAAATTTCAGACATTACACACATAAATCCTGATTTACGCACTAACCCAAATTTACAGTTTTTAACTGTTTTAACTTACATAATTAACTTATTTAACTATTTTAATGTACATACTAATTAGGGTTAAAAGTCAACCTGTAGGTCTGATGTATATTAAACCATAATACAACAACTATTTAAGTTAACTGGTAGGTATATGTAACAGTTGACTAATTCAAGTAAACTAGGTCTGAAATTTCAGGGTTTTTGTGCGGAAATTAAGGGGAGCGATCTGCTAAAGTTGAAACAAGCAAGGGATGCAAGTGTAATATCAACAAGAATCTGCCAGTGTGGAGAATCACCACCACATTCCAGTACATCAGCACCGTTCGGACGGTGGTGATGGCATCTGGACGGTTTCTTAAGTCGGTTCACCCTTATCCTTCTTCTCCAACATCAAATGATAGAGGTCGCTGCGGTTTATAGGACCATTTAAGATTTTTGGGAAGGTTGGTGAGGTGGGCTATAAGCTAGCATTACTGCCACAGCTATCTGGGGTTCATGATGTTTTCCATGTGTCGATGTTGAGGAAGTACAAGCCTGACCCTTCACATGTGTTAGATTGGGTAGATCTTCAAGTGAAGGGTGATGTTTCTCGTGATGAGAGGCCAGTGGAGGTATTGGACTCGAGAGACCAGGTTTTGCGGCGCAAGACCAGCCCTTTGGTCAAGGTTCTTTGGAACCATCATGGGGTCGAGGAGGCTACTTGGGAGCGTGAGGTTGAAGTCCGCGCTAGGTATCTAAAGTTGTTTATTCATAGAGGTACATTTTTAAATTTTGGGATGAAATTTATTTAGGGGGGGAAGGATGTAGAGATCTTAAATATGAGGATAAATTTTTCGTTTTGCCGGTAGGGCACTATTCATGCACTATTTGCCAGTGTGGCACTATATATACATCATTTAGGCATAAGTCATGTTTAGGAGCATAATTTGAGTATGCGAAACATTTTTAGAATGTTAAAATACACCTACTGTATGAATTTTGAGACTAAATGGAAACAGTTTCAAAAAATTGAACCAAAAGGGCATCCCGGATGGAACCGCCCAAACCCGGTCACAAGCGAAAATCTATTTTTTTTAAAATTTTCATTTAAAATAATTTTAAGAACTTTGGTTAAAACAAATTGTCGAATTGAGGCGTTGCGGGATGGGTTGTAGTGTAACAACGTCCTGGATTCATAAGGGCAAAAGGGTCATTTCGCACTTTTGCCCCTCCACTATAAATACAGCCCCCTTAGTGTAAAAATATCATTTTTTGGTCTGGAGAAAGAGCAAAACACGTTCATGGAGAGAAAGCGAAGAAAAACCCTATGTTCTCCAAGCTTCAAGCCACCAAAACACACTCCTAGGCCAAGATTCTTGCAAGATTTCCTTCTAGGAAGTTGTTCCTCTCAACAAGGACTATATTCTCACCGATCGGTTCGGCTGCACAGCGAACACAACTCCCTCGGTTTGAAAAAAATCATTTTAGGTATGATATTTTGCTAAGTTAGGAATAGATTTAAGTTTCTTTGCCTTTCTATGTGTTGATTGAATGATTTAGGTGTTTACTTGATGTTAGAAAATCACTTAGGTGGTAGTTGCTTTGAAAACTTAGAGTTAGTAGTTTAGGTACTTTTGTGTTCTTTGAGTTTCTTGACAATTTGTTACTATGATAAAGGTGTACCTTGCATATGTGTTGGATTATTATATTCTAGCTTATGTTTATGTAGAGAAACTCTTGTAGTTTGAGAGTTATGATTTATTCCATGAGTTAGTAGTTTGTGTATTTGTATTTTCTTTGAGAAATTGTGAAAGTAATAAACATGAAACTTGATCATATGTTTAATTCATTGAATTGTGCCTCTCAGTCATGTAGATAAAGTGTGTGAATTTGAAGTTATGTTTTAGTTTATGAATGAGGCATATTTTAAGTTATACGTCATGTGTTAATAAAATGTTTCATAGAATTTACATTGAGAGAAATCAAGGCCTCTTGACATACATGAATTTTTGGAAACATAGCGTGTGTTGAACACTTGGTGCTATGTATTATGAGGGTGTAGATCCTGTGGTGAAAAACTCAAAATTTGATCAATGACAGTACTCGCGGGCTGACGGGGGCAGACCTTGAAGTGAGACATGGGTGACATTGAATTGCATGTGTGTGTCATGCATATTGACATTGCATAGCATCGAGGAATTACGGGATTGTAGCTTTTAAAATATACACTTGCACATGCCACGCCTTAAATTTGTTCTTAGCATTTTGTCATACCAGCAGTTGAGTTGACCCATTCATGGGATATTATATTACAGATGAGACTCCCAATTCTTGAGGAAGTCTTAAAGTTTGGAGAAGAAGGGGACTTGAATGGACATTTGGCCCTTGGGACATATTTTGTATGTATGGGCATAAAGCCCAAATGACTTGTATTTCAGTTTGGAAAAGTAGTGGATTATAGGCCTTGGACCATTTTCAAGTGTAAGAGTGTAAACCCAATTGATGTGTAGAATATCTTTATTTAATGAGTATCATATGTGTATATTGAGACAACTAGATGTGTATGTTGAAAATAAGGGATGTATGTTTACTTTACATGGATTGTGGCCACCGAGTGAGGGTGGGTTGTGATATACTTATACATATGAAGTATTGTAAATATTAGGTGGGAAAAATGCTTGGGAAACAGAGGAGGTTATGTTGAAATTTTATGAAAAAAATTCAAAGACTTATTAAGTGTGTAAAACACTTTTTAAATAGGTGGGAAGAATGTCAAAAGGGGGGGTTTAGAAACCTTGAAGAAATAGGCTAAAAATGGAAGAAAAGTGGCTTAAAAAACTTTGGGAAAACAGGAAAATTTGCTGTAGAAAGCAAAGAAATTTGCTTGCAGCCATGAACTGTAATTCTGCAGGAAATTAGAAAATTTGCTCACTACAGTAAAGCAGTGCAAAAACCAGCCAAAGCCGCAACCAGCCACCCACGCGCATGCCCGCGTCGTGCGCATGCCTGCTTACCTAGCCTGCTGCCTGCACCTCCCTTACCCAAGCGTGCTGCTGCCTTGCCTTGCTGCGCAGCCGCTGCTTTGGCCATGTCATGACATTTCATGACCTACCTTTCAAGGCCATTTAATTACATGTTTGACCATAATTTTTTGGTCCCATTTTAAGCTATTTTAGGCCATTACATCAAGCCATGTTGGACATTTTCTTGGGACACTTTTTAGTCATGTTTCAAGACCATGTTTGGCCACTTACTAGGACCATTTTAGGTAGAATATTTGACCTACTATTGGCCCATGTTTTAGGACATTTGGGACCCATTTGGACCATCATCCAAGGGCTTATTTAGAGACATTGGGTGGGCTATTTTGGAAGCCATTTTTGAACATGACTTAATCTATTTTAAATATTAAACAACTCTAGTGAACCAGAAGGTCAAGCCATTTAGGAGGATCACTTAGGTTATTCATCTTACAACATTGTATCATGCAACAGTTAAACATCCTTAGTGAACTAGAAGGTCAAGCCATTTAGATGGAACACTTTAATGAGGAATGAAAAATAGGAATTAAGGAATAAATTTGAGAAGGTGGTCTTTAAGGAGGAAATAAGTTGGAGACAAAGCAAGAATGAAATGGATAAAAGAATGTGATAATAATTCAAAACTTTTTCATAAAGTAGCCAATGGAAGAAAGAAAATGAAATTTATCGACAAGTTGGAATTAGATAGTGGAGAAATCATTAAAGAGGAAGGAAGAATTGAGAATGAGATTATTGAGTTCTTTGCCAAATTGTACTAAAGTCCCATTGATGGTAGGAAAACAATTTGGTTGGAAAGACCATTTGAAGAGGATGAAGTTAGGAAGACTATGTTTTAGTGTACAAAAGAGAAGCCCTGGGAACGAATTGTTTCACTATGACCATTTACCACGATTGCTAGGAAGTCATTAAAGAGGATTTGATGAAAGTGTTAGTGGAATTTTTTCATATTGGTGTGGTTAATGTAGTTACTAATGCTACATGTATTTGTCTTATATCAAAAAAAGAAAAATCTTTGAAATGGAAAGGTTTTAGGCCGATTAGTTTGGCGTGAAGCCTTCTTAAGATTATTGCAGAAGTGTTGTTTATGAGTTGAGAGAGACTCATAAGACCATTTCGATTAATGAGCGTGCATTTGTTAGAGGAAGACAAATTTTACATGTTGCCCTTATAGCTAATGAGGTGGTGGAGGATTATAGATCTAGAGGGGTGGAGGATTAGTGTTTAAAATTGATTTTGAGAAGACTTACGACCACATGGATTGAAATTTTCTAGATTAGTGGGTGTTTGCAATCAACGAATTTTTCATTCATGCTTAATAGTAAACCAAGAGGAAGGTTTAAAGCTTGTACGGGACTTCGACAAGGTGACCCTCTGTCGCCTTTTCTTTTCACTTTGGTGGCTGATAGTTTGAGTAGATTACTTAAGAGAGCGAAAATGTGTGGTCTTGTGGAAGGATTTGTCATTGGAAGAGAGATGATTTGGTGTCACACTTACAATTTGTATATGATACCATATTCTTTTTTTTTTGAGAGAGGTGGAAAAGTTTCTTAACTTTAGGAACATTGTGGATGTTGTGTTTAAAGTTGTTTTAGGATTGAAAGTCAATATGGAAAAAAGAGTTTAATTGTGGGCTTAAATTCCAATCTAGAGAAAGTTAATAGGCTAGCCAATACTTTAGGGTGTTCAGTGGGAGAATGGCCCCTTGAGTATCTTGGGCTTCCATTGGGTGGGAATTCATTATCTTTGGCTTTTTGGGACCCGGTCATTGAAAGGGTAGGAAAGAGGTTAGATGGATAGAAGAAAGCTATCATTTTTAATGGGGGTAGGTTGACTTTAATGCAGTTTGAGCCTTTGCTGGAGTCAAATGTTGAGTCACCACTTGTAATGGAACTTGTTGAAAAGTCTATTGAGTCTACACCTATGCAAGATGCCGAGCATTTTGAGTTACTTATTTCAAAATCTTTTGGTGATTGTTTTGTCTCCTATTTCAAATCAATCTAACTTTGTTCCCAAGTTTTTCTCCTCTGAGATAGTTGACTTTTGTTCCTCCTATCAAGATTTCACTTGAATTGGTACTTAATTATTTTCAGCACCAAGGCGTTATTGTTATTCATTTGTCATCGATGTCTTGTCTCATTGAATACTTTTTGTTAAAATCTAATGAGAATTGCTTTGCTATTCTTGAGTTTGGATTTAATGCTTATTTGCTTAATTTTTCATTAAATGTTAGTATTAGTTTGATTTTTTATTTAGAGGACATGCTACTTAATCGAGGCACTCCAGAGCCTTTTATTTTGTTAACCGATGTTTCTACTAGTGGAATCGCTTCTTCCTCAGCACTATCTCTAATTCTTATCTTTTCATTTCCATTGCGTATTTCGGGCCAAATAGATGATGTGCTACATAACCAGATTTACATTGCTACAGATGGAGATTCTTGCATTTATCTTGGTCGATGGAAAGATGTTGATGCTTCTTTCATTTTAGATGAGGCATTCTATCATCTTCATCTTGCTCTTTTAGGGTATTTTTACTTTGAAGACTCTCTACATGAGAGTTTTCTCAACCGGAGGAGAATGATGGGGATCATGTAGGAATTATATAGATAGTATATATTAATTATGAGAGTTATTTGGATACTTTTATTATTTATCTTTTAAGTAATATCTTTTAACTTTTGATGGTTTATTTGTCATTATTTATTTATTTTAGGGTTTTGGTTTCCCTATATAAAAGGATACATGTAAGGATTTTATTTAGGTTGGAGTTATTGAATATTATTGAGGCTGTATTTGCCCTAATTCTGTTTCTCAAGCCTTTCTTCCCGTCTCATCTCATTTATTCTTCCTTTGTCATCCCCTTTCTCCTTTTATTTCTCATCACCTAATTCTTTCCCTTCTTAACCTATTACGATTTACATCAATTGGTATCAGAACTAATACAATCTACATCACTATTGACTTGGTATCACTTATTTCCTTGCTTAATGATGTCATATAAATCTTGAGTCTCTTGATGAAAAAAGGCATGTGCTCGGGTCTTCAGAAAGCTTACTATTGCGGTACTCTTTGTTGCCTATTTTGCATTAGTCTTGGGTTGTGGGGTTTTCTCGTGGAAATCATTCTTTGATTGGTGATCCTTCTTTTTTAGTTTTTCTCCCTTCGTTGATGATATGGAAGGCTAAAGTGCCTTGGAAGGTGAAGGTCTATGCATGAACTATTATTGGTCATGGTAAGATCAGCACTTACGATATGATTCAAAGGAGAAGACTCCATACTTCTCTTTCTCTGCATTGTTGCGTTATGTGTTGTGGTGATAGTGAAAATGTTAATCATCGTTTGTTTTTTTGTGTTGGCCTATTGCTTTTAACTTTATGGAATAAGCTATTTTCTTTAGAAAAATCGAGTTGGGTCATTCCTTAGTCCTCTTCTAATTTGTTTATTGAGGATCTTAATGGGTTTGGGAGATTCAATGAAGGAGTTACACTCTAGAATTGTGCAATTCTTAGTGGTTGAAGGTTTATGGAGTCGCATGATGTTCTAGGCATTGTTTTGGGCGTCAATCATTGAAGACTTTAAAGGAATTTCACTGTTTTATATTTTGGCTGGATAGAGAGCTATCCAGAACGTGTCGAACACGGATATGCAATGAAAAATGCATGTTTGTGCTTCATAGGTTAGGGAAAGAGTAGAGGTGATCCATGTAGAATCTGCTGATGACACTATTCAATTGTTTTGTTGTTGAGACATTTTTCAATTGTTTTGTTGTTGAGACATTTTGAATTGGTGTCAGGCCTAAAATTAAACTTGTCTGAAAGATCTATTGCCGGAATCAATGTGCAACAAGACAAGTTGTTAAGATTGGTAGAAGCTTTAGGTTGCTTTATTTCAAAGTGCCCTTTAAACTATTTGGGTTAACTTTTAGTGGGAAATTGAAAGGCTCCTTGTTTTTGGGAGCCAGTGATTTATAAGATAGGTAAAAGACTTGATGGCCGGAAAACATCTGTTTTGTCAAAAGGGGATGAACTAATTTTAGTCCATTCAGTGAGTATGCCTATTTACTATATGTCTTTGTTTAAGATGCCATTGAAGGTTGTGAAAATGATAAGAGGGATTCTAAATTGGGATGTGTTGTCTCGATCTAGAAGTAAGGGTGGTCTTTCATCGAGTAACTTAAAGGCTAGAAATCTCTCTATTTGGTAAATGGCTTTGGAGATTTCCCATTGAGCATACTAATTTTTGGCATTCTGTGTCCAAGAGCAAATATGGGATTAATGATAACGGGTCTGATTCTAATGTGAGCGAGAAATGATGTTCTTGTTATCATTGGAAATTCATCTTACTGGGGTTTATTTATTTAGTTTTTTTTTTTAAGAAATGTCGAGTATGTTGTTGGTAATGGGAAACGATCTGGTTTGGAGATGATGTTTAGAGGGGTGAGTCATCTTTCGCATAAATGTTCCCTTGGTCTCATCTTCCTTCTCCTCTATAAGTTGGAAATTTAACTGTGTTAGAAACTTGAATAATAGAGAAGTTATTGAATCGTCCTCTCTTTGGGGTCTTCTCAATAATATAGTTTTGACTCGCTCTTCTTTGAATAAAAGAAGGTGGACCATTTCTTCTTCCGATGAGTATTCTTGTAAATCATTCTTTGAATATTTGATAAGTCAACTATTCCATTCTTTGAATCCCCTTCTTTGATTTGGATGAGTAAGGCATCGTTAAATGTATAAGTTTTTACATTGGTTGATTGCACATAAGAAAGTAATAATAATTGTTGATTCGAAATTTGTAGCAATTTGCACGTCAGCTTGTCGGAGCTCTAATGACCTGAAAAAGAAGTCGGAGACTGGAGGGAGAGTTCTGGGGACCCTTCGATGCTTAAGTCAGTATTTCGTAAGAGAAATTAAGTGACTATAGAGTGAGTGTTGCGTACCTTCTGTGTATACCCCGAGCTCTTCTTATAAGTTTAAGAATTAGATTCCCTCCAAAGATGGACTCTGGGGTCTCTTATCTTCTATTTGGGAGGACAGAGTCTTGTTGGGAGTGGATTCTAGGCTCCCTCCTTGATCCATTTAGGAGAATAGAACACTTTTTGACCAAGGAGTCTTTGACTCCCTCACTTGATGATAGAGGTGAGACTCCTCAGTGGTGAGGGTCTTTAAAACCTTTATTCTTTCAAAAAGATGATGTTAATGGTTCTTTTCAACTTGGGAGTCATTTGATTTTTGAATTACTCATAATGTCATGTCTTGCTCTTTTATCAAAACTCAACCACGTGGGGCCGGGCTGATTACCGGGCCTACTATAGCTCAAAGCTCCTTTTGTCCATGCTAGTGGCTTGCAGCGCTCTCAACGGTGCTTTATATGGGCCTTCTCGCCTCGAAGCTTTCCCCGATGTGCTTCTTTACTGACTTGATTTTTTCTTTGTCGCTAATGAACTGTTACAAAAAAGAATGCCATCATATGAATATATGGATCATTTGTTTCTACATTTACTCCTTGTATTAAATTTGTGAAATAAGCTCTTGGGTATTGGTGGGATTCATTGGGTGTTTCCAAGTAGTTGGTTTTGAAATCAAATTTTGATGGCTTGTCCCTTCAAAAGCATATCATTTGTTTCTACTTTCTACATTACTCCTTGTATTAAATTTGTGGAATAAACTATTGGGTATTGGTGGGATTCATTGGGTGTTTCCAAGTATTTGGTTTTGAATATAAATTTTGATTTCTTGTCCCTTCAAAAGCAGAGATTTTATGGAGAAGTCTTGTGGCTTTGTTTTGGGTAGTATGGTTGAAAAGAAATGGACGGATTTTTGAAGATAAGACTTGGGATGAGTTGTGGGAAAGAATCTCTTTGGGTGTCTATGTCTATGAACTTTGAAGGGATTGCGTTATTTTTAATTAAAGATCATTGAGATCAAGGGCATAAATAGTTGCCACACAACTCCCTCTCTTCTTTATCTTTTATTTTTATGTGTTTTTAGCCTGTTTAGGCTTTCTCTTTTCTTCTTTCTGTATGCAACTATTGAGGACTCATTGTTCTCCCATTTACTTCATTTATCTTTATAATATTTTCTCGTTTACTATCGAAAAAATATAGCAATGTCATTTGGTCCTAAAATGTTTTATTGTCTTTAGGATCATTTGGGTGAGGGGTGAAAACATTAGTGGATCGATGTCAAAATATTGTAATATTTTTATCCTCACTTATACCATATCTTGTGGGATTAAATCATTAACAAGGTCAATTGTCATTTTCTACACACAAGTCTCAGATAGTCCCTTACACCTATCATCAAACAGTAAATGGCATTATATATGCTCCGTTCAGCCTCTGACAGCATCATCACTTACCCAGTCCCTACATCACCGCATATAGCCACCATCTAAACATGGTGACAAGAGGCAGTTGTACTTCAATATATATCGATATAGCAACTTGCTAATTTATGTGATTGGAAGCATGCAATATTGACATAAGGATAGATGAAATTGAGATTGTCTGTGTGCTTCACTTGGCTACTTTTTTAGTTGTTGAATCATATTAGACAATAGATGATTAACAACCCTCTTTTCAATTGAATGGGAATGAATAAACATTATAGGTTAAAAGATGCGTAAGTAGAGCAACTAAAAAAATTCTGTTGTGCAGTACTCTTTTAAATTATTCAAAAGAAAATAGTTTACCATGAGAAATAAACCTACCCAAGACACGGAATTTTATGTTGGTGCAATTGTAATTGTTTTATATAAAATATTTATTCATTTCAGTATTATTGCTGCCGATCTGGTGAGGTGATTAGAATTTTTTGTAGTAACTATCCTACCTATTATCTTGTGTTGTTGGTGTTCATTGATTTGATAGTGCCCTGTTGAATGACTTAAGATTATGGCCCTATTTTTTCAATTGTTTGATACTTGCATTGGTTTAAAGTTTTGGTGTCACTTTATGATGTTGAGAAGTATTCTTCTGAAATGTTGGATAGCTCTTATTAAAATTTGCACGCGTTCATATTTTTATGGTGCTTTCCTTTGTGATGGCTGTCTTGGTATGACCAAAGGATTTTATTGATATCAATCTCCATGTGATTGCCTTGATCCTAATGAGCTTTTCTCATGTTTTATAAAAGGCTCAATTTTGCTCTATTCCGTTACTAGTTTGAGTAGTTTCGCTTTTATTTTTTTTAATTACTTAGTTCAACACTTCCTGTCATTTAAACAACTATGCTATAAATTGGTATAATGTAGGCAATCTAAATTGTTGATCCGGTTGGAAGGTGGTTCTACTTGCTTCATCGCACTTCAGTAGGCAGGAATTTCAGTTGCATAAATCTTTGATCTTTTTTTTTTTTATAGTGGCGAGGGTGACCTCCAATGTGACTTAGTTTTGTTGGGAAATAGGTTCAGAACTTTCAGTTCTATTGATGCTCTTGCCACTTGTGCCAATGCCTTGTAGAGTATTTATTTACATTGTTACGACGTCAACTTGAAAGTCAGAGAGCCAAATGACAAATGGCGTATACAGCTTGTGCAATTAAGAAGGAATAGTAGGTATGTGGTGTGTGTCTGTGTGTGTGTGTTAGAGAGAGAGAGATGTGATGATAATGATAATGAACACAGTGATATTTTGTTTTGATTTCCTCTGGATTTTCACCCTACGGCAAGCAAATAGTCGTCTTTTTTAATTCTAACAAAAAGCGTCCAGTGTAGTTTATAGAGTCTTCATTATGATTTACTCTAAATTAGTATGTTGCTTGTCATATATATTCTTGTTTTGTTTGTTTTTTTGTGTCGAGGTTACTTTGGTCGTTACGATAATTGTTGGACATGACTAGTATCCCGAGTGTATAGGTCACAAAGTTGCATCCAGTACCAGTAGTTTGAATATTATTTGGAGTCATGGCTGGTCTAGAAAATTTGTAGTTTCTGAATTTGTGTCCTACTCCTTAATAGTATTAGGAGAGTCTTTTAGCTATAAATATTTGTGACCTTATTGTTTTTATATAGATGATTTTATATGAATTATGATCGAGTTTTGTGATAAGCCTTGCGAGGGTGGTGTGTTGTCCTTTTTCTATTTTCTCATAAATTATTGCCTTTTGGCTTAAATAAAGTGGTGATGAAACACCAAAGTCATTTGATGTAGGATAGCAGTGAATCTAAAAATCAGCATTATTCAGCAGATGTGAACGGTAATCATAAATTGTAATTTTGGGGTCGAATTTTGTAGCTCTTGGGGTTAGAGTTTGGATTGGAGGGGAAAGGAAGGGGCGGGTTTTCAAGATTTTGTTTAAGGATATATATATATAAATATATCCCATCTCTTATGGGTTTTTGTGCGCAGATTATTGCTGCAAAATAAACAAAAGAAGAAGAAACTAGGAATCTTAGACCTAGCGTTCTGAATTGCATCTTACAATTCGCAAACCTACCCCGTTTCGGGTCGTGCGACCCCGGTTCATGGGACGCTAGGGATATCTACGATCATGGTATCTGTGGATCGGGATTGAGAATTGTAAGTTTCTACAAACTAAAAACACAAGACTAAAAATATATGCAAAAATACATATATACAAATCTTAGAAACGGATATTAGACAATCTTGTTTATGTGCAAAATGTAGAAATATTATGAAAAATTTATTGAAATAGAGATAGTTAACTTAGGGAAACTACAATTTGGGTGTTGAAGAGAGTAGAAAATCAAAAATATGGTGTCAATCTTGTGGAATTTTGGGAAGAGTAATAGAAGAATTAGAATGTTTTGGTGATAACTTTAAGAGAGACAGAGATAGAAGCAATGAGACCAGGAAAGTCGAGGGACTACTGAAATCCCACAAAAAAAAGTGGAGGGGAATAAAATGAAACATAATTTTTTGTGATCACTTGTTGAAAGAGAAAAGAATAAGCTTAACCGTCACTCGTGAATGAAGAGAGCTTCCACAGAGAGAGCTTTTTGTAGCTTCCTCTGAAATTATCTAAGACTCAAAAGTGATCGGGACAATCACGAACTCAAATCCCCTCGAATACACTTTTTTTCAATATTCTCCTTGGCAGATCAACAACCATCGATGAGTGATGGACCCACTTGTAGACAATGAATCCTCTTAGCCAAGATGGGAACTGAAGTGAAAATGTATGGTGGGGATCTCAATCCGACAATCACATATGGGATGAGTGTAAAAGTATTAGAGCAATAAATATGGGCTGGGCGTGCACAACAACTAAAGACACCTTATAAATGAGCCAGACAACTTGGATTGACAAAATCACGATGGGGATCAGAATCTAAGGATCCGACATGATTTGGATCTTGATCCATTAAGATCATATAAACAGGGATTTTTCGAGACTTGGATCCAGATCATACGATCCAAATCCGAAATTTGATAACCATGTTTTCAATCCTTCAATTCATTTGGTTTCAAATGAACTCTTACAAAACTTATGACCTTATTTGCCATTTACATTAAGAACACCTCTTTCCTGAATTTTTAGTAACTCTGCCTTTTGTCAATAAATCTTCTTTCAACCTAAAACCAAATACAAACTCCACAACCACTATTATATCTATCATATCTGAGAATCTTGTTATAATCTAACCCAGCACAAATTTAACGGTAGGCAGCTCTATTGCAAGCTTGCAAAAACCATTCCAAATACTCAGGGTTTAACAACTATGGTCCGCTTTTTGGTGAGCTCAATATAAGTCTCATTTATGTGGTGCTCACTCAGCATGGGGAGCATAGTTATCAAAATCGTACGATTCGGTTCGATACAGGTACAAAACGATTCGTATCTTATATGATAATTGTTTTAGAATTGAATCGCGCCTGAATCGTACGATTCATATGATTCGATTTGTATCTCACGAATCGCACAATTTAATTACTTTTTTTTAAAACCCAATTTTTTGGCAAAACGATGTCGTTTTATCCGCTAAACAGTAAAACGATATTGTTTTGTTTACAGAGGAATCCATGCCCTAAAAAAACTCAACCTCTTTACTCGTTATCTCTCTTTGACGTCGTCTAAAGCTCGCCTTGTGTTGTCTAATGTTAAAGGTCACGGCTAGCGCTCTTGAATCATCGGTTGATTTTTGCTATCAATTCTTTCCTGAGTAGTTTGTTAGGTTCTAATTTGTTGTTTCAATATGTTGGGTAGTATGTTTTCTCCCAATCAATTTTTTTATTTGTTCTTTTTCCATTCATGTTTGTAATCTAATCTATACTGGGTGTTACTATTTTGATTCTTGAATAACCATGGTTCTTTAATGAATTTTTTTTTCAAACTGTTAAATTTGAAAATAGTTAAGTAAAAGATGAAAAAGAAACAAAAGGCTAGCGTCTTTCTATTTAGACGATATGATTATGTCAACTGATTATTTTTATAATGCAATAATGTTCAATATTCAATATTTTGTCTATTTTAAATATGTAGTATTATTTTTTATTTTTGTTCAAATTTTGTGTCCAATCTAACAATTCACAATTCGATACGATTTACGATTCTCAAATTTAGGATTCCGATTGACGATATGAATCGCGATTTAACAACTATGATGGGGAGTATGTAGAGCAGTGTGGTTTTAAGATATAATTTGTTCCAGTTAAATTTAGAAATAAAGTGAAAGAGGGAAGATGATTAGATTAGATGAAAACATGTATGCTCTTTATATTCAATGCATCTGCGGATTGCATACCACTTTTGTATCTGTAATTAATTTGGTTGGTAACGAGAAATAGTGGATAGCTTTGTAAATTGGATGGTGGTTGATATCTTGCAACGGCTATTTTGTTAATAATTTTTTTGTAATTTGGTGAAAGTAAAACTTAATACTCCTGTGATGGCCATATTACTTGTTTCGTAGTTGTTAAAAAGAAAAAAAAATGAAAAACTGCTGTTTGTATGGATAATGAGAGGTTATTAGTCATTTCATTTCTTTTTCTCATTCTACTGTGGGTTTCTTTTTATAATTTCTGAAGTAGGAAACAAATCCTTCGACTGCTTATGATTGCATTAAAGATTTAGGTGGATTTTCAGTATCAGGAAACTGTGTTGGTGTGTGACGCATGTGTCTTGCACAAACACATAAATAGACATGCTTATAATGGATTGTTTGGCTCTTTGTCATTGTAGATTCAATAAATATGTCATTCCTTTGAATTTGGTAGGTAGCTGAGTTGTGCACTTGATATTAAATGCCTTTTCTTTTGCTGCTTGTAGATACAATGTTTTAGATTTTTTGAAGTATTTTTGTTCATTTGATCATTTATCCCAGGGCGTGTTATTCATGTTTTGTGGTATGCTCTAAATGCAGGCAGGAAGACCTACGGAGGCCATTTGGGCAATTTGGTCCTCTTAAGGACATTTACTTGCCAAAAGACTATTATTCTGGGTGAGCTTGTGTAGCTTGCGCATTTAGATTTGCAGATTATTGTGCTCATTTAAATGGTTTCAAAATGGAGCTTTGCACATTCCCTTTTGAGCATGTATATGTGTTTCATTACATCAAGCTACCGCTTCTTTGCTTTACACTTTAGTCATGAACTCTCTTTTTAATTTTGCTCTGCTGCTTATTCATTTTCTACTCTTCTATTGTTTCTAATTGGGTTGCTGTACTAAAGCTGTTGAGATTTAACAGTGAAATAAAAGTTTTGAAGACTTCAATCGAGTAATAAGAGTTCTGTTGACACATTCAAGTAGTAAGAGTTCTGTTGACATCAAGTAGTAAGAGTTCTATTCAAGGTGATGTTAATGGTAGTGAAGATTTGAAGGGGATTGGGTTTGAATAGATTTTGAAGATTTCAAGTCTTGAAGAATTTCGAGACATCTTAAAATTGACACTTGCAAGGTCAGCAGCCGTGTGCTTGCCTATTTGCTTATAATGGCCTTCCATGTTATTGGGTATTGTTTTAGCAAGTTTTATTACTGAGGGTAAGAGGCTACTGCACTATCTTCTTCAGGAGAAATTCAAATCTATGATGGGTTTTGAATTTCTTCAGGCACTCCTGTTTTCAGGTTGAAGATTGACTGCCATAGTGTTATTTTAGTTTACCGAACACAGAAAATTCATACCTTGTCAGACTAGTGTTCTGACTGGGCTTTTGAAATTTTCAAACAGCCCCTGAAGGTGTGGCTTGGGTGATGACCCATCAGAGTGTCATCTTTTTGACTTTTCTGATCTCTTATTCTTTCTATTTTGTTCTCTATTGCAGGGAGCCACGGGGCTTTGGTTTTGTCCAATATGTAGATCCTGCCGATGCTGCAGAAGCTAAATATCAGATGGACGGGCAGATTCTTCTGGGCCGGCAGCTGACGGTTGTATTTGCTGAGGAGAACAGGAAGAAGCCATCTGATATGAGATCTAGGGATCGTGGGAGGTGAATTTCAATTTTGTGTTTAATTCTTTAAACCTTGCCTTACTTGAACTATTTTTGGTTAGAATGTAAGTATCTCTTTAGGATTTATTGCCTACCTAGTTTTAGCAGGGAATTTATCTTGGTAGAACACATCATCACAAGGCATGCCACAGAATTGTAGTATTAGATGTTATGGTGGCATCTGGATTTCGGGTGTATTCAATACATGTAATGTCCCATAGCCATTTAGCCTAGTGCCTAGCATAGTTTTCGAGTTTTTGGATCTACTATGACATACTGCCTGGTGTAGTCTGTTTAACTCAAAACGTTATTTCAGAAGATGAATCAAAAATTGATCCTTGAACAAGGATGATTAAATATATCAGTTCCCTTATAACGCCTTAGCTTTGTTACAAGATAGGGCTAGTGTGCTACAAAATTTTTGTTAAGCATTGTTAGTTTCTTACAAAAATATTGGTTGTCTGCTGTTCATCATTGCGCACCTATTTGTGTCTTTTTAATATTTCAGTGGGGGTAGATATGACCGAAGGCGGTCTCCTGCTCGTTATTCTCGATCTCCACCACCGCGCAATGCAAGATCACGATCCCGCAGTATTGACTACTACTCCCCGCCTCCAAAGAGGAGACAGTACTCAAGGTATGACATACAGTTCTGTGTGCTGTGTTTCACCGTACAGTTCAGGCTTTCTTAAGGTATTGAGACTTATTTTTACCGAGGCTCTACAAAATGACCGCAGCTCTGTAAGTTATTGTTGTTCTGCTTTGTATTGTAGTAGTACTGTATTATTGATTGGCTTGTTTATTTGCTTACAATTAAAGTTTCAGGTGCTCGTTACTTTTTGATGTTCTCCCGTTCTTTCCATTTTATGGGGTCTATTTATTTATTCAGTTTTTTTAAAATAATTGTGCAGGTCTATTTCACCTCGAGGACATGAAAGGTCACACTCGCAGCATAGTCGAGAGAGGTCATACTCGCGTTCTCCAGCAAGGGATCATTCTCCACCACCCTTTGATGACTTGAGGGGTCGCAGCCGAAGTCCAGTAAGGGGGCGTTCTCCAGTTAGGGATCAAAGCAGGAACCCAAGCCGAAGCCGAAGCAGAAGCCCATATCCTGTGGAATACTCGAGGGAACCAGTCAGAGATGAGTCCCCTAGTCAGTGAACAATGCTGGAGAGAGATGCCCGTAATGTTGCCTGCTAGTGTTGACTTTCTTCCGAAAGGTACATTATATATTTATGTTGACTCAGTTGATGTAGTATCTAATTGGATTTGAAGGTGGATGTTGAAATCTACTTTAGGACAATTTTTTTTTTCCTTTTGGTGGTTTGGTGTGAGAATTTCTTGGATTGAAGTATTTAACTATCTCCGAAGGTGTGTCTGATTTAGTTTTACCATATGCTTTTTCCTTTTATTGTTTATATATATGCATGTGTACTATTATGCAAACTATTGATCTTGGAGAAAGTAGTAAATTCAATTAAAAAATAAAAAAGATATTTAACAAGGATTATTTCAAAAACTAGAAAATAAAAAGTATTTCAGGAAGATGTTTTTAACATTACCTTACATCTATATCTATATGATAAAAGAGGGCGAAGTTTGAATTCAAAGACAAATTGTGGTTGATATTGTTTCGTTATAAAATAAGGTCTCATCTAACGGATGATGTTATTTTAATTTGTCTCAAGTTATTAACGTCTCTGATCATTTTAATACAATGTATTAGAGTAGTTCTTCAAATTTTTTTGTCGCTCAAAAAATAATTTTCATAATTAACATCCCAAAATTTAATTCTCTCAATTCCTTCCCAAATGTCAAGCAAATTCCAACCGGTCAACACAAGAAAACCTTATACACGCAAATTCCAACCGGTCAACACAAGCAAACCTTATACACGCTAGTCCTAATTTTTCCCTCTCTCTCTCTCTCTCTCCAATTCACAACACACATAACGCAACGAACACACAGCTGGCGTTCTCTCACACCCTAATTCACGCAGTGAGGCTACCTATTTGATATGCCTTCCATAATAGAAGTTGATCTTGGTGATCTCTTTTCCTTACCAAAAAGTAATTGCCCTAATTTCCCGCTTATTTCAAACCCTAATGTTTTCTCCAATTCTCCTCTCTTCCTCCAAACTCTGCAAAGCCACTACTCTCTCTCTCGCACCCCCTATTATCTCTCTATGCGTCCCGTTGTTGCTCACACATTGCTCAAGTACATCTTCTCTCTATTTCTCTAGCTTTTTTTGCTCACGTAAACGCACAGACACACATACACACACGAACATGCACACAAACATAAAGCGACATAGCACACACTTTAAAACCTTATTCTTGGAGTTCACTATCACTTTATGTTTCGGATTTCAGAGACCCCATTAACCGTTTATTTGGATTTCAATCCAAGATCCTTCCTTTTGTGTATACCAGTATTGAATGCTTGAATGCTAAAATTATGAATGCACAAATTTTGAATGATAAACTTGATATCTAAAAAATTTGAGTTCACTATCACTTTGAATGCTTAGAATCTCAATGTTTGATGACCTGGGTCTGTGTTGATGGGTTTTGCTTTACCAATCTCAGTGTTTTGCTCACATTCTGTAATTACGGTTTGGGTGGACAAGGCTATCATAATTTGGGTTCAAAAGTTCAACGAATTAGATTCTGGCCACTGAAAATTCACTGCATTTGGGTGATTTGATGCTAGATTAGACTCGGAATTGTTCATTGGGTTCTGCTCAAGATTTAATTTTGTGCATGTGCAAGGTGATTTTTGTTTTGAATTTCAATATACTAGTTGATGCATACGTGCGTTGCACGTGAACCATTTTAAGTACAATTTAGTGTATGTCTAAGTTGTGAATAACTTTTTTTCAAAATTTACAACGAAAGTAAACACATATGATCTTATAAATAGCAAACTAACTCTTGTGAGTCCATTCACACTTTTCAATTTTTTTAGATATCTATTCACTAAAAAGCTAATAACATTGTATATACTAATTCACATGATTGAAATGACAATTAGAAATTGAGGGGATAAAAATATAAAATAAGTTGTGCAAGTTTCATTTTCATAACCATGAGCAGAACGCAGATAACTACGTAGGAATAGAGATTCACTTCAAGGGGTTACAAGAGTGAACAAGGAAAATTGGTTAGCTTTTCTGGTTTTGAACGTTGGTCATATGTTTTATAATGTCATGCAACCCCTTTTTCTGACGTTAATTCTTGTATGTGAGAGTAGACATAAGGCTCAAAGAATCAATGTGAGTTTCGTGCTACGTGTACTAAGATGTCATTACAATATATTTCCATTATGTTACAGTCGTAACGAGTTTTTGTGAAGGTAAGGACTCTTAAGCAATTGAACTAAACAAGCTTTACTTGGCTCCTCCTTGGTTGATGTCCCATATGGCATTGAGTTCTTCTAAATCTATTAATAATGGCCAACTTTAAAATGTAGTTTCTTGACACTACGTTATCATAATAGAAGCATGAGTAAGTGTAATCTACACATTGTGTTTTTAAAGAGGTGTCTCAGATATTGTTGTCATCATAACACCATAAAATTGTATGAGATGGGATGTAGACCAAGAATGGATATGGAGCTTGGATCACTACATCAACCAAACAAATTTAGTCTAAACCATGACTGCAATAGGGTGCTCAACCCAACAACAAAAATTGAAACGCGGTTAACTTTCACTTTTCTCCTCCTAAAACAATGGGAAATATGGTTTGATACAAATAGTGCAGACTACCACATGAGCCAAGACCATTTTGAAAGGAATTAAACTACTCTTGCTTTTGTTCCTCAAATTGGGAGGAGGAAACATGAGGCCTAAGAATCCACGCATAATAGCTTTAGCTGCATCAGAAAATGCCCCACAAATTTAAAGGAATCAAATCAATACTATTGATGAAAAACAATGAAAAATGCAATTGTGCTTGTACGTGCTATGTGAACATCAATTATAATATTACCCAACGAAAAACACAAACATATTCCATTCAAAATATGTAAGTTATCCCACAATGATAATGTAAGCCTTTTTATCGTAAACAAGAAGAAAAGATCAACATAGATGTCAAATAAAAAAAAACTTGTCGCCAACATATAAATAATCCAATCAAAATCATCTGAAATGGTATGGGTTTTATGGTATGTGAAGGTGTACACTGAGCAGATGAAGTTAAGACTAAGATATGCATGCATAATTTATGTACATTGATAAGAATTGAATTGTGTCAAATTACAAACAAGGGAAACTGGATGAGATGACAAGCCCGGGGCAAGTATGACCTAGTCCTGATAAGGTAGAAAGTTATAAATGACTATAGCATTGAAACAATCTTTTTTGATAGCAATAATTCTTACAATACTGTTTAAAAGAACTACACAACTTTCAAAACACAAGCATCGACAAAAAGGCAATAAAATGCAATAAACAGGTACCTCAAGTTCGAAACATCTAGATTGCTCAGCAGCAAGTTGATCATGTATAGATTGGAGCTCCTCTGAATGTCACCTAAGCATATTTATTGGCAATTAATTGAAAGCGATCCTCCTTTCACGCAGATTAGAAATTCAATTTTCAGAAAAATTGACATGATTTTACATAATATGGCCCAAAATTGATAAATTAACAATGCCAATGAATTTGTCCTTCTCCCACTGCACTTGTAGAATTAATTTTCTTCTCTAAAAGCAGCAATTATTTCATAGTTTCTTTCTTTTATCTTCCATAGAAATGAAAAAGGAAATTTGAAAAAAATATTGATTAGATCAGATACAAAAGAATGGAACTTGAACTCTCACAATGTCTCCACTTTTATGATGGAAAAAATTACATAAAAATTTTTAGTAGTGAAGATTATATATTTCATGTGAGCTGAGAAGATATTCTCCACAGATATAATAGAAGATGTGAAGAGATTCTCCACAAATATTATAGAAGATGCGAATAAATTCCCCACAAAGATAACAAAATATACTTGACAACTTTTGCCCAGATTTTGTGATAATATTTCCATCAAGTTCTATAGACACAATTTCTCAGAAAAGTTCTAGAATATTGCTACTGAAAAAGTTTCCTAACTTCAAGAGTGATGGTAAGAGAATTTCAGATGCAATATACCACTACTACATCAGTTAAAATTTTTGTATATATATAATATCAATCAATTTATCGAAAACTTTGTTATGTAGGCTCACAAAATATTTTTTTAAAAGTACAAGAGTTTACCTTATACAAGTACATGTAGTATGTTTGTGCTTTTTTTAATTCTTGCTTTCGCATTTGCAGCAGAGACTGCAATTTACAAATTGTACAAAAAAATCAACTTTTGCACTTGCCAATATCCCATCAAGAAAAGAACAACATGTTTTTTCATCCAATGGTTGATGTGAGATCTATTTTGGAAGTTTATACTTTGTACAAGGAGGTTATAGAGTGCAATTGAGCATACCACTCAAACTGGTGTAGTATTGACCAACCCTTCAATCATCCAATCAAGTGGTAATAACATTCTTTATAATTCTTTCAGGTTCGACAGAGAAAGAACCTCAAGGAAAGTTTACTCTTGAAGTGCCTATAAATTGGACCAAAGTGAAATAATAATAAAAAGCTCCCACCATATATATATTTGCCACTTATAAATTGCGTTCCTTTTTCAATTTAATGAATTCAACCAAAAAACCTTTAACTTTCTCTACATAAATCCAACAAAATAATATCCATGATTTCCAATCATATGTACATTTGTCAACTAAGGCACAACACATGCATAAATATTATTTTGTGCACTGTCTCATATGAAATACAGGACTACAACAGCTGCATTAACAAAACCAATAGAAAATCATAAATAAAACTAGTAGGATACGCCCAAATGAACCATTCAAGTGTTGATTAATTTTCATTAGACGACTTCTAAACCGAAAAAGGGGTGAGAGACGGTAAACCATGAAATCCCAGCCGATCCGACAATGGTCACAACGGGGTAGCCTCCGTCCACTTGTAACATAGGCAAAATCTTTTGGTGGCGGAGGTGTATTATTAGGCTTGTTATTGGGCTACCCGCTATGGCACACTGGGTAATTCTCTCTCTAAATTCGATATGGGGGGTAAGAAGTTAGAGTCTCAAGTGAATCGGGTTATTGGAGAGAGAAAGTGAGATCTGAGTTTCTTGGAGGGACTGGGTGGCCATAGATTCTTTGTTTCTTCTATGGTATATTACACAGACTACACACACACATATATATATATATATATATATATATATATATATATAAATAGAGAGAGAGAGAGAGAGAGAGAGAAGGAGGAGTAAAGAAAGAGTTGATGAGAGGAATAGGGACTAACTTTATGAGGAGAATATAGGGAACTTGTGTTTAGGTCTATTGAGGCTTCCATCCAATTGAAGCTAATGAAGAGACCTTTGGTTTCTTCTTCAACATAAGGTGAGAGAGATTGGGTAACCGATATATTTATCGGATAGAATCAAAATGGCCACCATCTCCCAGTAGTTATGATGAATAAAATTGGCTTTATATCCTTAGTTAAAGTTAAAAGTGGAAAATAAATATTTTTCTCATTTGCATACTTTTATAGGTAGTAAGATAACATGAGATAAGATTTGAAATTGGTTATATTGTTTGATATATGCCCGACAAATGTTATACTATAAATATTATTTGTTATTTAAATTTTAAGTTGTTTTCATTCAAGAAATACTACAAATAGTTTGTCATCACATGAAAATCATACAATTTCAATAGTTCACGAACAACACGAAGCAACAATCTTTACTAAATAATTCAAATCTAAATAATGTTTATTAAAGAAACTCATAATTATGAGTACGAGATTTACCAATACAAAATAAAACAAAGAGAAAATATGTTCAAACTTTGTCGAACTCTTGACAATCAATTACCAGATTGAAACAAAAAATATTACAATCTTTACAGAAATTAAGTTTACTCTAATCTTATCAAATGGATTTGAAAAACTCGAGAAAATATCTACTATAAACTTTGTTATATGTTATTTGCAAGGAGCAATGAAGCATCAATCTTGAGACATATACTGAGAATATAAATAACTGAGAAAAATGATACAAAATTAAATGCATAGACTCATGGTCTTAACGAAAACCATTGATTCTTCAACTTTAGACATTTAAAGTAATGCACATCCAAAAAAACTAATGTGTGTCAAAAACTTCCTACAACTATAAAACCACTGATTAAGCAGGATACATCTGTTAAAAAAAATAGTATATGTGCAAAAAAAGAAGAAGTTCTATACACTAAAATCACCGAAATAGTCCTCTACAACTGCATAACCTGCCAATTACTCCATCAATTAATTAAGCATAAAAATAATCAATCATAAAGCAAACATTTTTTTTCAATTTTTTTTATCCCATAATTGATAAAAAAAATCATAAGTTGCAAGAAATTTAAGGGAGCAAAGATTACCATTCAAATCAATGGTTATGCTCCAACAATTCCTTGAAGCAATTCCAAGATGATGCCCGTGCTTGAAGGCACTGTATAATACAAAATGTGTGCACCTAAAGGCACTAATTATTGTAGAATGCTTTTCTAAGTATTTGATTGTCATACCAAAATCCAAACAAAAGCAAATATCGATAATTTATTAACAATTTGCTCAACATTGCATGTAAACCTAAAGTTTTCAAAAATTCAATTTTTAAGTTTGAGTGAACCAATAATCTCAAGCACAATCTATGGTACCCTTGTTGTATAAAACTCCAACTGTTACTTCAACGACCAAGTCTCCTCCAACTGTTAAAAAAAATATAAACATAAACCAAAGGAAAATGAATAAATCTCGATGTCAATCACTTTGACTTAAATGATATGAAATAATCAAGTTTTTTGAAAGTTTTCATTCCTATAAATACTTAGTTGTTAAAACCAAGTGTAGTCATCCGAGCTAGGATTCCACTTAAGAACTGATATTCACTCATCACTTAAAAGCATAGTTGAATGACCTTTAAATTACGCCAACAGGTTTTCCAAAGTCATCATCTATGACCACAATGCTCCGAAGAATGCCTGCATGAAATCTTGAGGAAGGCGTCACGAAGCAATCGGAACCACACCCTAGATGTTCTATAGAAATCTCTGAACTTGTTGTAGTGCCAACAAATGACTTTGGGTCATCGTCTGTATGACCATGTTCCAAGGAATGCCCAATTTGGACGAAGTCACCACGACTGAAGTTGACCCACCCTCCAAGTGTTGGTTATAAACTAGAATATTTGGAAATCACCATTATCAACTTGCAAATTTTTAACTTATATATTTAAATATCAAGTATGTAGTGCTAGAATCGATCCTCGAACACACGTATTAGAAGGTCTTCATTCACTCGGGATGTACCATGTACTCATTGTTCGGCCTTATGTTGGAGGGTTGAACAATTATCGCATTCCGGTTTAGGATATCCTCTATTTGGAACATGTTGTTTGCAAAGAAAGATTCAGCTACCTCCACTTATTTCACCCCCTGACAGAACTTAAAGCATTATATGTTGGAAATGATGACAAATCAAAATCCTTTCGACAACATATACGAGAGTATAATATATCTAATGCTTTTACAAGTCTTGGGGCTACACTAGATCCAAGATTAGTAACATTAAGGGGTCCTATATCATTTACTATCTATGGTGAATTACGTCATCGAATAAGATCACTTATACTACAACCAAAACATCCAGCAGTATATTGTCAACTGTACATCTATGACCCTAATTCAACTTTTGGTATTTGCAATCGTAGAAATCCTCATTTGTAACGGGAAGTTCTAAACATTATACAAGATTGTTTGTTGCATGTAAATCCATTTCCAAAAAACTATTTGCAGGCTTATGAGATTTTAAGACAATCAGAGATGGCAGGTCAAAATTTATATGCTTATCTTCGCTACAGTTCGTCTATAGGTCGACGGTGGTATAATCTCCAACAATAGATGAGATTGTAGTAATATTCTCAGGGCTATGAAACTGAATCAAGTGAAATGAGAGATATTGTTCTGCATCTGAGAGGGAATAATGAGCTAATGTAGATTAATGAATGTCACTCGACATATTTACCTTTGCATTATGTAATGCCCAATATAGGTATGTGTTTGGACCTATCTAATAGATAAATAAAAATATAGCAAATTATTTAGAAATTTAGAATTAGTTGTACGTGGATGCCTTATGGTTAAATTATAAATAAATAAATAAATAAATAAAAATATATATATATATATATATATAGTATATTGGGTACCAAGGGTAATTATAAAATAAGAATAATAATAATAAATAAAAAAAGAGAGGAAGTTATTGAGAAAATTTAAAATTGATTGTACGCTAATATGTTATGGTTAAAACTGTAATTCTAAGAAATTAGAGGGACTTAAGTGACATTAAAGGGAGATAACTATCGTGTCTTATAAGTAAAAGTATTGTTGGGCTGGAAGGAACAGGCGGCGACAGAGAGAAAGAAAGAAAGAGAGAGACAAAGAGAAGGTAGAAAGAAGAACGAAAGGAAAAAAAAAAAAGGGGATTGGACTCATTAAAGGTATGAATTCATTAATTATTGGTAGGTTTGTAAGTTATTCAATTACATAGTATTAAAGTTATCATAAATAGTGATAAGGAATACATACATATATATATATATATATATATATATATATATATATATATATATTCATGGTGAAGAATAGTGATGAACGTATAAATGAGTTTTATTGGAAGTTGTTAATTTAAGTGTTTTGAGACCTAATATAGATTTATTGTTTTTGAGACTTTTAAAGAATTTATTTAATGTCTTACAAAGCAAAAAGAAAACAAAAAGGAAGAAGGAAGAAAAGTTACAGAACCTGCAACTTTCGGTGGCGAAGAAGATGGATTACTTTTAATTACAAAAACATACCCTTTTGTTTCAAAGAGTTTTATTTTGACTCCTATACTCTTCTAAACTTAATTTTAACAATTTTTTTTACTTGGTAAGTTGAAAGAATGAAATTTTGGAAAAGTTATGGCAGTCTGGAAGACAGAAAACTTGTTTTTCAAGAAAATTGCACTTTGACCTCAAACGTTTCAAAAATTATGATTCAACCACAAAATTTTAGAAATTTTTTTTTCTAAACAGCCCATAATACTTCTATACCTTGTATGAGGAAAGATAATTATATGTAAATGATATATTAAGTATATATCAATAGATAGGAGGTACGTAAATTAAATATAGAAGCGCGAAACGACGAAATTAGGAATATGGATTGATTATTATATGTTATTTTGGATTAGGTGGTGATTGCATTAAGGTTGAGAGAGAGTGCTTTGAATTGGAGTTTGGAAATCAAGGTGAGTAGTTTACTACTTCTTTTGGGAGAATTTTCTATATTAAATGTATGGGTGCGTGCGTGTGAATTTTTCATAGATATGATATATGTGTTGATGTTTGAGGTTTCAGTTAAATGTTTTGAAATTGTGAACTGTTATATATGTGAATTATGCAAAACTGGTGGGATGATTTTATATCATTGCTTTGGTGATGAAAGGAAAATTTTGTGTGCGTTGGGACTAAAACTACAGTTTTGGTGTGTGTGAAAATCATGTTTATGAGACGAAGACTGGGTTACCAGGTCTAAATGGTAACTAGATTATATACCGGCGTGGTCGGTATAGAGATGTGCACATAGGGGCCAGTTACCAGGCTAGTGGTAACAAGAGACGGGGTCAGTCATCAGGCTAGTGATGTCAAGAGACGGGGCCACTTATCAGGCTAGTGGTAACAAACATGATTTGACAAATGTATTAGAGATTGAATTTGTGTGTGAGTGTTTTGGGTTATAAATGTCTTTTCATTTATAAAGTTATTTGTGATCATGAGATCATTTTGTTTACATGATTATGTGGGAAGGATTGTGGTACAATTTGTTATACTTATGTATGTATCAAAGTTTATTTTTGTATATAAACTGTGAGATTTATTTTCACACCTCATTAGAGGTGGTTGCTATTCACGGGCCATTGTGCTCACCAAAACATATAACATTTTTCAAGAGAGGATCAGGGTGAGGAGTAAGTCTGCTGATATACAAGGGATTAGATGACTTGAAGATTTATTTTATTGTAAGTTTTCAGGAATAAATGTCTTTTATAGTTTTTGAGACAAACATTCAATTGTTTTGGGAATAATGTTGTTTTTACTTAGAGTAGTGAACCTTATGGTTATTCATTGTTTTACATGAGTTTAATAATGATGTTGGTGATGATTAGTTTATTCCTCTGATATTCATTAGGTCGATGAATTGGATCACTTTATTATTTGTCTTCCGCTGTATTTTGCATTTATTATGCACAAGGTTGGTTGGTTAAGGCTTTGGTGGCCGGTCCACTGCCCACCCTATGTGATCCGAAGTGGGGGTGTGACACATTATGTGTTACTATTTTCTCATGGTAAGCTGAAATGGGAACTTGAGTTGAGACAATGGAATGAGTCACATAGTGGACCTTCGACTAATTGATTGACTCAGTTGTAATTTTATAGTTATCGCATGTTTCAACGCGACACTAAGTATTCAACAATTTTGAGAATTGGAAAATTATTTTAGGGTTTTGTAGTAGATGTTTGGGCCTCAAATGAACAAAATCAATTGACATACTATAAGCTTAATCAAGTAAGCCTCCATGCATAACTTTATAAGGGTCTTATTGATATTTGTGCAGATGAGTTAAGACCCGAGAAAATTGGTCAACGAATGATTTTGCAATCTTCCTTCACTGGTAGTGCAAGGTATATGTTTGAAATATTTCAAAATTCGGTGGCTATCACACACGACAACAAACACCCAGATATTTTTTCTCATTATGATTGCAAATTCTAATTGGCCATAAATTTTTTCAGCTTTGTTACGACATCAGCAAACTGTTAATCGTCTAGATTTAGTTGCCCACTTTTTTCGAGTGAAAGAGGAGGTTCTTGATGAAGGAGATAGAGACGAAAAATATAATTGGTAAAAAAGTAGCATATGTTTTCACGATCGAATTCCAGAAATAAGGGCTACCACACATGCATGCACTTCTGTTCCTTCACGATCTAGACGCAATTCAGACATGTTCTCAAGTAGACAAGATAGTGTGTGTTGAATTCCCTAATCCAGACATTGATCCTCTTCTTTTTGATACGATCAAGAGTTGTATGTTACATGAACCATGTGGTACTCGAAATCTGCATGCATCATATATAGAAAATGGTGCATGCACTGAGAGATACTCTCGGACATTTGTAGAATCAACAAGAATGGGTGAAGATGGCTATCATGTTTATCATCGTCGTAATAATGTTCACATTTATACAGTTAGGGGGCAAGAAGTTGATAAAGGGATGTCGTGCCATGCAATCCTTATCTTTCAAGAATGTTCAATTGTTATATTAATGTGGAAATTTGTGTAGGATGCATGAAATACATTCATAAATATATTTACAAAGGTCATGGTCGCAATACTATGGTGTCGAGAGGAGAAAATGAGATTCAACAATCTCTTGATACAAGGTATATTGGATCTCTAAAGGTTGCTTGACAAATATTTGGTAATCCTTTACATGACGAGATTTCATCGGTTATACGTTTGAAACTTCATTTGCCAGGGATGCATCGTGTTGTTTTTAATTCGGATGAACCTCTTGAATCGATCATTTTAAGAGGTGCACAACGTGAGGCAACTTTGACTGGTTTCTTCAGGCACGTCTAATTTTGTTATGTTGAACTTTTCGCGGTCTAGATCCTTTTAAAATCTTTTTACTACTCAGGATTTTGAAGCAATGTCTCTTTGTTCATTTGAATGTCTCTTTGTTCATTTGAGTGTGGGTGCCAGTTGTGTTTAACTTCTCCACATGGAATTATCTGAAGGTATTCCAATTGAAGGTGTACACTATTCTATTGTGAAGTTTATTTGACACTTTTTGTTCTATTTCAATTTAATGGGAGTTTTAAAAATTTTTGGTAATATTTTTCTGTTACCAAGTGCCTTCAGCCAAGGGCTTATTGCACCTACCAATGGACTTATACTGATTGGCAAATTTTCTTAATTTCTTAGGTGTGATTTTTTGCTTGATAATGTTCCTTCAACAAGGATAGTTTCTTACGATTTATAGGATTGTTATAGTGTGCTCTCAGGAACGGGCAATTACTAGTCTATATAATAAAGTAGCTTACAATTCAAAAGATAAACAAAATGACTTTTGTTATTCGCGGTTGAGATCTCTTTAAATTTTACTTTAAAGTTAATCTAATGGTTAATATTAACACTCTAAATTTAATAGGAAAAATAGGCCCCTAAGGGTGTGTTTGGATTGATTTTTTAAAAGTACTTCTAAAAATTATTTATCATAACTACTTTAAAACAAATAATAGTATTTGAAATCGTCGTACCACCACCTCTACCACCACCACCATTACCCCCGCCACCACCACTACCACTACCTTTACCACCTCCACCCCCACCATCGCCGCCGCCACTGTCGCTACAACCACCTCCACCACCGTCGTCGCCGCCACCCCACTATCACCGCCACCACCCAGGCCCCACCACCCCACCGCCGTCGCCGCCCCCACCACCCCCATCGCCACCACCACCATCGTCGTTACCGCCGGCCCCGCCACCCCACCGTTGCCGTCGCCACCACCACCACCACCACCACCACCGCCGTTGCCGTCGCCACCACCGCCGTTGCCGTCGCCACCACCACCACCACGGTCATCGCCACCCACCACAACCATCTCCGTCTCCTACCACCACCACTGTCGCCCACCACTTCTCACCCCTACTACAAACCGATGCTTAAATTCCTTTATCTCTTCTCTATATTTGTGATTTGATTTTGGATATGAATACAAATATGTTTATTATTTACCATTTTTTATTATATTGTGCCTTCAGGCACAGGCAATAACTAGTTTTCTTATAAAGTTTCTTATGTCATCGGGTTAGACAATTTATATAACTTTTGGCTCTTTCATGTTGAGCTTCCTCTAACCCAAAAAAAAAAAAATGAAAAAGAGAAAAAAGTTGGGGTCTCCGGACCCCTGTCTATATAAGGGATGGAATGTTTTTCCCGGCAAAGTAGGAGAGGTCTTGAAAGCAGCATCGACGTTTGATGTAGCCCACCAAAGACATGACACTTCTAAACAAGGAGGCTCATGTTTTTTAAATCCTTTTCATGTTCATTAATAGCTTTTCACATATGCCGTGGATCTTGTCCTGGGTGGTTTGGACAACTGAAAATAGTACGAGTGAAGGAACAAATAGACGAAAGGGTAGGAGGAAGGAGGTAAAGTAGGAAAAGTTACAATAAAAGGGGAACTCATATAACTCATTTGAGTTGAAATTACAACTAAAAAATGCATGACATAATGTGAAAGACTATGATACTGTCATTGGTATCGTACTATAATTTTTTAAGATTAAGTTATAATTTTTTAAGTGTAAGTTATAACTTATAAATAGTATAATCGATCCTAAAATATTGCGATCAGTCATGAAAGTAACAATTTTCAAAGGTCAATGTACAACTCATAAATTAAAAATTATAACTGATAAAGAGAATATCATGATCAATCTTGAACCTTTCAAAGGTTTAACTTTACAATTAAAAGTTCTAACTTTCGGTACGATATAGATAAAAAAAAAATTCGGTCCGTAATCTTTTCCTGATATAATTTAATGAAGTTAAGTAAGTTACGATAAAAGTAGGATCGATTATAAAGTGGTAGAATAGATTCAAAATATTAATACTAAATAACTTCATTTTGTGATAATCTTAGTAGATTGAATTATAATCTTGTTACTTATTTTCCAATCATTTTAATATATTATTGAAAAATAATTATTTAGTATCGTAATCTTATTATGGACCAATAGCCTCTTGGGAAACAAATAGCAAAGATGGTACCTAGCCCTTTTGATGTTTCAAAGGGTGTGGTGTTGTTGACCTCATTTAATATATATTCTTTTTTACAAAAAAATTCTACTCTAGTCGTGGACCAGAATGGGTTGACCTCATTTAATATGACTGATTCTAACAATGTGAGATTCAAACTAAAATTTGGGACACATTTAATAGCTCACAAATTTAGGGGTGCAACTCGGGCGGGTTGGACGGGTTAGACAGTCAACCCTAGCTCAACCTTAGGTATATAATTTTCAACCCTAATCCTAACCCTAACCCTAACCCTACCTTGGGTTGAAGAATTCAACCCGAGCATTGTTCGAGTTTAATTCGGGCGGGCTCGGGTTGAATTCGGGTTCACTGCAAGAGAGACACAGAGTGGGGGGGAATAATTACAAATTCATAAAACAATCAATATATTTCATTCATAACAGTGCACGATTATTGATCATCTGCTTTCACACCAAAAAACTAGTGACCTCAAAGCACAATCCCAGAAAACATAGAAATTAGACCTATAAAAACATTAAACTTAAAATATCACACTATCACCACTAATCACGCATAACAGAGTAGCAAGCAACAAGAAACAGATGACGATGGAGTAAAAATGAAAAAAAGTGCTAATGCTTTATATATATATAAAATTATTTTTTAATTTGTCGGGTTCGGGTTGAAATCGGGTTGCCGATGCCTCAACCCGAGCCCGGCCCAAATTGAATTCGGGTTGAGATTTTTTGACCCAAGCCCAACCCAAGTATTAAAAACCCTAGCCCAAGCCCTAATTTTTTCGGGTTGGGCTCGGGTTGAAATCGGATTGCCCAACCCAAGTTGCACCCCTACACAAATTATGTAAATCGGGTCTACCAAAGTGTGGGTTAAGAGACTCGGACTTAAAATCTTAAAACAATAATTATTGAAATTCTATCATTCAGATTATCTTATGGGATGTTTTTATTGCTGCTCAAATGTCTTTCATGTCGTTTAGATCTCTAATAAGGCCCATCGGAGCAAGACCATTGACCATTACACAAAGCACCATCACGAGTTGGCTACTTGGCTTCACCCCCAAAAGATTCGTGGTAAAAATGCTCAAACCTTTCATTTCACACATGAGCCGTTTCCATTAAGACCAATGACTGTTCAAGGCCCTCTTTTCAAGCTGAAAAACAAGTCTTTTGGAGGGAAAATCTCCAAAGACACCCAATTTGGTGCCCACCCATTTTTCTAATACAGAAAAGAAACAGTACTACAAAAGATATTCGGTGACAATCTCGATGTGTCCGAAACTCTCTTTTTAGGCTCTTCAGAGTTCAGACCCAGGAAAAATAATTTCTGTAACCAAACTTTTTCTTTTCTTTTCTGTTTTTTTTTTTGACAATTTTGTCATGAAAAGACAACCAATAAAACAACTAACCTGGAAATGTCTGAACTGGGTAATCTGACACTAGCAAGAAGCTGCATTTGGAGGTTTCAGACCCAGGAAAAATAATTTCTGTAACCAAACTTTTTCTTTTCTTTTCTGTTTTTTTTTTTTTGACAATTTTGTCATGAAAAGACAAAACAATAAAACAACTAACCTGGAAAGGTCTGAACTGGGTAATCTGAGACTAGCAAGAAGCTGCATTTGGAGGTTTCATTAGTTTTTTCTGTATGTATACGATGATTATGTCTACATATAATATATTACTATTACTATCTTATGTTGTTTACGTGTGGGTATATTTGGTTTTTTTATTGAATATCTATAAAATATTCTGGGCTTGTGGGGTATAGTTCTGCAATAATTATGTAATAAATGCAGGAGTTATTTGGGTATACAACTATGATGTAATGTCCAGGTTTCCCCATATGCAAGTGTGAAGACTTCATTTCTTTGGGGATTTGTAAATCTTTATCAGTAGATTCTGTCTTAGATTCTTTGTTCTGCTTCGTCAGGTTTGTCCCTGAAGTGGGTCTCCACATGTGGTTTTTAGGGTTTTGTCAGCTATTTGTGGTGTCTTGGGGGAAAAATTTCTGGGTTGCCTCCGTTCGGCTAGTTGAACAGGTACTTTCACTCTCTTCTCGACTTTTTTTCTTCATTTATTCTTTTGGGTGTTCTGTTGTTTATTTATGATTTTGGTATGTGGGTTCTCTGAATATAGGTTTATTAACTTGTGATGGGTTGCGATATTTTTAGCATTTCTTGGTTTTCAATGGCTTGTTGCTGTTGAGCAAATGTTTGGTCTGTGGATTTTAGATAACTGAAACTATAGTTGTGATAAATTTTACATGTTTATCAGTTTTATGTTAGAGTTTTTGATAGTTGACATTCAAATTATAGAATTCGAGCAAAAATATTTCAAGCATTTTGGACTTAAAGGTATCTGCCTGAGAGTGACCATGTGTTTTGGTCTGTCCATCTATTTTAACGAAAGTAGTCCCTACGTTGTTTACATTTTCCCCTATTACTTGAGTGTTACTAGCATATGTCAATTAGTTGCCACTTTGTGTGCATTTTGTGCACCTTGCTTCCCTGCAAGCAATGTAAATTCTGGAATACAATAGAGTGCTTGGGTAGATAACTACTTTAGTCAAGGTATTAGAAGCTCGGAAAATTTAATTTGTTTTAACTTTCTTGTCAATGAGGAGCCAGGTCCACCAAGATGGCAGTATAATGAACCAAGGACAACCCATATTTGAGCTTGCAAGTTTAGCTGGTCTCTTAAAACCATTAGGTTATTGAGCTTGCAGTTCAGTTCCTTAATGTTCTCTGTTTCAATAAGGAAGTTGCCGTCCAATATGGATAACAAGTCAGAGAAAAGGAACACATTTACCAAAAGATGAGAGATGTGCAAGAGAAAAGGCTACAGTCTTTAGGTTTCTTACTTGTCACTCCTGGTTGTTGTTTTGTGTCCTACTGTCCCTTCTATGATGAACGCACTCTGATTATTTATGTGGCCTTTATGTGTTTAGCACTAAGCTGCAAATGTTAGCTGCAACCATTTCTCGTGATTTTTTCTTGCAATATTCTTCATTCATTTTTATATTCATTGAATTTTAGGTTGTCGTAAAGAATAATTTTTTGTCTTTGGATTAACGCCATAGATATTGGGATTGCAGATACTCTTAGTGTCCCTTGAACCGGGGTCGCATGACCCGAAATGGGATAGGTTTGCGATCCACATCACTCAAAGTCCCGACCCCAAATTATAACTCATACCACAAATTGATTCATTATCTAAGTAATCTCACATCATAACCCAAAAACCCCAAATCATTCCTCTAACTTGTTATTTATTTATTTTGATGTTCTTTAAACTCATATTTTGACAAATTTTATCAAAAATATAAAATAAATATTTATTAACTGCATGTATATGAATATATTATTCTATATAGAAGTTATAAAATGAACCACGACCCAAAATAGTGTACCAACTAAGTCTATTCCCACTGTACCGCATATTGGAAGAAGTGTTGTACCATGTATCAAATCAATCAACGATTCAGGTAACATTGGTTAGAACATCTAACCCAAAACTAGTTGACAATGAGTATAAAGACTCTTCAAACATATAAAAAAACTTTGGGTGACCCTCATTATGCGATGTGGTGCAAAAGCTCCCTTTATAGCCTCACTCACGTGGGGCTAACAAACAAATAGACAAACATGCATAGCGGGAATTTCGAATGAGTTTGAGACTTGGCTCATCGGCCGCCAAAGGTCCAATTCTGATACCAAGTTATAGCATACAACCCAACCCAAAATAAATTGACAATGAGTTGAAAGAGCCCTTAAGCATGTAAACAAATCTTGGGTCATTTGATGTGGGATATGATCTCTCTTTACAGTGTACTGGGCTTGCCCAGTTTGTTGTGTATACTTATTTCACTTGTATTAGTGGATGGAAAAGGGAGGTTTTCTTTTCCTTTTTGTCCTTTTCTTCTATCACTCTCACTTCCTCTTACTCTGTGAATTTTTATAATGGAGAGGGAGTATTTCACCATTTGGGGTGATACTGTTGAAAAGAGAGATGGAGAGGGAGTATTTCAGCCATAGGCTTTTTCATTAAAATATTTTTGAAACATCAAATCAGCATGTGTGTGCATACACAGACACAGCATGTTTTTGATTATATTAAAAAATATGTATTTATATTCATGCCTTTACTCAGTTACGAAACTGAGCTTTCCACTCTGCCTTGCAAGTTTCTCATACCATGCTGTCCTCTGATGAATGAAGTTAAACTCTTTCACACTATAAAGGCTTTCAAAGTTGACAGATTGTTGACAAACACCAGAACTCTCATAGATTGTGTGATTCAAAGCCAACCAATTTGTTGTGGTTTTGTTTTTTTATCAATTCCACCTTCTTTTGTTCTCTCTGGTTTGGTGCAAGTTTTGCCAAACGTTTCAGTACAGCAAGGGTTATGTTAGTGACGGCATTAGTTTAAATTCTGTTTTGGGAGATTGACTAGCTTTGCTTCATGTTAACCTAGTTTGGCCTGGTTTTTTCACTTTCCTATAGGCTTCTTAAGTCAATCCCATTATGTTTGTTGACATTGCTTATTGACAAATTATTGACTATTAATGTCATACCATATCCTAACATTGGTTGGTACATTGTCTAAATGATTCAATTTTACATGTATGGAGTGCAATTAATTGCTTCTCTATTAGCGCCAATTTTCCGTCCTTCTCTGTGTGTGTGTGTGCACAACTCAAAGGCCGTTGTACAATTCATAGTTGAAGGTCATAATACATAGTTCTTTCAAACTATATTAATAGCTCCTGCCAAAGTTTATAAATGGCTTGGTTTCCAATGACATTTTGATGTGTTTGATAGATTTTTGACTAAGTCAGACGTGAAAGTGCAAGCTTCGGGTGAAGGCTGAAGTTGTGTTGGGATATTGAAGTGGATGATGCATGAAACATGGCTTGGAAGTGTCCTGCTACTTGTTGGCATGTTTTCAAGTGCAGTAGGTAATTAAATGAACTTGTACTTAGAATAATATACTAGATCTTAATATACATTTGCTGCCAAGATGGGACTTGAGGTGCCACCCATGAGTTATGGTTTGGTGTAATGTTTGATTTATTTAGTTTCTAACTTGGTGGCTCAATGTTTCTTCCTATAATTATAAATATGGATTTGGGTCTTCTTCGACTTCTGTGTTTTAGGCTCTGCCTTGCATTGTCCTGTAGTTTTTTTCACCCTTTTTGAACAAGATGACTGTATTGACAGAATTCACAAACTATTGTCATTTATCTTACCATACATTTCATAGTGGAAGCATTTTTGTTGTTGGACCAAACTCTTATAGAAGAAGCCTGGGCAATGGGGCTGCTTTCAATGGATTATATGCTGATTAATTCTGGAAGCTTAAAAAAAATTCTGAACTTTACTTGTGTAGAAACCCAAGTGATTAAAAATTATCAAGGAGATTTTATTTCAATGGCTTTAAGCTGTGGCTACTAACTATGCTCTCAATGAAGTTTTAGAAGCATCAATCTCTAGCATTGATGCCACAGCCATGACTTTTGACCACCATTTGTGAAGCAACCTTGAATATGAATGGCCAACATTCATAGGATCTAAATAAGGGCCGTGTTAAAAAAAATTTAAGGGCCGTGTTTCCGTCCAGCCCACGTATTTGCCACTTCGCAATCTTTTGCTATTCTTTGAAATGGTAAATCTCAAAAGTGAGACTTTTTGGTTTGACTTTCTAGGAAAGAACCGCCAAGCCTACCGATATGGTAGTTTCTAAAGAGGGAATTAAAGTTTGTAATTATACTATGTTGCATTTCTATGGCTTGTTATAGATAAATATATTTTCGTAGGGTGCTCATATATAGGCTTCATATGTTTCTATATGTATAGAGATGCTCTAGAGTTACTATCAAACTCATGGTTTTTCTAAAATTGCCACTTCAGCAATCTCAGTTTTAGCCTTTGTTTTGTTCTATGCTCTATACATTCTAGGTTGGATTATAATTAGATTGTAAAGTGTTAGGGTTTTGGAGAAGAGTAGAAGTGTCGAGTGACAAGCGGTAACGAGAGGACACGAAGAGATCACTGTCTCTAAGTGTATAGAGCAAGAACATGCTGAATCCACATAGAAAAATAAGAAAATAACTCTGAAAATATATATGATTCACTGAATAATTCGTATTACATAGGGCAATATATATAGGAACAACCAAAATCCTAATCGTCCCCATAATGGAAGCAAAATCTCTAATTATACAAAATTTACCAAAAAGAGAAAATTACAATCTAATTAATTAACATAAAAACACGTGTCGTTTGCATTGTAAGTTTGTAACAAAACTAATAACACTGAATTCGGAACCTCTTACGATTTATTATTAATTTTTGAAATCTTTCCTAAATTGTAAAAACGGGGTTTTGAGGGTCTAAATAATGAAATTCGGTCTAAAACTAAAGGAGTTTATGACGAAGCAATGAGTCTTGATTATTGGTCCAATCTAGATCAAGCACCACTAGTCCCACTGAATTTTGAGTCTGACCTATTTTATTGCTTTTCATTGTGATTTGAAGGCATGCATGGCTGCCTGAAATAATCTGTTGTTAGTTGTTCCATATTAAGGAGAAAAATATGAGAAGAGTAGTGTATTAGGTTACACAACTACACCCAACTTATATATAGTCACAATCACAAAGTACTAAAGTACCTTTAAGCTAGGAATAACACATAACATAACACTCTTCCTCAAGTTGGTATATAAATATCTCTCATGTCAAACTTGTAAACAATGGGGTGAAAAACCTTACTACTAAGCCCATTTGTGAAAGTATTAGCTAATTGATCTTCTGCTTTCACAAAGGGCATGCAAATCAAATTCTGATTTAATGTCTCTTTAATGCAGTGTCGATCAATTTCAACATTTTAGTTCGGTCATGATGAATTAGATTATAAGCAATGTTGATAGTAGCTTTGTTATCAAGTATGGTCTCATAGGTCCGTCATCATAAATTCTCAGCTCTCCTAGTAATGTTTGGAGCTACATAAGCTCATAAACTTCATGGGCCATTGCTCGGTATTTTGCCTCCGCACTTGACCTAGCGACCACTGCTTGTTTCTTGCTTCGCCATGTGACAGATTTTCACCAATTAAGGTGCAATAGTCTGAAATAGATTTTCTATCATTCACTGAACTTGTCCAGTCTGCATCACTAAATGCTTTTAATTTCAAGTGACCATTATTGAAGAACAAGATCCCTTTTTCCTAATGCTAACTTGAGATACCTCAAAATGTGATAAACAGTTTCAATATAAGGAGTTCGATGATCATAATTGACAACACTCACTGCATAAACAATATTTAGTAGAGTATGTGAGAGATATATTAATTTTTCCACTAACCTCTAGTATCTATCTTTTTGTACTACATTACTAACACCACCACTCAGTTGATGGTTGACTTCAATATGAGAATCTGTAAGCGTATATCTCAACATTCCTGTCTCTTGAAAAGGTCAAGAACAAACTTTCTATGAGAGATAAAAATTCCTTTATCTTATTTGGCAACCTCAATCCAAAAGAAGGACCTTATTGGACTCAAGTCTTTGATTTCAAACTCCTTAGTCATTTGAGCCTTCAATTTGGTGACCTTATGCTCATTATTCTCATTTATCATTATGTAATCCACGTATACAATGAGGACCGTGATCTTATCAATAACCAGTCTGATGAACATAGTATGATCATCAGGACTTTGCTTATATACACATTTCAACATAGCTTTAAAGAACTTATCAAACCAAGCTTTGGGAGATTGTTTCAATCATAAAGAGACTTCTTCAACTTGCACACCTTTCCTTCATTTATTTGAGATGATTTTTTGGTGGAATCTCCATATACGCCTCCTCCTCCAAATCTCTATGAAGAAAGACATTCTTCACATCCAATTGTTGCAACCTCCACCCTAAATTAGTTGCACAAGAGTTAAGAGCACGTATGGTGTTCGTCTTTGCCATTGGAGCAAAGATCTCTTAATAATCAATATCATATGTCTAACTCAACCCTTTAGCAATCAGCCTAGTTTTATATCTGTCAACAGTTCCATCAACTTATTGTTTAATGATAAACACTCATTTGCACTCTCTTGCCCTTGCTCTAGGAGGAATAGGAATTAACTCCCATGTGTCATTTTTTTTCAAGGCCTCCATTTCCGTTATCATAGCTTCTCTCCATCAAGGATCAATGATAGCCTCCTTTCAACTCTTAGGAATAGATACAGAAGATAAGGAAAAAATAAAAGTACGATAGGATGGAGACAAGATATCATAAGGGACAAAGTTAGAGATAGGATGTGGAGTACATGTTTGAACACCCTTTCTGACTGTAATAGGATACTCAAAGTCATCAACAACTGGATTATTAGCAACACGAGTAATATCTGAAGGTTCATTACTTGATAAATCAGTGGAGAATGGAACTGAAGTTGGGGAAATCAATTGATTCAGTGCACATAGGTAATCTATAATTTTTTGATGTCAAGAATAAGTCTTCAAAGTATCCTTGTCAACGTGAACGCTATGCAAGTCACTGATATCACCTTTTTTCTCCACAAGCTGTTGTTCTCCCAGACTGACATTCCCGTGAACACGTAATTAAAGAAGAGACTCTTGACAAAATATCTCTTCCTCTATTGTGGTATTCTTCTTGGAAGAGATGTTTAGGGAGTAGGGAAGAAGGACTTAAACTTGCAAAAGGTAACATCTATGCTAACATACATTTTCTGTGACTATGGATGATAGCATTTGTATTCCTTTTTGGTGAAAAAATAACCAACAAAGACATATTGTAGAGTCTTGGGGTCAAGTTTTCTGTCGGAGGGTTTGTAATCATATACAAAACAAATACACCCAAAAACTGTAGGAGGTAGGGAAGAAATAGAAGGAATTGAAGAAAACTCAGAAAGACACTCAATAGGGGACCTAAATTGAAAGACACTCGAAGGAAGATGATTAATAAGATAAGCAGCAGTAAGAACTGCATCCCCTCCAAAAGACTGAGGTACATTTATAGTAAACATCAGTGAGCGAGCAACCTCAAGAAAATGATAATCTTTTCACTTAGCAATGTCATTTTGTTCAGGAGTACTTACAGAAGTAATTTGTTGCAGAATGTCATTCTTATTAAAGTAAGACGAGAAAATTTCATCTTTAGTGCGTAGTAGGTAAACTCAAGTAAGACGAAAATAACAATCAATAAAGGTAACAAATCAAGGATAACTAGAGATAGACACAACACGGGAAGGGCCTCACACATCAGAATGAATAATGATAGAAGGAGCTGTACTTTTATTATTAGTACTATGATAAGATGAGCATTTATGCTTGACAAATTCACAAGCATCACAAATAACAAATTGTCGACTATACTGCTTTACTAGACTAGAAAAAAGATGATCTAGGACACCAAATGAAGGATGTCCCAAACGTCTATGCCACTGATGTAGAAACTAAAGAGCTAGAACACCATCTGTCTGGAGGGCTTGAGAGGTAGACTAAGGAGAAGCTTCAACATCTAGGAGATTCAAACCACTATGTCCTCTACCACTGCCAATTGTTTTCCTAGATTTTAGTTCCAGAAAGATACAATGAGGTCGGAAAAAAATTACAGAACAATTCAAGGATTTTATGATACTAGTACCAAACAATAAGTTAGTGAAGAAATTTGCAACATGAAAAACAGAGGAGATGGATAAACTGGGTGACTAGTTAATTGAACCTTTCCCAGAAATAGAGGATAAGGATCCAGTTGTCACCTTGACTTTATCCCAACTAGAACATGTAGTGTATAAAGAAAAAAGGCTAGAAGAACCTATCATGCCCAATAATCAATTTAAGGATGAAGTAGTCGTGGCCCATGTTAGTGAAGTTAATCTTCACATTGGGTCTTCAAAGTTTCAAAATTGGATGGTCTATAGTTCCAGAATACATTATTCAAGGAGTATATGAAGATGACACAATAAACACACTAGCAGATATACCTGTATAAGCAAAATTGGAAGAGGAGACATGATTAGGGGTTGTAGAGGGAACATCAAGTCGAGCCATTAAACACCTATGAGTCTACATCTCATCTTGAGAGAAATTGAAGGGAGTAGGCTATGATGGAGTCTTAGAAGATTCAGTCATGTGAGCATGGGATCGCACATTACCTCTTCGTCTAGTCATCTTCCAACAAAACTTTCTACTATACCTGGTCTTTCCACCATAGTCACATTTTAAGGTCTTCTTACCAATAGTGCCACTCGTCTCGGTAGATTTAGGCAAGACTAAACTCAAACTCACACTGAGGAATAGTACCCCATACAAATTTTTCCTGAGTAGGAGCATAAACCACATCAATTCTCTGGCTTTTCTCTTGTTGAACATGGGCATAGAACTCTTATAAGATAAGGAATGGACTACAACCCAAAATTTGAACCCGAATCTAATCATACTTAATATTAAAACCAATAAGAAAGTCATACACTCGTTCCATCTACATCATCTGCTGAAATTTTACAGCATCATTAGCACAATTTGCTTGAAAACTTTAGCAGTAGTCAAACTCCTTCCATAGGTAGTCAACTTTGCATAATAAATTGCAAGGATTTTATCTTTCTGGTTCATCTTCCAAACTTTATTTTGAAGGTCATATGCCTCACATCATTGCTTCGTTGAGAATATATATGGATCACAACAATCCAAATTTTATGTCGTGTATCAAGCAATGGAAAATCACGACTGATAGAGGGTTGCATTGAGTTAAACAACCAAGACATAACCAAAGCATTTTTGGATGTCTACTGCTTTAAGGAGATACCTAACTCATCAGACGTCTTAGTCTCTTTCAGTCTACAAGAAGCTAGCGGAGCTTTAGCCATTGGACCACATCCATCTATCCTACTTAAACAGTAATCATTTTCTTTTTTCATTCTCCCTAAGAATTGAACGAACCAAGTTCACCTATACGACAGTGAGGAATAAAAACCAACAATGAACTTTCCACTTTTGATGTCCCATGATAATACCCATCCAGAGCAATAGCTTGGACTGACAATAAACAAGCCCGTGACCATGCTAAATATTATTCCTATCCAATTTCTTTGGACTAATCCAAGGAAGGGTTGATTAGTAGAGCACCTAAACGGCTCAACCCACTTCCTCCAGTACTTGCTCCTGCATTAGTAGATGTTGCACTACCTTTCGACATGTTTACCCAATAGGACCAACACAAAATAGCAAGAAATCACAAAAAAAACACATCGAAAATTGGACCATAACCCAAAAAAAACTCTTACAGGGACTGAATATTTCTAGCACAACACCTAGAGGTAATCAAAAGGCCAAATAGCCTCTTTGAGGCAATTAAAGAGCAGAACAGTCACTGGACAGGCCAAAAAATCTCTGCTGGCAGTAATAAAGGGGTAAAGCACTATATAAATCCTATCCAAATGCAACAAGGATGGATGCGCATTATTGTTAAGCCCTAGTCGCACCAAATCGAGTAGGTTGGCCCAAAAAACAGCCCCCCAATTGCTCAGAAATAGTAGATCTAAGAGAAGAGCCGGAAAATCCAAAAATCGAAAGATCAGTCATATGAATTAAAAAAATTTCAAAAAATCACCATAATACTCAATAGTACCAGTCGAATCTACCCTGAGAATTTTGAAAATTTTTGACATAATTGACTTCAGTCGTCAGTATGTCAAATTCTGATGATGTCCACTGCAGGTTGTGTGATGTGTTTTCTGATGAATTTTGACAACTTTGAGATGTTAGATTTGATCGATACTCTGATACAAAGTTAAATTGTAAAGCCGTGTGCGTTTTGGAGAAGAGAAGAAGACAGAAGGAGAACAATATAAGAGATTAGTGTGTTAGGTTAAACAACTACACCCTTATATATATAGTCACAATCACAGAGTACTAAAGTACCCTTAAGCTAGAAATAACACACAACAATAACAATTACTAATGCTATAACCAAGAGTGGGTCAAATGGTAGTATTTATGAAGCACGGATACGGACGACACAACGCGACATGACACGTACACATGACATTTTTCAAAAAAGTAGGACATGGATACGTTGGGACACGCTATAGATAATTATGTTTTATATATATAATTATATAATTTATCGCAAATATAGTGATAAAGATATATTATTCATGAAAAATAAGTAAATGTTATGTTTAGTCATGTAGTGTGAAATTTTAAACTAAAGCGTCATAATAGTCAATAATAATCATCATTTAAAGGATTACTCTTATTTTCTCAATTCCTCTTTTTTAGAACCTTTATGCATTTTTTATTTTTATTGTAATATTTTGAGTACAACTTTAACATGTCTAGTCTTGATAATTATATGTTATTTCATAATATAAGACACTTGTTAGTGAAATTTGTAAGTTTTGTTAATCAGAACACATGTTTATTGTTTATAGTCTAAGCGTCGGACATGTCACCAAAGAAATGTTGCACATGTATCCGAAATTAGAATTTTATAATTTAATTATGGACGTGGATAAAAGAGTATCAAATATTTTATAATTTAATTATAGACACAGATAAAAGAGTATCGGACATGTGTCTGAGGAGTGTCGGTATCCGACACATGTCCGACATGAATACGTCACTCTCTTGTGGGTGTCCGTGCTTTATAGGGTAGTATAGATAGCAGCTAAACATATATGATTGAAATACTGGTTTGCTGATCTAGGTAAAAGTTGTCAGGTGGTGGTAATTGAAGGTAGAAGTTTCAAAATATAGACTGTGTGCTCATCAAGAATCCTAACTTATTTGTTTGGAAAGAATCATTTTAACAAAATAACTGACAAGAATTTGGCTTTGATAGATAACTTCTAGAAACTCTAGTCTTAATTTTTTCTCTTGTTAGAATGTTAAACTTGTGTAGGTTAAAGTGTAGAATTGTAGTCTAACTCAGTGGCAGCATATGAATGTGGTGTGTCAACACTTCCCATAAGGTATTATAGATGTCCTACATCAGTGCTCATTCTAGTTTCTGGGCTACACATAAAGTTTTGTTTTCTTCCTTTTAACATCAAGTCATAAAGTTTTGTTTTCTTCCTTTTAACATCAAGTTTTGGTTGAACAGTACCTTGTTAATGCTGATTTGTTGAACCTGAAAGGTGATATTCTGTTGTAACCCCTTTCTTTTGTGTGTGTGTGTTTTCATGTGTTCACGGTGATGGTTGCCATCTAACTGGTCCGACTCTGACTGGGAAATAAAAGCAAAGATGGTAATTAGAAACCACAGAAAGAACCATTAGCCATGTAGCTACCTTCTCTTTTGGCCATGAGTTTGGGTGTGAAGAGAAAGATATGTTTTGGAATTAAATCAAAGAAACAATCATAGTAGAAATCTACGTATTATCTGCCACTGAATTCATGAACTTGCAGGTGGATTTGTAGGAATTAACATTGGCACTGATGTTTCAAACCTACCATCAGCCCAAGATGTAGTTGCTATCCTTAAAGCCAATCAGATAACTCATGTGCGCCTTTTTGATTCTGATGCTCACATGCTGACTGCTCTTTCAAACACTGGGATTGAAGTAATGGTAGGTGTGACTAACGAGGAAGTGTTAGGGATCGGAGAATCTCCATCAGCAGCAGCGGCCTGGATTAACCAAAATGTGGCAGCGTACTTTCCCTCAACGAATATCAGCGCCATTGCTGTTGGTAGTGAAGTTCTCACTTCAATTCCGAATGCTGCTCCTGTCTTGGTTCCTGCCATGAATTACCTTCATAAGGCCCTAGTTGCTTCAAATCTAAATGATCAAATTAAAGTTTCAACCCCGCAATCGATGGACATAATCCCAAAGCCTTTTCCCCCTTCCACCGCAACCTTCAATGCGACATGGAACTCTACAATTTTCCAGATCCTTCAGTTTTTAAGGAACACAAATTCGTATTACATGCTGAATGCTTATCCTTATTACGAATACATTAATAGCAATGGAATATTTCCAATTGATTATGCTCTTTTCCAACCTCTCACCTCAGTCAAGCAGATTGTTGATCCAAACACGCTTTTTCACTATGACAGCATGTTTGATGCCATAGTGGATGCTGCCTATAACTCCATAGCAACTCTCAATTTTTCAGGGATCCCAATTGTTGTGACAGAAACTGGTTGGCCATGGTTTGGTGGTGCCAATGAACCTGATGCCACTGTAGAAAATGCTGAAACTTTCAATAACAACTTGATTCGGCGAGTTTTGAACGATTCAGGTCCACCTAGTCAGCCTACTATTCCCATTAATACATATATTTATGAGTTGTTCAATGAAGACAAAAGGCAAGGGCCTATCTCAGAGAGGAACTGGGGTATCATTTTCCCCAATGGGACAGCTGTTTATCTCCTTAGCTTGAGTACTTCAGACCATGTTTCTGCGAATTCTTCATCAGTTTTTTGTATTGCGAGACCAGGTGCGGATATCACTACCTTGCAAAATGGACTGAATTGGGCTTGTGGGCAAGGTCAGGCTAACTGCAGTGCCATTCAACCAGGGCAGGCTTGCTATTTTCCTAATACTATACAAAGCCATGCTTCTTATGCTTACAATGAATATTACCAGCAAATGCATAGTGTTGGTGGAACCTGTGACTTTAATGGTACAGCCTCGACAACTGGTATCGATCCAAGTAAGTTCATGTAACCTTTCATAACTGTCATTTGTTGAACTAATATTGTGTTTTATATAAATGTGTGTGTGTGTTAATTTTGGGTTTTTAAAGAAAACATTTCAGTAAAGATTCTCTAACCACCTTTCCCCTTACATTTGTTAGGTTAAAGGCAAGACATTTAGTTTTTTCTGTCAGAATTGTACAATAGCATGTTAATGTCCACAAAATTTCTTTCTGTTTCTTCTCTGGGAATTAATATCCCTGAGATATTGCTGGAAAGACACTTAGTTTACTGGGAAACAGATTGTTGGTTTGTGTGTGTACTTAATTTAATGAATGGCAAGAGGCATGTGGATATGTTGCAGAAAAAAGCCTATAGTATGTGCCATTTTGGTTTTAATGCACGGATACATCCCGGAGAGGTGCCATGGCAGTGTCGGAGTCGTGTCTGGGTAGAAGTGCCCTGAACAGTGAACTCAGTCGAACATAGCCAGAACACGACCATAAATTTTTTTTTACTAAAAAAAATAACTAGAAACTATTAAAAAGTGTATGATTTCTATTTTTTTAATATATTTTTTGTTATGTAACTTATATACTATGAGTGTTAATGGATGTAATGATGTTTGATGAAAATGGTGAATATGTATTTGGATCTATTTCAATTTAATCAAAGAAATAATATTTGTTATTACGTCTTATTATTAATACTGTTATAATATATGCTTTATTTTTGATATATTACAACTCTTTTATTATTTAGAAAATATATTATATTATTTTAATAGCAATATTCTTGCCATACCCGTGTTTTATATTTTTGAACTTTGTCGTTCTCGTGTCCGTATCGTATCAGATACGACACCCGTATCCGTATCCGTATCCGTGCTTTTTAGCTTTTAACGCTAGAAATGCATGCAAATGCCTAGTGTAGCTGACTGACTACCTATATATTCTTACTCTACAGTTATTCGATACATTTTCTATAGGTAATTAAATTCTTAGCTACTTTTCCTCATTTTCTGGTGTTGCTTTACTCGGCCTTTAATTTATGGTTAAAAGAGTAATTCAGAGGATGAAGAGGCCCTAGATAACTCTGCAAAATTGTGAACCAATTAAGGTTCTATTCTGGCAAAAGACTGCACCCAACTCTTTCATCTAGGGGAGTATGTACCAATTAGATCTTCTCCACATTTGGCTTATGTGCTTGTAACATGCTTCCCTGCCTAATATGCTAAATGTAGTGGAAACCCATTTCTTGTGAAATTCTGAAGGGCCTTATTTGTTATACATGGTGTATGTGGAATCTATTTTAAGGAAAAAAAATTGATTTCTAAAGACTGGCTGCAGATAAGTGGTTGGCTCATTTGACATCTATGTTTTCAAATGTGCCTGAAGACTGATACACATTTTGTGGAGCAATTATGAAGTAATCACCAATAAAGTGCTGTGAAATGTTGGTTCCGATTGGAATACAATTTTCTGAAAATTTAACTATAAACTTAAACTTGGAATGACAAAGGTACTGCTTCTTATGGATTGTGAGCAATGTTGCACCCTTCTCTGAGTAGGGTTGACCTTTGATTTCATGCATTGCTTCACTATAAAGCCATTTGAAAACTTGAAAGTGGAAGATATGCAATTGTCTTCCATTAATGGAGGTAAAAAAAAAAAGAATTCTAGTTTTGTTACTATTCAAAATTTGCTGCATTGACTTGCATTTATTATTTAATATTTGGTAGACATCACATCAAAATTGAGATAATTCAGAAATATTAATGTATGCATCTAGTAAATTTTCTAAACGAAGAGAGTATCTTGTTGTTCTGGTTTTTATTACATTTCCTTCGTCAGACTTGGGCGGCATTTTTTCTTTAAAGAGATTTGCTACAATATCACTAATTTTTCACTGCTCTAATTCACCCTACATTTGTCCAACCACGATTCCTTGTTTTCTTCAAAAGCAGGGAACCTATTACATTTAATTTGTCACCATGAATTTTCCTTCTTCCATATTGATATGTGCTATTATTGGAAATCATTACATTTTGCTGTATCCCCCCTGATTTCTCCGTTGGTGGTGCCATTTTGCAGGTTATGGATCCTGTAAATTTACTGGAAGGTGAGAGGGATTGAAAGTTTGTTGTTGATAAGAAAAGCAATTCATTTCTTCTTTTTGGTCCAACGTCTAACATGTTTACTTTTATGGACAGTTCAAATTCAAGCGCAGGTGGCTTAATCCCACCACCTCCTGCATTTGGACCTGTAACTCCCACTCCCTTCGGAGACAGTTCAAGGCTGCATGTCTCTAAGATTTGGTCTTTGGTTTCAGCAATATGTATTTCTTTGGTCTTACCCGATGTGAATGTTTATAAGATTTTGTAGCACCTTGAATATTTAGGATTGTGTTCTCGATGTTTCAATATAAGTCATGGAAATTCACAATCTTTGGCAGCGATCCTAGATGAAAAAATTTAATTTATTGTTACTCATGTCTTGTAAGAAAACATTTATGGTGTTATTTCACGTGCCACTCCAAAATATCAATTTATTCTCTCTTGTTTGTGTGTGCATGCGTGTTAGAGGTCTATGTATGCTCTTACTACAGAGTGGGCCGGGAATTTCTTCCATACATGGAAACAGTAATGGGGAATGGATTTCAGTGGAACCTTAACTAGTTCTGTCCTCTGGTTTGAAAAGATTTTGATCGTGCAGTTGGCAAGAAAGGGGTTGAGATGTTGGCTTGGCAGCAAGTGGTCTAATTGGGTTGTGACTGTGTGTAGGAGCTAGAGAAGGGTAAGGCCCAACACAACTGAGACAGTTTGATTTGAGGTGGTTGGAATGCAACTACAGTAGGTGTTAGAAGGTGTGCGCTAGAACAGTAGATATTTCTATGGTATAAAAAAGTGAGTATGACAATGAAAGTAACGATCTAAGCAAGCCAAGTTTGCATTTGGGTCATCTGCGTGGTGTCATTCTTCGTAACTTTTTTTCAAATGTCTGCGTGTTTCTATTACGTTTTCGTGTATGTTTATATTGATTTCATAGACTAATCATGCGCTTGCTTTAAGGGATGAAGCACTGGCATTCCTGAAGAGGTCTGAATTTTCCATTTGAAAGTTGTGGATTTTACATGAAAGATTGCAAGGGCCTCGATTCCCAATCTTGAAGCAAATTTTAACTCATTGCTGATATCACCCCAACCACACTCGTAATGACTTTTAGGGTTCCAATTTTGACAAATTGTAAAAAACAAGGTAGGACTGCTGATTGGTTGATTTGACATGTCATCATAATAAAGAGAATAATATATTTGTCGTCGCCCTCAGAATGGATCATTCAAATTTTTTCTACTAAAACATGGTTTCTTAGTTATTATAACCATCAACTGTTGGTTCAAATATTATTTTTGTGGAATAACTGGTTTTATTGTTTTAACAATAAAAGGTCAATTATTATTCCAATTTGGAATCATATTTATCCCTAATTTTTATTGTCAGTGTAACGAATTTTATTTTTTTCAAAACAAACATGTTATATTCAGAGTTACAACCTAAATTTAGAATACACATAGTTATCTATAACCACATGCTGTATAACCAACATGATCACATCCGCAAGGAATGTTTGAGTGTCAATTTTTTGTCAAGTGAGGGGAACTCAATCATTCTCTTCTCGAGGGGCTTCAACAACTGTTGATTGATATAGTTCCCAATGGCAAAAATCCGCCTTTTATCCCCTCCCTCAATAGTACACAACCCAGCCTTCCGGTAATTGGAGGTATCCTCAGGTCTCGATAGCTAGGCAGCTGCGGGCCGCATATCTTCTCAAATTGATCTAAATTAGATCCTGCCTCCATCATCTCTTCCAAATTGATGTTCCAATATCTTATTGTCATTTCTCCCCACACTTCCTCCCCTTTTTTTTAGAAAAAAAAATAGAGACGAGGTACTCGAAATAAATAATTGTTTTGATGGAACATTCTCTTCTATTGTAGATTGGCCGTAGATATTCATTATTCTTTTCTATTTGATGGTGCTCGGAAATATTAGTCCAAGCTCAGAACCGTGGCCAGTTGGCCTAGAGAGGATGTGGAGCAAGTATAAGGACTAAAAAAGGGGGAAGTAGTGACAGGAAAACCAAAACATGATGTAAGTGATTCACCTTAGTTGAAAAATCAAGGCTACATTCACTGTAAGGGAGTCGCTTGCTCCTTAGGGGAGTATATTGCTTGAAGGGGGTATTACAGTAGCTCTTTTGGCTAAATGTCTTTACAAGAAATGCTTAGAGAATACAAGCTTAACAGTGCAGTCCGCGATGCAGATAACAAGGAAGATGATGAATGAATTCTGTAGTGTAATAGTATCTTATTTATACAAGTGGTCCTTCTAGGGTTTCCTGCGGCTCCATCCTTTCTGCTGATTTTATGGGCCCTTCTACTTTTGTCCCGTAGCAACCTCTGTCACATGACGCCACTGCACCCACAATCCTTGAGCGGTTACGCGTACCCATATTCTCAGTGACAGAGAGTGCGTGTTCATTATAGGTGTCAAAAGTGGTCTTTCTGTCCTCAGGACACGTGGCGCAACGGGAGTGCTTCAGGATAGACATTGGGCCGAGCTCCTTTATCTCAAGCTGTCCTCCAGCTGAGTTGGGTTAAGTCTATGCTAGACTTCAAGCCTTCTGGTACCGTTGGGCTTTACCCTTTGGGCGCGGTCCATTTGGGCCACTGTGCAAGTAGAGGCCTCCTAGACTTATTGGGCTCTTGAGTATGGAGGCCCATACCCAAAATCTCATCATTATCAGTTGCCCCCCAGCCCCAGGTCATGAGGATGACATCAGCTCTGACATGGGGTTAAAAACGTCTTTTCCGGAGTTGGCATGATTTTCCTGAGTGACAGTTGTGCTTGATTGCCGATGCTACCCTAGGTCGTGCTGGTTTAACCTGCACCGGCTGTGATGAGATGGTTATGCTTAAAGAGAGACACACGTGTCACCTGTAGGAGAGTCCTTTGGTACGGTTTCCTTTGTGTGCTCTGCTCCACGTCCTGTCACGAATTAAATGCTATATATAAAAGAGGAAAAATCCCTTCGTCTTTCCCACTTTGTGCTTTTGAATTCTCATATCTTCATGCTCTCTTTCTTCCTCCAGTTTATGAGGCACCTATTCCAAGCTCTTCCGCGATATAGGGTTTCTTCGCTCCCAGTTCCCTTCTGCTTTTAGCATCTAACTAGGTACATCCCTCTTTCTTCCTTCTTTTTTGTTCAACTTGGATCCCTTCAACCATCCCAGGTGGGGTTTTGGGTTTCGTTTCCTGGTTTGGAGGTTTAGTTATTTTAGGAGTCATTCCGGCGATTTCTCTTCCCTTTGGCGATTCGTAGATCATTCTCTATTGTTGAAGCTGTCTTTACTTAGGACTTGGTGTCTAAGTCCTTTATTCTTGACGGACTGTGTCTTACACTTACCCTCTCTTCATTCTAGTTTGCGGTCTGGGTCAGCAATGAGGAGGGTTGTTTCTTCTTTAGATTCTGAATTCGAGGAGGAGGTCTCCACAGCTTCTACTAGTGGCCGTTCCAAGGAGGAGGCGTCCTCTCCCACCACCGACAATGTATCAACCGGTGGTGATTGGTTTTCCTCCTCTTTAGCAGAAAATTTAGAGTTCCTTTCTAGGGAGCCTACTGAAGAGGTTTCTGGGTTGGTCATTGAGGTTTCGACCTCAGCCTCTTGGGCAGAAGCCCAGGTTCCCTTAGCATTGCCCCTCATTCCTTCTGGTCATTCTAGGAAGAGGAAGTCTAAGGCGGCCCTGCCTTCTGTTCCCAAGAAGAAGACTCACCGGGATCTATCCGACCTGACCTGTTGTGCCAAGTCGACTTCTAGTCACCTTGATGACAATGATTTGGAGGAGTTGAGGGGGGGAATACCATTTTTCTGAATCTGTATTATTGCACTCTCCCGAGGAGGATGAAAGGTGTAACTCCTTTATTCCCGGGATGACCTGCTTCTTCGAATCTGCCTTCCGTGCCAGTCTTCGATTTCCTATCCATCCTTTTATTCGGGACATTCTTGTTTTTTTATAATATTTGCCCGACTTGGCTTTCTCCGAATGGCTGGGGCCTTTTGGTCAGCTTCCTCACCCACTAGTTCAAGAGTGGAAATGACTCTCAACCCACCATCCGAGAATTTGCCTCCTTTTTTCAACTCAAATCTTCCCCTTCTTTGGGCTTCCTATATTTTTCCAAGGGTAAAGGCAAAGAACTTGACTTCTGGCTCTCGTCTTCCAACAAAGGGTGGAAGCTGAGGGTTTTTTTTTCGTTAGCGGCGACTCCTGGGAGCTTTTAGGGGAGCTTGGTGACGTCCCTCGCATTCCTAGGTTTTGGGGAATCCCTAAGAACATCAGTAAGCCCAATTCTTAGCTATACTTTTCCTTTCATATTCATTTTCACTGTTTATCTAGCTTAAGTTCTAACTTGTCTTGCAGGTTTTTGCCCAACGCTTAACGCGGAGGAGGCGACCAGGGTGGCTAGAGCCGAAGCTTTTGGCGTGTAATCCTTCTTCGACCTGGTGACCGACGAGAACCTTGCGAGGTACGAGCTCGGGCCACCTGTAAACGTTGAACCTGCCCCGGAATCAGCGTCGTTGCCTGCCCCCCAGCCTGAATCTATGGACCCAGATCTTATTATGGCGGCTTTCTCGGATGCCGAGAAGTCAAGAAAAAAGAGAAAGTTCGTAAAGAGCTCACAAATGCACTCCAAAGGGGTGTCAATGTCTGGGTCAACGCCTACCACCGTAGAGTAGAAACGTGAGGACCTTGCCTCTCTTGAAGGTGCCGCATCACTCTCGTTGCCCCCCGAGCTTCCCAAGAGCAAGTCTCTACCCGATGGGTCTTCATCAGGACAGCCCGTGGCTGCAACGACTTCTCATGTCGCTCCTCAATCTCTCTCATAGAAGGTCAGAAAGGGGAAATCCATCCTTTCCCACTTTAGAGCCCAATGGAGCAGATTCCTTCGAGACCTTGAGGCCGTCATGGCCTCTCTGTCCGAGCTGGTTCCCACATCTGACCCAAGGGTGGCTATGCAAGTTCCTTTCAAAAGGAGGCCCAGCATGCCATCCAGGGTCTGGCCGAGTTATCTTTTGCCCTTACTTGTGTTTTTCCTTCAAAATATTCCTTTTGAGGCTTTCTTCGTCAATTTTCTCGTGCTGACAAATTCCCTTTTTGCTAGTCGCTTGCCTGTGTGAAGATGATGGATTTCCATTATGAACAGGAGTTGATGAAGGCCAAGGAATCCCTCGACGCTGCGGTGGCGGGTAAAGAGGCTGTCGAGGAGAAGGTGACGGTTCTAACCGTCGAGGCGGCTAAGCTGAAGAGAATCTATGAAAAGCTGAACATCCGCTATCAGGACCTTACCAGGCTCAAGGAATCCCAGCTGGAAGCAGAGACGCCGAGTTGGCGGCAAAGGATGTAGAAGTGGCGACTCTGAAGGCCAAAGTGTCTGAACTCCTCAAGGAGAGCATCGCTGCCTTCGCGAAGGGATTCCTAAACTTCTAGGAGCAAGTCGAGGATGCTTATCCCGACCTTGATCTGGACTCCTTCGTGCTACATCTTGGATCGAAGAAAACAACTGAAGTGGCTGAAAAGGTTGAGGCATCTGGTACCGAGAAAGGATCTACGGCTGAAGTGGCGACAACCGTGGAGCCCGATGCTCAGAAAGATATAGTTGCCGAAGAGGTTGGCAGTGACGAAGAATCTGTTCTTTGAAGTGGGCTTGTTGTTATCTTTTTTCCTTCGTATTGTAACTGTAACTTTTCGATGATCTTTGTTCTGAACTATCTTCTTCTTATTAATGATAATGCGACCGATTCGACTTACCTATTCCTTTCATGAACGCATTGTAGTTTGCTTTGTCTTTTTGCTGCTTTAATAGATGAAAATGTTTGTTTTGGGCTACGTAGTTGTAGGGTTTATCGTCAGCTTTGGTGACAGTAAACTGTGATCATTAAATTGCCTTTAAGGGTAACTTTACTAGGAGCGAAGGTGAAGCTGTCCATTTTTCTTAACTGACTTTGTCAATTAACTGGGTTGACTCTACCCATTTATCGTGATGACCTTGCCCATTTGCCGAGCTGACTTGGCCAATTTGAGTGGGGTTATTTTAGACTTTTTTCATTCCTTTTTGTATACTGCAAACTTGACGGTTTTGTTCAGTTGAGGAACGTGGGCCGTCAGTGGTGGTAGTGGCTCCTTATTTATTTATTTATTTTTTAAAACCTCAACGGTGCGAGGGAATCTTATTGATTTAAAAAATTAGATTACACCTAGTTAGGGGGAACCCCTTGATGCAATCTAAGTACATAGAAAATTAAAATAAAAATGAAAGAAGTAATGCATGCAGGGTACAAGAAATAAAAGAACAATAAAATTTTAAAACATACTACTTCCTAAATACATATGTCCTAAAACTCAGCTCATAATAGAATTGCTTTAAAGGGCATTCATGAATGATGGATGAGCTGAGAGCCGGATATAGAGGCTTGAGCTGGGGAGCTTGAGCTGAAATTTTGAGCTGGACGTTTGAGCTTGAGTTTGGGGGGCTTGAGCTTAAGTCTTAAGCTGGAGCTTAAGTCTTAAGCTGGAGCTTAAGCTGGAAGAACAAGCCAAGGCCAGTGAGCTAGTTGAAGAGCTGAGAGACAAATACTATAGAGGCCTTCGATAAGGCAAATGAGGGGCCAGTGATAAGGCAGCTGATAGGCAAGTGAAGGGTCCTTGACCGTCCAAGTGGTTCCTGGGAGAACGAAGAGACGTTCTGAAAAACAAAAAAGATAATGAACCATTACAGAGAGCCTCTACAGTAGACTCGTCGTGAAGAAGCCAAGAGAAAGAACTTTCTGACCATAGCAGAAAAAATTCCTACAGAACCAAAGGACTCCCAAAAACCATAGACACCACGCTTCTGAATCTATATCCAAGATATGTAGAGATTGGATGATGAAGAGAACCAATCGTATTCCAAGGTTGAAGCATCCATAGAAAATGCCTTTCAGATTGAAAGAAATCCTGGTCCAAAGAATAGAAGGAAGAAGCTTCAGTGAAGAAGATGAATATCTAACAATCACATACAGAGGACCGAAGACGAAGCAGAGAAGCGAGAAAGATTCAACTCCCTTGTGTTGTACATATGCTGTCCCCAGAAAACCAGAAGGCCTAAAGAACTTGACAGAGAGGAGAAGCCCAACAGGTTCTAGACCTATTATTCTCCATTTGAATATTTTTGCTTCTGAAAATTTTAGCTCTTATAATGGGCATGTATAAACGGACTGTATAATCAGACTTTGTTTTGAACTCCTTTGCTTGCGATTGAGATTGTCTTATTTTGAACATGTTCTGCATATTTCCTTATTTGAAATGCTATGTCACTCCCCCTACAAAATCTGAATTCTGATATGTTTTTATGAGTCTCAGTCGTAAATTTCTAATTTGCCTTCTATCCTGTAACATTAAAAGTCTAGTAGTAGCAGAAAGACTGTCTGGAGACGAGTAGGTTGAAGAAATTCTAGTGAAAACACGTTGGTTAGCCAATGAGTCTGCCACATCGTTACCTTCACGATAAGAATGTTGAATTTGATAGTCCAAACCATATAGCATATAACGAATTTGATGCAAGATTTTCCAAAATTTCCAAGAAATCTGACTGTTATGTTTAACTATATCCACCAGTAGTTTAGAGTCAGATCCAATAAGGAATTTGTACTCCAACAATCCAAAATCCTTTATCAGTCGTAATCCATCCAATAAAGCCCTCATTTCTGCCTCCATATTATAACAATGACCATAAAAGTAAGATCCTACCAGAACAAATTGCCCAGTGGAATTTCGTAGGATAACCCCTCCTCCTGATATTCCCGGATTCCCTTTTGAAGCTCCGTCAATATTTAGCTTAAGCAATCCCTCCTCTGGAAAGCTCCAAGCTATCCATTTGACTTGCCTTAAAATTATCCTAGGCCTCCTTACATTAATGGTCTGTAATATACTCAAATCCTGTTCCAAATCCAATGCCTTAGAACTAATATTATGTACCTACAGTTTCCACAAGTGTATAATAAACCTTAACAGAGAAGAAGAATGAACTTTCTGGTCCTTGAAAAGCCTTCTACATCTCTCCCTCCACAGCTGTCAGTAGACCAATAGAGATAAACCTATGAATAAAGAGTGAGCTATAGAAGATTTCTTATAAATTCTAACTAAACTCATAAATCTAGTAAGAGGCCCTTCATGAGAAATAAGCGTGATGCCCAAGAGGTCTGATAACCCTCTCCAAATTGAAACTGCATAATTACAGTTAATAAAGATATGATCAGTTGATTCACAATCATTGGAGCAAAAAACACATTTACTAGCCAGTGCGACCCCGATAGACTAAAACACGAGATCCATAGGTAAAGCCTTCTGCAATAATTTCCAACCAATGAGTTGTGCTCTTGGAGGTGCAGCATGTTTCCATATGGAAGAGGCCTGAACATTTTGCTGACCTACACTTCGTATTAAGTTCCAAGCAGATTTTATAGTGAAATTCCCTTTTGTAGTAAGCTGCCAAATAAGCTTATCATCCTTCTATAGTGGCTCCTTAAAAGCTGCGCCTTAGAGCTTGTATAGTCGCTACATGTCCCTCGTCATAAATGCGATGAACGCTCATTAAATACACCCTGCAGAGGCGATGCACGTCTGCTTCCTCTATAAATAGGCCACTTTTGGTGAATAATTGCTCTACTTCGAGCGCCAAACTTTTCCATCGTCCCTTCCTAGTGTGAAGCTTTTTCTCTGGTGTTAGAAAAACCCTTCATATTTGGTTCCCATGGCTAGGACTTCCCCTTCTTGCCACAATACTATGAAGTGAATCTTCCCCAATACTGAGGCTAGTGAGATTAATGAAGAAGAGGCCCAGGCTATCGCCAGGCACTTCGAGTTTCCTAGCGGGGTGATCGTTCGCCACGCCGAGTGGCGTCGATTTCATAGCTCCCTGAGGGGCTCAATTTGCTTCTTCGAGATTCTTTTTTTGTTGGGGCTTCAGTTTCCTCTTCCCCCTTTCATCCGAGGGATTTTACATTTTTTTGGTTTTTGCCCCGCCATGCTTCTCCCATCCGGGTGGGCGGTGATACTGGTGTTTATGGTGATATGGAAGAGGCTATTTCCCCAATCTATGGTCAATTTGGCTGAATTTCTCAAATTTTTCCGTCCAGTAAACGTATCTGAGTTATACCATTTTGTCCCCAGGCGGGGGAGGGGGAGAAATTCCTATCATCGACCTTCCTCCTGAGCCGGAAGAATAGAGGAGGAGATATTTCTTAGTTTCTGGAGATGGTTGGGAGTTTGCGTTTCACATTTCATCGTCGGATAGAGTCTCAATGGCTTGGGGAGAGCGCAGGAATATCGATGAGTTTTCCTTTTATTGGTTTGCTCCTACGACGTTTACTGCTATTTTTTTTTTTTGTTGACGGCATTATTTCTTTCTTCTGTTGCAGATGAGCTCCCGCCCTTATCTGACGAGGAGCTAGGTCGGGTCAATCAAGTCCGAGCTCGTTTGTCATTTTTTTATATTGAGCTGATGCACCCTGAGCTTGCCCCGGTGCCAAGTAACCGTGAGTGTTTGCTGCCCTTTTCTTTTACTGTCCTATTTTCCACGTGCTTAGAAAAAATCTTATTCTCTTATTTGATTCTCTTGTTCAGTCCCCACGTACTTGATCAGTCAGCGAAATGTGATCATGGAACACGTGGGCCAAAAGAGGCGAGCCAAGGGTTTAAACCCTTTGGTGAAGAGGGCTAGACTGGGGGAGAGCAGCTTGGACCCAGTTTCAGGCTCAAGTGCCGAGCTCGATGTTCCTGGTGTTGTTGCCGAGGTGTCAGCAGCTTTGCCGACACCGAGCTTCCCTCCCCTGCTCGAAATATTGTCTGGTGCTGCTGAAGTGCCAGTTTCTGAGGCTACGCCTATTGCTGAGGAGGTGCAGGTGTCAGAGACTAGCGCTGGAGAAGCGACAGTGGGCACAGTCACGTATGATCCAGTAAGAGGGCCAGTTCAACATGGTTTATCCCCGGTTGGGGTTATGGGTCCCAGTTCAGGTCGTCCCTCTCTGTCTCCGATTGTCGATCTTGAGGGGAACCTTCTGGATGACGCGACTTTGAGCAGTCACGCGCTCATAGAATTAATCCCCCAAGTCGACCTTCGCCGTTCTATAAGCCGACCTTATCGAGCTAGGAGTCGAGATGCGCTCCACACACTTCTCGAGGTAAAATTTGCCTTTTCCTTTATTTTTCTCTTATTTCAACCTTGTAGTGTTCGATTTTTCTCTTTGCCCTCAGGCGGCGACGCATGTTCGTACCCTTGGAGGGGAGGTTCACCATCTACGTGAGGACGCTCTTTGGAGGAGGGCCGAGCTCCAAGAGGCCCGATGCCAAAATGCCGAGCTTCTGAGCTGGGGTTTAGAAGCTGAATCTGACCTCCTCATTGATTGCCTTTTGTCTCTTTAGGGCAAAGCTTCTCCTCTTTTGCCTAACTGGTTTACAGTTCGGATCGACACTGAGCCGGTGTATGATCACTGCCAGATCAATTCCTTCCATGTCCTCTTGCTTCCAAGCAAACACATCGGCATTCTCTGTCAGGAACGAAACAAGCTTTTCTTTAATGTCTTGGAGCAACATAGAGCCGACGAAGACTACATGCCCCGGATCTTCGTCAACCAGCATAGGCTCTAGTTGCTCCGTAGGAGTGGGCCGCGTCTCCATCTCATCTCGCATGTCCAGGTCCTCCAATTGAATAGATTCCACCTCCTTCTGTCTCATTGACACCACATAACATTTCCTTACAAGGCGTTGATCTCCCCTGACACGCCGACTCCGTTCTCGGTTGGTAACTTCATCACCAGGTGGTACGCCGAAGGTATTGCTCTGATAGAATTGAGGGATGGTCTTTCCAGAAGGACGTTGTAGGCAGAGGGGACGTCCACCACTAAGAAATGGACAGTGGTGGTAACCTAGCATGGTTGGTCTCTTATGGTGAGGACGAGCTGAATAGAGCCAACGGACAAGACTCTCTCACCCGTGAAGCCCAGGAGATGGTTTCTCACGGGTTCAAGTCTCGACCTATCTACGCCGAGATGATCAAAAGCTGACACGAAGATAATGTCTGCCAAACTGCCATTGTCGATGAGCACCCGATACATAGTCTTATTCGCGATAATAGCCTTTACGACCAGGGGGTTGTCATGAGGGTGTTGGCATCCTTCAAGGTCAGCATCGGAGAAAGTAATTTTTAGATCACAACGTGGCACTTTCCGGACAGCATGAACTTCGGCAAAATCATCTGATCTTGACCTTCTGGCGTACGCCTTTTTGCACCGAGCTGGACTCGTCCCCTCCAGCAAAACCATCCGAGATGACCCTGATTTCACCAAGGCCCTGCTGATGTTGTTGCGGGGGTGGAGAGGCAACTCGGGCGTCTCGCCCCTAGTCGTTTTGTTCTCTTCCTTCTCCTACCACATAATGGCATAGGTGACCTCTTTGGATTAAGTACTCTATTTCTTTCTTGAGCTGGATTCAGTCATTCGTCTCATGGCCGGTGTCTTTGTGGAACTCACAATATTTTGTGGGGTCCTGCCTTATAGGATCAGATTTCATCCGAGGCGGCCATCGGATGAATCTTTCATTCTGGACCTCATGGAGGACCTGTGCAATAGAGGTGATCAGGGGCGGGAGTCGTGCTGGGGCATATCGGGGTTGTAATTCTTGTGGAGGGGGTCCTAGGCGGTCTCTGACGTTGCCTCTTCTTTTCAGAGAATATTTTCTCCCTTTTCTCAGAGAACGATCCCTCCGCGAGGACCGGTCATATTTTTTCTCTTTTCTGGGACTGCAGTCCCTGTTGTTCTTTTCTACTTCTACAGATGTCGACCCTCCTTTTAGGCGAAGGGCCTCCTCACCATTAATGTATTTTTCGGCCTTTGCAAGTACCTCAGCCATGGTGGCTTGAGGGTTCTTGGCGATTAAGAAAAGAAAGTCCTTTGACTGGACACCAAGATCGGACATGAATGTGGTATGTGCAAACTTGTCATCCACACTTTCCACTTTCAAGCATTCCTGATTGAGACGCTGTACGTAGCTCCGGAGGGACTCGTTGGATCCCTATTTAACACTCAAAAGATGGTAGGAGGGTTTTTTGTACATTTTGGCCCCGATGAAATGCGACACGAACTATATAGACAGTTCTTTGAAAGAAGAGATTGACGTCGGCTGTAACCTGTTGAACCAAGCGATTGCCGACATTTTGAGGGTTATGGAAAAAGCTCGACAGCGAATGGGATTTGGATACCCATGTAATTCCATTTGGTTCTTATATGAATTCAAGTGATCCACTGGGTCTTTGATTCCATCAAATTCCTTTATCAACGGCATTTGAAATTTTTGAGGGAGAGAAAAATGAAGAATCTCAGGGGTGAGAGGTGATTCAGTTTGTTGGACTAGAGCGTCCATGGTGTTGGGGGTTTTCCCCTTAACTACTTCTTTCACGTTCCCCAGCTCTTGCTGGATCTCGCGAAGTTTTTGCTCCAAAAAGTGATCCATGACGTCTGGCGGGGGGAAAGGTTTGTCATCTCGATGAACGTGTCTAGCCCGGATATGGGCTTCATCTTCCTTATGTTCGTCCAGATGTCTCCTTCGGTGATTCTCTTCGGAGTGGCTATGCTCATGGAGTTCTGTGACTTCATTGGGCGGCACCTGACGGTCCTGAGGAAGAACGTCGTGCTGGACTAGTGGAGGAGGCGGAGGAAGCTCGTAATGGATTGGAGGGATCTGCGGGAGGTGGTGAGACTGAATCCATGTTATCAAATCATGATTCTGCTTTATAAGCTGCATGTTGGTTCGTTGGTAGGTTTCCAACTCATTTAGTGGAGGAGGATCTACCGCCGGAGGATTATTTTCGATGTTTGCCACAGGGACAGGGAAGTTCTATGGCGGGTTCTAATGAACTTGGGGGTTGGCGTAAGATTTACTCATATTCCGGGTAAAAACCATCAAACTAACATAAAAATATGAAGAAAACTTCAAGGAAACGATGAAAACCGTTTTCTACAGACGGCGCCAAACTGATGGTGCTCGGAAATATTAGCCCAAGCCTAGAACCGTGGCTAGTTGGCCCAGAGAGGATATGGAGCAAGTATAAGGACTAAAAAAGGGGGAAGCAGTGACAAGAAAACCAGAACACGATGTAAGTGGTTCACCTTAGTTGAAAAATCAAGGCTACGTCAACTGTAAGGGAGTCTCTTACTCCTTAAGGGAGTATATTGCTTGAAGGGGGTATTACAGTAGCTCTTTTGGCTAAATGTCTTTAGAAGAAATGCTTAGAGAATACAAGCTTAACAGTGCAGTCTGCGATGTAGATGATGAATGAATTTTGTAGTGTAATAGTGTCCTATTTATACAAGTGGTCCTTCTAGGGTTTCCTACGACTCCTTCCTTTTTGCTGATTTTATGGGCCCTTATACTTTTGTCCTGTTACAACCTCCATCACATGATGCCACTGCACCCACAATCCTTGAGCGGTTACGCATACCCATATTCTTAGTGGCAGAGAGTGCGTGTTCGTTATATGTGTTAGAAGTGGTCCTTCTGCCCTCAGGACATGTGGCGCAATAGGAGTGCTTTAGGATAGATATTGGGCTGAGCTCATTTATCCTGAGCTATCCTCCAACTGAGTTCGGTTGGGGTTGGACTGAACTTCAAGCCTTCTGGTACTGTTGGGCTTTACCCTTTGGGTGCGGTCCATTTGGGCCACTGTGCAAGTAGAGGCCTCCTGGACTTATTGGGCTCTTAAGTATGGCGGCCCATACCCAAAATCCCATCATTATCACTATTCATTATTATCTTTATTACCAAATAAAATGGAAGAACCAAATACAGATAGTTAAAAGGACGAATCCGCTCTTAGGAATTATTAAACCCTATAAATGATTGTTTGATATATCATGGAAATTCTTTCAAGTGCAAGAATCCAATAATTTTATGTGGTGGAACAAGTTTCATTTCCCCCTCAAATAGATTCTTCTTTTTGGTTTCCAGAGGAATGTTGTTATGTTGCCTTGAAGGGTGCACTAATCCTTTGAATCTGGTACCAACGAGTATCATCCCCCCATAACAACATTCGCTTTAGGTCCTTCAACCAATCGATACGACCCCCCAAAAGCTACATTTGCTAAATCTCGAGCAGTTTCTTGAAAACTCACTTCAGATATAAAATTTTGAGTATTCAGAGATGCTCTTGTTATTTCCAATAAGACGGCTCGATAACAGATCGCTTCTTCCAAAAAAGACTTCTAAGAAACTAACTAAAACAAATGTTCAAAAAAATTTAAGGAGTTGCTCTAGTAGTAGGACGACCACTTAATAGTGTTTCACTTAGGCGTTGGTTAACGGTTGAAATATTTTACAAATTCGTATATTTTTTAAGTTTGTCACCCTGAGATTTATGTCTCGTTTGGGATTCAATAGTAATGTGTTGCACGTGAAAAAAAAATGTATCATTGTGATCCATTGAGGGAGTTGGGCTTAAAAAAAAGGCAAAATATAGAAATAGCCTTTTTTTTATTTGATCAAATAGAAATAGCCCTTGAAATATAAGGGTCTGTTTGGTTTATGTTTACAAAATAGTTTTTTGTTCTCAAAACTATAAAAACAAGGTAGATGCTGTTTGGTTAGTTTTTTTGTTCTCCAATATTTTGAAAATTCTGGGAATTGAAGTGTTGTTTTAGAGAACAACAAAATGGTGTTCTTACTGTTTTCTAAGGAAAAATGAAAACACGGGAAACAACCTCATCTCCAAATTAATGAGGTATCCCCTTCGAGTTTCGTTGGAGACAAAAAAATGGTGACTGTAACTTCTTCTTCTCCACCGCTCTCACTGAGCTCTATGTCTCTCTCTCTTGCACGCACAACTTTTCCTCTCTCCCTCTCTCTCTCTCGCAACTATTGAATCCAGCTTCATATTTATGTATATACACATATTTGAGCACAGATCTGTGTATATACATAGATCTGTGTGCGTCTGTGTGAGTGTGTGTGCGTCTATGTGTGTGTGTGTGTATGCGTCTGGGTCTCTGTGTGTGTGCGTCTGTGTGTGTGTATGTGTTTTGTGGAGAAAAAGAGAAAGGGGAAAGAAAAAGAGAGAGATGAGAATTGAGGGTTTTATGGATTATTGTCCAAATAGGTTTTACAATTTTTTGTTCTTTAAAACTATTTTCAAAAACATATAACTAAACATGTTTTACAATCTAAAAATTTTCAAAAACACTTTCTTAAAACTCTTATCAAAAACTATTTTCGGATACTTTTTTTTTGAGATACAATCCAACAGGTCCTAAGTTTTCTGCTTTTAGTTCTCAATTTTTTTAATTATGTCACTTTGACCTATCAAGTATTAAATTTGTGTCTTTTTAGTTCAACTAGCAATGCATGACGTGTGTTGCACGTAAATAAATTTAAATAATATTATTTTCATAGTAAACCTAAATTATATGTGTAATTAAATTAAATAATAAATTAGGTGCTAAATAATTAATCCGTACTTTAATTATTATTAAATTTAATTATTGATTTATTCTATAAGTTTTTGAGTAACTAATTTGTTATTTATTTAGGTATCTCTTCGACTCCTTTAGGCATTTACACATCTAATTATATTATAGGATTATTAATTTTTATTTTGTTAAATAATTGATTAGATCGCTTATAATATTATTATATTATTGTATACTAAAAAATAAAATTTAACATATATTTAACCGTAAAATTCAATCTGATAATTACATGTGTATAATAATTTAACATATATAGAATTTTACTTCTTCATATAGATATAAATAATTGTATGTAACTGTACTGCTAATAAATGAATTCAAAAGAATTTAGAAGTTCTTATAAAAAATTCCAAAACAAGTTGAAAGTAAAAAAGGTGTTCAAAAATTAGATGAAAGTATGCAATAAAAAATTAATCTCTAACATATTATGTAAATCTCTATATCTTTGTAAAATTTTTGGATGATCATGTTATGATTAACATGATATATAAAAACAATATTATTCTTTTTTTTCTAAAACCCCAATATTAATACATGTTAACAACTCCGTTGATACAATATCATCTCCAATGCCTAAAAACAACTACATTTATCTTATCTTTTCATTCACAATCAAAATAAATTTGCAAAACTTCTAGGTGGTCATGTTATGATTTACATGATATATAAAAATAATATTATTCTTTTTTTTTTCAAAACCCAAATATTAATACATGTTAACAACTCAATTGATACAATATCATATTCAATGCATAAAAACAACTATATTTATCTTATCTCTTTATTCACAATTAAAATAATTTGATAAAAAATTACTGATACACAAAGTAAAAATAAGAAAGACAAAAAGAAAAAAAAATCGAGAAAAGAAAAATTTATAAACCTTATTACTTGGTAGCTCGAATGAAATAATCAAATAAAATGAGTCAATTGGATGTTTATAATTATGAAGAGAATACAAACAATTTGAGTATGATAAATGATGATGCACAAATTGGTTTGCACACCACAGTCAAGTAATAGTATAAAATGCAATAAAATAAGTAGAGAAAGAGAAGACAATGTTTATAGTGGTTCGGTCAACATGACCTACGTCCACTTTCAATGACTAAGTTCGCCGGTATTTTATTAACTCCGGTGTGTTGGGAGTAGAAGGTTACAAGAGGGAAGGGAGATGAGCTTGATCTTTTTGAGATGCCCCCAAGTGATGGGGAAGTTTACAATTTATAGTCGTCTGTGTAGTAATTGAATGGGTAGTTTGACGGTCATAACGGATTGTAGCAACTTAATAGCTTTAAACAGCTTGGCGACCCCTCCTCTTCTTGGCGACCTCTCCTCTCCTCAACCGGCAGGGGAGTGCTCTCCAAAGGTCTTGGCCAAATGATGAGGGAATGTTGACTTTCTCTAAGCGGCCCGGATGCTCCCTTAGTGGTGTAACTCCCTAATGAGCTTGACCGGTCTGGACCACTTTGGGCCTGCTTGGTCTCCTGGAGCTTGGGCTCTTAAATAGTTTTGGGCTTTCCACCAGAATTGGATTATTTGGGCCTGGCCCATCATTTGCTCCTCAATGCCCCTGTGTCCAAGGAAACTTGGAAAAAAGGGCATTAGTTTACATCTTGAGTTTTAGGTGGTGGAGACTTCCTTTGCTAGATGACTCTTCCCTTACACGATGCATTTTTGTTTTTGGGTAGTTTTGGCAAGGTCTCCAACCCAAGTGGGCGTGCAGGAAATGCGGAGCAGCCCCTTGAGCGTGCAGTCGAGGCGGAGCAGCCCCTTGGGTGTGCAGCAGAGGCGGAGCAGCCCCTTGGGCGTGCAGCAGAGGCGGAGCATCCCCGTGGGCGTGCAGCAGAGGCGGAGCAGCCCCTTGGGCGTGCAGCCGAGGCGGAGCAGCCCCTTGGGCGTGCAACCGAGGCGAAGCAGCCCCTTGAGCGTGCAACAAAGGCAGAGCTGATTTGGGTGAGCAGGCGCTGAAAGACGTGGTCCTGGGCGCCAACCTGGGCGTGCAGCCTGTTGAGGCGCTGAGGGTGCTGATCTGGGCGAGCAGAATTTTTTTTTTTTTTTCGAAAAAATTTCGGGAGGCCAAAACAGCTGTTTTTGAGCCTTTTTACAGTATCAGTCATAGCCAAAGGTTGTGAGTCTTGTAAAGCTCGTCGAGAGCTTCGATTTGATATATTATAAGTCTCATTTCGAGTAACGGAGCAAAAGTTGCGGTCAAAACTTCGAGCAGAGAGATGGGTGCACGGTTTTGGGCGTCCAGACAGCTTTTGGGCGAGCACACTGTGTCTTGGGCAAGCAGATAGGGTCCTGGGCGAGCAGGATTTTTTTTTTCGAAAAAACTTCGGGAGGCCAAAACAGCTGTTTCTGAGCCTTTTTTGGACTTTTTACAACATCAGTCACTGCCATAGGCAGTGAGTTTTGTAGGGCTCGCCGAGAGCTTCGATTTGAAATATTATAAGCCCCGTTTCGAACACCTTGGACGAGCGGCCTGCTGCGCTGGGCAGCCTGGGCGAGCGGCCTGCTGCGCTGAACAGCTTGGGCGAGCGGCCTGCTATGCTGGGCAGCCTGGGCGAGCGGCCTGCTGCGCTGCTACAGTCCACGCAATGGGTGAGGGGCTACTCGAGTCTTCACGCGTGCTGGCCTGCACGCTGGGCGTACAGGGAACTATCTGGGCGCCAATTTAGGCGTTGAACTGGACAGTCTAGGCGGTCTTGGTGTCCGCGTGAGGGAGGCGTCAGTTGGGTGCCTAGCCTTAGGCGTTGATTCGAGCAGTTTTGGCATGCAGGCTCGTAGAGACGGGCGTGCAGAGACTGTTCTGTGCGGCCAGATAGCTTATTTGGGCGGCCAGGCAGTTTGGTACGTTGATCTGAGTGGCCAGGCAGCTGGTTTAGGCGGCTAGGCAGCTGATCTAATGTAGTCTCTCGGGTTGCAGACGACCTGAGTTTTAAGATCCTGCCTAGAGATGGCAAAAATAATGTTATTTTAAACATTAAAATATTTAACATGATTACCTGGAGAGAGAGGCAGACTGCTTGCGTGAGAGCAAAGACAAAATCTGAGGATTGCTCATGAGAGAGCTACACATTTTGAGACCGAGCTTTTGGGTGACCCATGAGAGAGCCCCTAAGTTGGAGGTTTAGGCCGCTTGCTTGAGAGCAGAGCAAAGATAAGCCAAACTTTTTTGGCAACCCGTGAGAGAGCCTCTAAGCTGGAGATAGGCTGCCTGCTTCAGAGCAGTGCAGGGGCTAAGCTTTTGGCGTCCCGCGAAAGAGCCTGCTCAGCTGGAGATATAGGATGCCTGCTTCAGAGCAGTGCAGAGGCTAAGCTTTTGGTGTCCCATGAGAGAGCCTGCTCAGCTGGAGATATAGGCTGCCTGCTTGAGAGCAGTGCAGAGACCAAGCTTTTGGTGACTCGCGAGAGAGCCGCTAAGCTGGAGATAGGCTGCCTGTTTGAGAACAGTGCAGAGATAGACCAAGCTTTTTTGGCGACCCGAGAGAGAGCCGCTAAGCTGGAGATAGGCTGCCTGCTTCAAAGCAGAGCAGAGATATGTCAAGCTTTTTTGGCGACCCGCGAGAGAGCCGCTAAGCTGGAGATAGACTGCCTATTTGAGAATAGTGCAGAGGCAGGCCAAGCTTGTGGCGACCAGCTAGATGATTCACCTCGCCTAGACCTGTTGATGTCCTCAGCATTTATATATTTTTGAGCTTTTGTCAATAGTTCTGGCATGCTCTTTAGTGGTCGCTTCATCACTGAGAAGAGGAAGCTTGATGACCGGAGGCCTCCCAAGAAGGCGGTCATGCTAACCTTTTCATCGGGCTCCTTAACCTGAAGGATCTCCTCGTTAAAACGAGTGAGGTACCTCCTTAAGCTCTCATCTCGGTCCTACTTTATGCTGAACAGGTGGGTGGCAGGCTTCTGGTGCCGGCGTCCTCCAATAAAGTGCGACACGAAGGACCTGCTCAACTCAACAAATGAGCCAATGGAGGCTGGGGAGAGCTTGGCGAACCATTGTCGAGCAGATCCCTTCAAGGTGGTTGGGAACGCTCTGCACATGATTTCGTTGGGGACGTTGTGCAGTTGCATCAAGGTCTTAAAAGTTTCAAGGTGGTCCAGTGGATCCTTCGTACCGTCAAAGGTCTCGACGGATGACATCTTGAATTTCTGAGGAAGTGGGTATTTCGCCACGTCAGGTTTGAAAGGCGTGTCGGTTCGACTTACTAGGTAGTCCACTGTCTTGGGTCCCTGTGCCTTCATAGCGTTGAAAACGTCATCCAGTTGATTTTACACCTCCTTAATTTTTCGTCCCAGTGTTTGGGAGCTCCTCGGGAATTATCGTGGAAGTGGCTCCTATGCTCCATATTTTGGTTTTCACCCTCATTCTCTTGGAGATGAGGGTCTCCACCATGGAGAGCAGGAGCAAGAACAGGAGCAGTAGTAGGAGTAGGAGCGGGAGCAGGGGCTGGAGGAAGAGGTCCCTCCTGGTGGGCCCCCCTGTGTGGGGCGCCCAAGGGAGCTCCCAAGGGTGGGGCGCCTAAGGGGGCGACCAGAGGGGGAGCTCCTTGATGACCAGGGAGTGGAGCTCCCCTAGCTTGAGGTCCGGGCTGCGCTCCTCCTTGTTGCCCGATCATCAACTGCAGAATCTGTTGGTTCTGGACTATGAGTTGTTGCATGGTGTCCAGCATCTGCTGTGCATTTGGAACCGGATTGGCAGGTGGAGGAGGAGCAACCTCCTCTTCTCGTACAAGATTGTTTTCAGGGGGATTCATGGATTTGACAGAGAAGATTTTTTGGAAGTGATAATTTTGTTCGATTCTCACAGACGGCGCCAAACTGATAATGCACAAATTGGTTTGCACACCACAGTCAAGTAATAGTATAAAATGCAATAAAATAAGTAGAGAAAGAGAAGACAATGTTTATAGTGGTTCGGTCAACATGACCTACGTCCACTTTCAATGACTAAGTTCGCCGGTATTTTATTAACTCCGGTGTGTTGGGAGTAGAATGTTACAAGAGGGAAGGGAGATGAGCTTGATCTTTTTGAGATGCCCCCAAGTGATGGGGAAGCTTACAATTTATAGTCGTCTGTGTAGTAATTGAATGGGTAGTTTGACGGTCATAACGGATTGTAGCAACTTAATAGCTTTAAACAGCTTGGCGACCCCTCCTCTTCTTGGCGACCTCTCCTCTCCTCAACCGGCAGGGGAGTGCTCTCCAAAGGTCTTGGCCAAATGATGAGGGAATGTTGACTTTCTCTAAGCGGCCCGGATGCTCCCTTAGTGGTGTAACTCCCTAATGAGCTTGACCGGTCTGGACCACTTTGGGCCTGCTTGGTCTCCTGGAGCTTGGGCTCTTAAATAGTTTTGGGCTTTCCACCAGAATTGAATTATTTGGGCCTGGCCCATCAATAAATATCAGATAATATCTAACGTAGCTACATAATTATACTTTTTTATGTATTTTATCAAATGTTTCAACAAAAAAGTTCACGTGCAACACACATCGTGCATTACTAGTATATATATATATAATAAATCAGCTAATAAGTTGAATCTTTATTCCTTATATATTTTCCCTCCAAAAAACATCACATTACCTAATTCTATCACATGTTCAATAATTTAAAATTTAGTTAATTTCTAGTTTAACATAACTTTTATTTCATACATTATTCATACATAATAGTGTACATATGTTAAGAAAATTTTATCGAATTACGTATTTTGAAAAATTTTTTATCGATATTTTAAAAAAATAATTGATAAATATAGATTTTAAATGATGTAATCAAAGAAATGAGGAAAATAAAAATTATTATTTAATATAGTGGGATAAATTTTTTTGGACGTTCAAATTTTATTTCATCGTGTCTTCATGCACGAGTTATGACTAGTATATATATAATGACGATTTAAATTGACTAATGCAACTATATTTAATGCATCACTTCAATCCTTTAAAGTTTGTAATATATATTATTTTAATCTTTTAAGTTTATAATTTGTCCCTTGAATTCTTAAGTTTTCAAATAATGTCCTTAAAATGTAATCGATTATTTTTAATAGATTAAAGTAATGCAAATTGAATCCTTAAAGGAAAGAAATTGACACCAAAAACAAATTGTGACAGAAATAATAAGCCAAAAATGTTTACAACAAAAACAAATACCGACACAAATAATAAGCCACAGTAGCCAGCTACTCCATGGCCCATGCGTGGATTAAAGAGTTTTTTGTGTTCAGCGGATTAAAGAAAGTTTTTTTTTTTGGTCAGAGGATTAAAGAACTTTGAAACGTCGCAAATTGTCCATCACATGTCCTAACTACCCTTTCAATTCTCTGTTCTTAGCCTCTTATAATGACGCATACCAGTACACAATCACACGCAAACATTGGAGAGAGGAGAGAGAAATGGGGAAGAGCATTGGCGAAGTGGGAGTGGAGGACTTAGTGAGGGCTGGTTTAGATGTAGAAGACGCCAAGGGCTTTGAGAAAGAGCTGAGAGACGCGATTGGTAGAACCGGTTCGGATCCAAAAGAGCTATGGCGCGTGCTCATGGCTCGAAGGTTGTTGAAGCCATCGCACCCTCATGCGGTGCACCAGCTCATCTACTACTCGGTGTATGCTAACTATGATGCGTCCGCCAATGGCCCACCTCTCTACTGGTTTCCTTCACTGTAATGCCAACTGATCACTCTTATCTTCATCTCTTGTCTTACCTCCTAATAATTTCGTCAGTGTTTTTGCATTTTGCTCCCTATACTTTATCTTATTCGTATTTGGTACACATCTGTCGGTTTTACTGTGTGAGTCAAATGAGTAATTTAAGTGGCTTCTAAATGTCAGGTAAGGGTAAGACAGCCCTGGTGAAAAGTTATTTTTCGGCTTCCTTCTAAAATTTATAATTTTTTTTAATCGAGTAAATTAGATTGTTTGGATGGATTTTCACAATTTGAGAATAGATTTTCAACATTTTGAAATTAATCTTAACCTTTTAGTTATAGTTTGACCCAAAAACGTGATGAGCTTCGGTGCGGTACCCCCGGTACCAAAGTGTTACATACACCTAAATGTCTATCTAAACACAGTGACCAACTGCCACCTTGAAACTGTCTGAGAACTTAGAGCAAAAATTTGAGACTGTCACAGGAAAAAAGAACCCAATTCAAAGAAAACATTTATAGCTCAATGATGGGAGTCATGTCTCCTTGTAGGCTATGAAGGAGTCTCTCTGGGAAAGTTTAATTCACTTCTCCAGAAAGGGCTAAATGACTAGTGGCCCCAGTAGACCCTGTTGCCATGGCTTGAAATTAATGTTTCTGGACTCCTTAGCGTGGCTGACCTCAAAGATTGCCAATTAGTGATCAAGATCCCTATTTTATCAGCTTTGTGAAGATTGAATGTTTTCGTAGACTTGGTTCAGCTAAATTTTGAAGGGTCAAAACCAAATGAGGAATTTGTTAATTATTTTGGTGGTCAAAGGGTTTTATTTTTAAATTAACCAATTGTGAGGGGTAATTTCGCTATTTGACTAAAACCTCAAGTTGTGTTTTTTTTTTTCTACCCAGTTTTGACAAGGAATGTACTATACATGAACTTGTGAAATCTTGCATAGATCACAAGAGGTAGAGAGAAGAGTTTTAAATATTTGAACTTCCAGTTATGTAAATAGATTAGGATTGTTATTACTTATTTTGTAAAGAGCAATAAATATACAACCAAATCTCACCCAACGTTAAGGTGAGAAAGTCGAAGCAAAATCAGATTTTAGTAAGTCCTATTATGGTACAGAGCCTATCTTGGCTCACGTCCATATGGCTACCATTTCATCATCTTTAGCTTCTTCAGACACCAACCAAACTTTCCAGCCACTTTGACAACAACGCTTAAATTTTCAAATTTGAACCATCCTTCTCCTATGAAATTGAACTATTTGTTTTGGAAAGCACAAGTAGTTCCATATTTAGTGGTCAACACATTTTTTTGGTTATTTAGATGGAACTACACCAATTCCTCTCCAGACTATTTCAAGTACTTCGACTCAAGATGATAAGCCCCACACAATCAGCAACCCAGATTTTATAATCTGGTTACAAGAAGACCAGATTATACTAAGTTCCCTTATTTCTTCACTTTCCGAAGGAATTATTGCTCATGTGGTCGGATGTTCCACTTCACGTGATGTGTGGACTACACTAGAGAAAGTGTTTGCCTCACTCTAGAGCACGAATCATGCAGATTAGTTATCAACTCGCTCTTATTAAAAAGGGCGTTATTTTCAGAAAATTAAAGGGTTTGCCAATACTCTTATCTCTATTGGATAACATCTCAATGAGTTTGATCTTATTTCTTCTATTTTGGCAAGTCTTGGATCCGATTATGAGTTTTAATAGGCACCTTTGTGACCGCTCAGAATTGTTCCAATGACATTTGATGATGTTTATGGTCATCTTCTCGCTTATGAACTTCGACATTAAATTGCTACTGTTGATTTTTTCCTTGGATTTGCTAATGTTGCCTCTCAAAACAATACTGGTCGTGGTTGTGGCAAATCAAATTCCTTCCCTGTTGAAACCGGTCTTCTTTTTATCAAACATAGTCAAATTGCCCTTTCACTTCTACTAGATAACATCGTGGCAAAGGGCGTGGGTAGGGGTGCAATTTGGGGGGGCCAACCCGAATTCAACCCGAAAAAAACAGGGTTTGAGTTAGAATTTTTAATACTTGGGTTGGGCCTGGACAAAAAAATTTCAACCCGAATTGAATTTGGGCAAGACTCGGGTTGTAGGGTTCAACCCGAATATTAAAATAGGGTTGAACCCGATTATTAAATCGGGTTGAACCCGAATATACATAAATATATAAATATATTTACTAGGGTTAGTATTTATCTTTACTCTTTATAGTCAAAATTTTTACTTCACTTCAAGTCTTCACCCCTGCGCTTCCATCGCTCTCAAATCCTTCTCTCATTCGTCACTCCTTCCTCTTTCAGCCTCCCTCTCTTAATCGTCACTCGTCTGAGTCGTCTCAGACTTTCAGCCTCTCTCTCTCACTCGTCATTCCTCATTCTCTCACTCCCTCTGTCTTCATCTGCGCCTTACCCTTCATCTTAGTTCACTTAAAAAAATCAGATCTACACTTGAAAAAATCAAATCTACACTTCAAAAAATTAACCCGAATTAAGTAACCCAAGCCAACCCGATTTTTAACCCGAAATCAGTTCGAATTAAGTAACCCGAATTCAACCCAAGCTCGCCCGAATTAAACTCGGGCAGTACTCGGGTCGAGTATCTCTGGTTGAGGTAGGATTAGGGTTAGGGTTGAATATTATATATCTAGGGTTGACCTCTCAATCCGCTCAACCCGCCTGAGTTGCACCCCTAAGCGTGGGTGAGGTGATTCTTCGCACTCTTCTAACTTCTCCAGTAGACTAGTTTGTTAAGTTTTCAAAAAAATCAGTCAAACTGTCCTTTATTGTTTTTAATGCTAATCATGCATACCATGGTGATTAACATGGCAATCTGAGTGCTTTTCTCTCTGCTCCATTAACAAATTTATGATTACCCAAATTTAGGTGCCACCAATCATTTGACCTCTGATCTTGGCAACCTCAACTGGCTGATGAGTACATAGGAGGTGATCATATTTGGATTGGTAACGGTCTAGTTTGCCAATCAAACACATTGGTTCTACAAAATTGCTCACTTCTCATTCAATTGTTCATTTAAATAATGGTTTGCATGTCCCAACAATCACCAAAAAACTTCTCTCTGTTAGTCAATTTGTTTATGATATAACGTGTATTTTGAATTTCATCCTACTTGTTTTTTTGTTAAGGATTCGTGAACGGGAAAATTCTTCTACAAACCCCATTTGAGGATGGTCCTTACAAACTCCTAGTGTCATCTTTCAAAAAATCTGCTCGACTTGCATTCCTTGGCAAATGGGCATCCTTGGACCAATGGCATCATCGTCTTGGACACTTTGCACTGTTCAAATACTTGTTTCATCAACTAACCCAGTGACTTCCAAGTCCCAATAAAGTCTCACCTATATGCATGGTTCAAAATATTGGCCGAGTCCGATACGACTCGACCAAGTCATATCTGACTCGGTCACCACCGAACCGATAACGAGTTATGCAACGCAAATATCCCAAGTTTCATATGAATCGGTTCCGACTTGGTCATGACTTGGCAATATCGGTATAAATCGGATGCATCTCATTTGAATCGGACGAGTCGTATCCGAGTTGAACCGATGTCCGTAGAACAAATCAATAGAAATCAGACAACAGAAAAATGCCCAAAAAAAAGGCAAAAGGGAAGAAATAGATAAGATGCAATTTTATGAAAGAAGATAACTTTCTAATGCATCATCCACATGCTAGAATTGCTTGAACAAGAAAGAAAAACCCAAATTACAAATCCTAATCTTTCAATTAGAAACCCTAATTAGACCTTTTTTTGCCAACAGAAGAAGTAACTAAACCAATTTGTACGAAAAACATGTGACATCCAGAAGAATCGTTTTGAGAGCCCTATTCTTCTTTTTCTTCTTTTTCTTTGCGAAAAATGTTGTGATGCATAGAAGGCCAAGCATTTGTCTGTGGTGTCATCGCTTCGTCCCTCGTGACTGATTTCTAAGCTTTCTCTCTCTTCTCTTCTCTTCTCTCGTTCTTGTTCTCTCTCTCTCGGACGAAGTTGTCTGAGTTCTAACCCTTGCATGTACCTTTACTTTTTTTTCTTTCTAATTTGTAATATTTTCAGGAAGTTTTTACTAATAACTTAATAAATGTCTACCACAAATGTTTTTTTAATAAGTTTTGTTATATATTCTGGTATAGTCCTTTTGGTCCTAAAGGACCTAAACAAATTTTAATAATGTACTTTATTTCTTATATCGGTAACATAGGTTTACTTATGACTTGAATATATTTAGTTACTATATTTTATTAAGCTTTATTATTGATATAAAATAGGAAATAAATTGATTTTGACTGGGTATGTTCTTCTTTTTAGCACTAATGATGACACATATTTTCGGTAATGCCCTTATAATGTATTTTAACTATGTTTAATATGTTAGCTGATGTATTTTGACCGTATGATGCATAAATGCTATTATTTATATTTTTTAGAATTTTTCATGATTTTTTCAAAATTTTTTGGAGCTCCTATCTAGTGTTTTGAGCATACCGGCAGATATCGTGCTGCAACATCCTGACTGATATGTATCAATTCTCTCAGTTGATAGCAGATACCGCGACTTTGAACCATGCATATATGTGACTCACATTAGTGTGCTAAGCCCCCATAGTCTTCATTTCTCTCTTTTGTTGTCAAGAAGTCTTCCTTTTTCTCTTTCGTTGTAAAGATCTAAATTTTCAATAGAACTTGTATTTCCGGATGGGGTCTTACCTTCCTTCAAATAATGGATGCCAATATTATTTTACATTTGTTGATAATTTCAATCGTTTTACTTTCTTATTTCCATTACAACGCAGATTTGATAATGTCATATTGCGAAAATTTCAACTTCATGTTGAAACATTGTTTCATCGTAAAATTAACTCCCTTCAAACAGATTGGGGAGTTGAATATCACGGGATAAATTTGTATTGTCAATCTCAAGGCTTAACCCATCATCTCACTTATCCACATATTCATGAAGAAAACGGTTTCGTTGAATGTAAGCATCGTGACATTATTGAGACGGGTGTTTCGTTAATGGCTACCACTTCCATTCTTGTCCATTTTTGGGAAGAGACTCTTTGTACTGCTAAATCAATATCCGTTTGAATGGTAGTTTAAAATCAACCAAGATTTTTTGTTTCTCAAACCTTTCGTTTGTGCTTTTTGGCCTTGTCTTTGTCTTTATAATACCCATAAAATGATTTTTTGATCTAAACAATGTATTCTTTGGGTATAGTACTTCTCACAAAGGTTATAAATGTTTTCATGTTGCTTCTAGTACCATGTATATCCCTTGGAATGTTACTTTTAGTAAGACTTGTTGTCCTTTTGCTACTAATTTTCCGGTCGCTGCACCACCTCCGGACTTGTCTCTGCCTTATTGCACTCCTATACTTCATCCCCGACCGATCACAAATACTGTGTCACTGCTATACCCATAAATTTTGCCGCCATCCGTTTGCCCCCCAATGACTCATCACCAACCCAGACTTCCCAGAAGGTAGCAACATGCTCCAACAATGACAACTTTGGCCACCCTAGTTCGGCTCCAGAAAATCAAGCAGTGGACTCCTCAGTGTCATGCTCAGCATCATCACCTCTGGCGTGTGCTAGAGCTGTTCCTCAGCCTATAGTCACACGATTGCACGAAAATATTGTTAAATCAAAGAATTACACAGATGTACTATTGGGTATCCTTTGCCTCGAGCATTATTGACTTCGTCTTGGCCTGATGAAATTGAACCCACTTGCCATTTTTATGCTGCAACACATCCCTTGTGGCGTTCTGCCATGAATTATGAGTTTGATGCTCTTCTAAAGAATGTGTTATGTTCTGTTATATTAGGATGTAACCTTTAAGGGTAATTTTGGCACTTGTGTGTATATATATATATTGAGAGGTAGCTGTGTAACCCTAACACAATACTCTTCTCTCTTAATTCTTTTCTTCTAATTCTTCTCTTCCCTAGCCCTAATTACTTTACAATTTAACTTGGTATCAGAGCTTCGATCTAATTTAACTTTGCCCCCCTCTCTCTACTCCGGTAGCCATATTTGGCCTCTCTCTTGCATATTAGGATCTCCTTTGGGATTGTTGAGCCAAGTTTTTGGTTACCGATTCATATTTTTGGCGTTGCTTTTTCCTGAGATTGCTGTGTCCCTTTTTTTTTTGTTGATTCTGTTGCGAGGACATGTCAGACGGAAATGTGACCTCTACCACTGTCGGTGGAAGTACGAGAGGAAATGGGTTGAGCCGCTTAGGGGCTCTCGCGAATAACTCCTCTCTTCAGATTTGTTTAGAGAAATTGAATGGGCATAGTTATTTGGCGTGGTCGCGAGCTTGTTTGTTATTATTTTATGCCATTTCTTTAGATGGATATTTGATTGGGGAGACTATGAAACCCACTGATTCTAGTCCTTCCCAGAAACAGTGGACATCTAAAAATGCCTTTATGATGTCATGGTTGTTTAATTCAATGCAACTGGCTATCAGTCGTGGTAATGATGTTAAGGCGTATGATCTTCGGAAAACAGTTCGGGAGACTAATCAGAAGGATAAGACCATTGTTGTCTACTTCGCAAAATTAACTACCTTATGACAAGAGCTTGACTACTACTAAAGTTTTACAGTAGATTGTACTAATGATGTTGTTAAATTTCAGTAAATGGTTGAAAAGAACGAGTGTATGACTTCCTTGCTGGCCCTAAGATTGAATATGATCAGATTCGGGTTCAAATCTTGGGTCATAGTCCATTTTCTACTTTACAAGAAGCCTATACCCATGTTCAACAGTTGGAGAGTCGAAGGATTACTATAGTTTATGCTCTTACTCAGGAACAGTCTGCATTGGGTGTTATGCCTTCGCGTGACATGAGCTTAGCCTTACCTAAGTCAACTGAGATGAATAGCACTATGTCTAAGGATACACTAAAGTATGATTATTGTTGGAGGACAAGACATACATGGGAGTTTTGTTGGAAGTTGACCGAATGTCTTACACGTGGCCGAGGTGGAGGTTGAGGTGGTAATGCACGATCTCATGTACATCTGACTGAATGTTCAGGGACTCCATTTCCATCTATCACTCCTACCTTTTCTTAGGATGAGATGTAGACTTTTTGACGCCGGATGGCTCGGCTTGATGCTTTCTCTACCACATCTCCTAATCATGCCTCTTCTTCTAATTTTGCTTACGCATGTATATTGATGAGAACATAATATTGCATATTTAACGGCCTCATTACATGCATTTTAACTCAACTTTTGCATTTAAGTACTTAGAGTTAACCAAAGTTGTGAATAATGTTGAAATCTTGTGGTTGCAGGTAATTATAGCTTAAATAATGGTTTTTAGAATATTGCAACTAAGTATGAATGTGTGGTGAAGGCATTGACACATTACATGAGGATTTGGAGGCTTAAAAGTGAAGAAATCAAGGAGGTATTGGTGCTTGGTAACAAAGGCACCAACACCCACACAATTTGGTTGCAGAGCCTCGGTCGTCCTCCTTTTTGACCATGATCTGCTTCGAATCTGAAAAAGTGCAAAACATGAAAGTTGTAGATCTGGATGTCTTCTGTATTGTGTCAAAATTTTAGCTCAATCGGACTGTTGGATCAAAAGTTATGACAATTCTACGAAAACTGGTCCGGAGCAGAAAAGTGTACCGGTACCCCGAACTCTAGTAGGCTTAGTGTACCGGTACTGCATACCGGTACGCTGCCCAGAACAGCCTAGAACGCCTGCAAATCATCTCCACTTGCTTTGAGGGTCCCACCATTGATTCTCCCACTTACCCCCTGACTTCTCTTACACATCTACATGCCTCCTACACCCTTGTTGAAGACTTTGAAGGCAATGGCATTAATGAGGATGGGAGAGAAAGGGGCTGCCAGGGGAGTTACTGGGTAGGCTGCTCTTAGCCTGTCCAAGCCATCATTCAACCTCCCATTGATGGGAGGCCTGCACACTCATGCTAGGGGACCACCATAGACAAAAATGCAGGGCTCACACTCCATATATTCAACATTACACAAGTTCTTCAAGTAATGGCTACCTAAGCTTAGGAGTAGTTTTAGTGAGGAATATGATGAATAGTATGTTTTTGCATTTTCTTCACCCATTTCATTGCAGTAAGTTGTAGACCTCTTGTAATCTTTATTTCCTGCATTGTAATCTCCTTTATTTTAAGAATATTGCAAGTTTAATTACATGTTCTTCAATTCACCATTAATGCTTTCAAGTTTTCTTCATTTCTTGCTTTAAAATGGGTATTGTATATTTTTCTTCTTAGTTTAAGTTTTCTTGCTTTAAGTTAAGTTTCAATCTTCATTTCTTCATTATGTCTCTTTACATTATGCATTTCTTTCTTGCTTTCATGAGTAGCTAGATTTTAAGTTGGTTAATCCAAGGGAGAACTCCTCTTGGGTGTGCCACTTCAACTCATTTTCATTCATTTTCTCAGAATACGATGGCTCGGTTTGACTGGGTTGGGGTGAGGACATGGTTGTGAGTTCTTGATACACCGTAGGCATCGTCACGGGGTATGCTTGAATCCTCACCTCCATTTTAGTCCCGAGCTTCCCACGAATCAATCGTACATCTAGGTTTTATTAGAGGAAGACTTGAGTTGATTTGGTATTCCTATTGGAATGACCTCTTTGGATTAGCCAACACTTGTTTTCCATTGCATTTTCATTCACAAACTTCAATCACCAAAACACAAACATAATATTTTACACTTTTCTCTTTTGTTTACCAAAATCACCTTCACACACTTGAACTTTCATTCCCTAAGGAGACGACCTTGGAATACTGTTCCAAGTAAAACACGACACTCAAAAGACTCCTTGCGCTTGGAGAGCACTTTTGTTCACTTCACACACATTTTGTACCTTGAATTTTGTACACACATTTTGTTCACCATTCCGTTGCCCTATTTCCCACATCATTCTGAGGGAGAGTGACATTCCCTTCACACATACACCATATACACATTGGGGGATGATATTAGGAGGTTAGGAACTACAACGGTTTTGATCAAGCATATATCTAGTGTGTTTACTGTATCAACCTCATATGCTCTTTTGATAATAGATTCTGGAGTCACAGACCATATGATAGGTTCTTCTAGTCTTTTCTTCTATTACTCTACATGTTCAGGTAACTTGATATATTTGTGAGTCAAAAAGGGATACAAACTAAGTGTAGAGCTCCCCGTATATATAGCCAAACAATAGTATAAAAAGACTTGAACATCCCTCTAGTCTAGACAAGACATAAAAGTCATAATAAAGGTAAAAAAGGTAAAAAAAAAAAAGGCAAACCTAATAAACTAGACTATAACTCCAACACTCTCCCTCGAGCTAGGCGCAAAAATGTCAACTAAGTCAAGCTTGACAATGAAATCCCAGAGAATGGATAGAGTGAAAGGCTTGGTGAAAACATCCGCAACCTGATCATTAGTCCCTACAAACGATGGAGTGACAATGCTATAGCTAACCTTCTCCTAAAGAAAGTGAACATCGATCTCTATATGTTTCGTCCTCTCGTGTAGTACAAAGTCAGAAGTAAGCTGAATAGCAGATCGATTATCACAATATAATGTGGATGGAGAAGTAACTGGAAATCCCAACTCGCCAAAAATCGATCGTAGCCAGATAATCTCACACGTGCCAAGTGCTAGTTCCCGATAGTCTGCCTCTGTTGACGAGCAGGAGACAACTGCTTACTTCTTGCTCTTCCAAGAGATAAGATGATTCCCTCGAAAAGTACAGAAGCCCGTAGTAGATCGACCGTCACACGTTTTCCTATAATCTGAATCTGAATAACAGGTTAGAGAACTAGTCTGAGATCCTGATGCATTGAACAACCCAAGTCTAGGACAAGACTTGAGGTACCGAAGAATATGATAAACTGCATAAAGATGAGACTAACACGGCTAGTGCATGAACTGACTAACTCGGCTGACAGCAAATGAAATGTCTGGCCTAGTATTGGCTAGGTAGATAAGTCTACCTACCAACCTCTGATAGAAAGTCGGATTTCTCAACTCTTCACCTTCAGTAGTGAGCTTCAGGTTTGGAATCATGAGTGATGATGTCGGTTTGCATCACAACATCTTAGTGTCTGAGAGAAGATCCAAAACATACTTCATCTGAGAAAGAACAATACCCCTGCAGCTACGGACAACTTCAATTCCAAGAAAGTATCGCAGAAATTCAAGGTCCTTCACATCGAAGGTCTTCCCAAGGTTTACCTTGACCTGCGCAGTCCCAAAAATATCATCTCAGTAATAATAATATCATCCACATATACCAAAAGGATGACATACTGTCCAGAAGTATTCCGTCGAATGAAACAGGTATGATCAGAATGACATCTAGTGAACCCCAAACGTACAACTACACCACTAAAGCGAGAGAACCAGGCTCGATTGGCGGTGGCTAGGGTTAGAGGTTGGCTCTGATACCAACTTGATATATTTGCGAGTCAAAAAGGGATACAAATTAAGTGTAGAACCCCCCGTATGTATAGCCAAACAATAGTATAAAAAGACCTGAACATCCCTTTGGTCTAGGCAAGACATAAATGTCATAATATAAGGGTAAAAAAAGGCAAACCTAATAAATTAGACTATAATTCCAGCAAGGTAGGGATAAAGTCAAGGTGGCAGATGAATTCTTATTCTCAATTTTCAGAAAAGGTTCAATTAATTGTTCACCCACCCTATCCCTCTCCTCTATCAGCTGAATGATGAAGCTTCTTCTCAGTCCCCTTGTTAAGCTCTCTAGGTTGATGGTGTTTCCGCCCTTCAGATATTACATCAGTGGCACAGACGTTTGGGACATCTCTCATTTGGTGTTTTAGAGCATATTTTTTTCTAGTTTAGTAAAGAGTGTAGTAGACAATTTTTTGTTTGTGATGCTTGTGAATTTGTCAAGAACAAACGTTCTTCTTACCCTAGTACTGGTCGGTTTTTTACACTTTTCTTTTATGCTGATTTTTTGAAATTTTTTTTAAGTCATCGAAGTTGGGTTTCTTATTTTTGAATTTTCAGAAAAATAAGGGATAATTTCTAGATTTGCGGTTTTGGGACTTTTTTGGCTTGATTGTTACTTGGATCTAGTACTATGTGTGCCAATTTGGACTAAGGGGGAGACTCTGAAGCTGCCCAGCCCTGATTGGCTCGTTTGGAGGTGTTTTTTTGAGTTGTTGAGTGCCTACTGAACTATTTGGCCGTTGTTTGGCCTTCGCCTTTGCTCGATTGGCTCAAGCTTTGTGCGATTGGCATCTCTCTTGGCTTGGGTGTGTTGCTCTGCTCCGGATTTGGCTTGGGTGTGCTAATCTACTCTAGTTAGCTCCAGATCTCTAGATCTGTTCACTCGGTGTTGTTTTGGTTTGTGCTGTGTACTCTCTAGTTACTTCTTGACCTCTGGATTGCTGTGTTTTGTGGTGTTTTTGTGGTTCGGTTGTGTGGTGTCATTGTGGTTTGCATATTGAAGTGCATTTGGACTGTTGGGGCAGATTCCTTAACCTCTTGTGGTGAGTTTGTGTGATTGAGGATTGTTTGTCGTCTATTGATCCTGTTATTGCTTAGTTGACTATAGTTTTTTCGTTAGGATAAGTATAGGAGACCTGCATGTGCTACTCAGGCCTTTGCTGATACCATGTGTTCAATAGTACATCAGACTACTACTCGTGGTCCAGTTGCTGTTGGCTCAGGCTCTAGCTCTAGCTCTCATGATGAACTTTCTTCTTAACTTAAACAACTCATTCACAAGTTGTCTTCACTTTCATACATGGTTACTCAGCCTTCTTCATTTTCTTGGATCATTGATTCTGGACCAGTGCTCATATGTTTGGTATGTCGTCCCTATTCTCTAATTTTTGTGCGTCAAATTCACGTATCGTGTTAGCTGATGGTTCCTTTCGACTAATACATGGGACTGGCGATCTCAGTCGCACTCAGTCCTTACCATTAGCTAATGGTTTATTTGTTCTTAATTTTTCCTTTAATTTGTTATCCGTGAGTCAGTTAACTAAGTCATTATAGTGTTCAATAACTTTCTCTCCATCTTCTTGTTTTTTTTTTGGATCTCAAGACGAAAAAGGTGATTGGTGTGGGGCATGAGCACAATGACCTTTATTACTTTAATCGCGAAAGTTCCTTTCCTGCCTTAAGTGCAACTGTGTCTCCTTTCCAGTGACATTTTTGACTAGGTCATCCTTCTTTGCAGAAATTACGTCAAGTCATCCCTGGTTTGAGTTACTCTTTTGTGTTAGAATGCAAAATTCGTCAACTAGGTAAGCATCACCGTAGTTCTTTTTTTCTTAGTTATTCAAGTCGTCAATCTAGTCCTTTTCATGTTGTTCATATAGACATTTGGGGTCTTGCACAGGTCAAAAGTATTTTTGGTTTTTAGTATTTTGTGATCTTTGTTGATGATTTCTCTCGTATAACTTGGTTATTTCTTATGAAAGACCGATCTGAGTTATCTAAGGTCTTTACCACTTTTTATAATGAAATTTTGACTCAATTCGATCATATTAAAGTACTTCGGTTTGATAATGCCCTCGAGTATATTCAATCATTTATGAAAATCTTTTGTGATGACTGTGACATTATCAATCAAGCCACTTGTCTTCATACCTTCTAATAAAATGATGTTGCCGAATGTAAGCATCATCATTTGTTGGATGTTGTCTACACATTGATGTTTAATATGCATGTGCTAAAACCATATTGGGCTGATACTGTTTTTACTTCAACTTATCTTATTAATTGCATGCCTTCCCTTTTTTTGATCAACAAATCTTCTTTCTTATTGCTTTATTCTGATAAATCACCATTTGGTCTCATTTCTCATGTCTTTGGTTGTGTTGCATTTCTTCATCTCTTTGGTTTGGGTAGGTATAAATTTTCGACTCGCTCGGTTAATTATGCATTTTTGAGATATTCTCGTATTCAAAAAGGTTACGTTGCTATGATCCTGTTTCTCGTCGATAGTATGTCACTGCTGATGTTATCATTTTTGAGTCATCTTCCTTATTTTGTGTCAAGTAATACACTTTCCCCATATTTAGTCTTTCTTGGGGGCGCTCTTGTTGCCTATTGTGTCGGATTGTGTATCTTCTTCCTCCCCGAGTCCTCCTCTTCCCTTGTAGGTTTATCATTGTTCCAAGGACGGATAGGTTGTTCCATATGCTCCAGCTTTACAGCTATCATCTGATTCTACTGTGGTCCTGGCCCCTAAGCCGCCAGCTAGTTCAGCATCTTCTAATTTGCCTATTGCTTTTAGGAAAGGTACCCGTATTTGTAGAAAGCATCCAATTTCTAATTTTATTTCTTTGCATCGGCTTTCACCATCCTTTTGTTGTTTTGCATCGACTTTATTTTTAATATTTGTTCCTAGTTCTTTGTAACTGACATTGACATCTCCTGGTTGAAAATTGACTATGAATGGGGAAATGAAAGCCCTTAACGAGAATTATAAATGAGACCTTACTTTTCTTCTTTCTAGTAAATAGCCTGGCAATTGTCGTTGGGTTTACATAGTGAAGTATCATCATGATGGTTCAGTTGAGCGTCTGAAGGTCCGTCTGGTTGTCAAAGGTTACACCCAGACATATGGTGTGAATTACTGTGAGACTTTCTCTCCTGTTGCTTGTCTTAACTCTGTTGGAGTTCGTATTTTAGTTGTCGTGAGTTGTGATTGGGCTCTGTATCAACTGGACATCAATAATGCTTTTTTACATGGAGACCAGTAGGAGGAGGTATATATGATACAACCTCTAGGTTATGTTGTGTCTGGTAAAAAACAATTAGTGTGTCGTCTGAAGAAAGTACTATATGGTCTGAAACAATTACTATGTGCTTGGTTTGATAATTTCAGTACTGTTGATCTTCGTTTTCAGTATGGTTTTCAACGTTCTACTTCAGACCATTCAGTGTTTATTCGCTGTACTTCTATAGGTGTTATTATTCTTATTGTATATGCTAATGACATTATCATTACTAGTGATGACTCAAATGGTATTACCAACTTTAAGGTTCATTTGGGGAAGCAGTTTCATACCAGAGACCTAGGTCTTCTTTGGTATTTTCTTGGGATTAAAGTTGTTCGATCAAAGAAAAGTATCTGTTTGTGCCAATAGAAGCTGATTTACCTTATAGTTACATGTCCTCATATTACCTATTTTGTTGGTGTACATGCTCCTCGTAAGCCTTATTGAGAGGCTATTTGTCTTATTCTTTGGTATCTGAAAGGAGCACTGGGTAAATGATTATTATATTGTCCTTCATCCTCCATGATGACTGGGCAGGTAGTCGTAAAAAAAAAAAAAAAAAAAACCCCTAATAAGCTAGACTATACTCCAACAATAAACGATCTATTTCAGGTGCAGAGGCTGAATATTGGGCCATGGTTCATACTACATGTGAGAGTTGTGGGTTCATTCACTACTTCGTGGTATGGGTATCAGTGTGCACTCTTCTATGGAGATGCATTGTGACAACCAAACAGCTATTTTCATTGCCAACAATCCAGTATTCTATGAGAGGACTAAACACATCGAAATGGATTGTTATTTTATTCGAGATCTCTTGATGTGTAAGGAGATTATCACACTATACATCAAGCCTAATGATCAGGCGGGTGACATTCTTTCCAACCCATTGGCTCGATCTGTCTTCAGTAATCTTTGTTCCAAGTTGGGTATCTTTGATATGTATGCTCAAGCTTGACGGGGAGTGTTAGAGTTCCTATTTCAGATTATTAGTAGTGTAGGATAATAATGTAATTGCTCGTATTATAAATTAGAGAGTGTAGGGCAACATTGCCTACACACAGATTATTCTCTCTCTCTTTTCTTCTTTCTTCTTTTCTCTTCTTCTCCTTTTCTTACCCTAATTCTGTTTCTATAATTTCAACTTAATCTAACACGGTTGCATATCACACTTTCTTGTTCTTTGCATGATTGATTATGTTTAATAGTTTACAAGAATTTTGACACTACATCTGTAGAATTCCATAGCATGTTTTGTTTTTGAATTCTTATTCCGAGAAAATGCACTAGTTAAAAAAATTGCCAGTTTATGAATTCTCTCCGCTTCCTTAATCAGAAAACTAATATTTGCATTTTTTCTTCCAATTAATTTTATGTATATTTCAGATATCAGTCGAAGTGCACGAACTTGGGCCGTCTTATGGAAACTCATGGTCCAAAGCTTTTAGGGGCATCATACAAGGATCCAATAACAAGTTTTAGTCTATTTCAGAAGTTCTCTGTTCTGCAACCTGAGGCAAGTCTTTGTTATAACGTGTAGTTTTAAAATGAATGCCTAGCATAACAGGTTAATCTGTCCGTATATTTATTTAATCAATAGTTTTGAACAATTTATAGGTCTACTGGTCAATTGTTTTGAAAGAGCTTTCAATTCTATTTCGCAAACCCCCCAGATGCATTCTGGATACCTCTGATAAATCACATCATGGCGGAACATGGCTTCCTGGTTCAGTTTTGAATATTGCCGAGTGTTGTTTGCGGTCAACCAGTTATCCAAAAAAGCATGATTGCGATATAGCCATTGTATGGAGAGATGAAGGCTGTGATGATTTGGAGGTGAATCAGATGACATTAAAACAGCTTCGAGAACAAGTAATGTATGCTCTCAGTTGTCTACTTCTTATCTCTGTTATGTATGCCACATGTTTGGTTGCTTGTCATCTAGGAGGTGAATGAGTTGGTGGTAGTTCACATTTTAGAGGATAACTTCACTTTAAATGCAAAATGTGGATGCATCGATTCATTCTTTCCTTAACTTCTTTGACAATGTTTTTTATTTGTTGCTATGCTTCTGTATTTCACTACCCCCCTGAAATTGTATCTGGTAAGAGCCCCAAAGACCAAATTTCTGACCAGTTAAAAGATTGCCTAGGACATGATGTCTTCCTTATGAATACCTATGTTGATTGTAACCTAGAAAGATCTCTCCATCTTCCTATTCTTCAGGAATTTATATTCAAAAACATATATAGGTCATTTCTGCCACAAACTTGTGAAGAATGAATATTTTTGATTGGAATAATCTATGGAACTATTGTGAATCCAAGTAGGTGAAAAGCCAAAATTTATTTATGGTTGGGGCACTTTGACTATAAGTTTTGATTTTTTTTTCTCTCAATCAGTAAAAATAAGATATGTTTATATTTATGAATCAGATTTTGTATATAAACATGTATATAAACACAAGGAAAATGATTCACTAAACACAAAACGGACAAAAACCAGTAAAATGTAGTACATAAACCAAAAAAATAAATAAATAAATAAAGAAAATGATTTAATTACAACCTTCATAAAAAAGTAAGGCTAATTCTAGTTGCTGAAAATTGAGACCTACGAGTTTTCATATTTTGAAGCATTGGATGACAACCTCATTATCAATACCATCGTATATATCTTTCTCTATATATGCAATCAAGCTATCAATTATGTATAAAACATCCAACCCAAGATCAATTGGTTATGAGTGGATTGACCCCTTAAGTATATAAATTAAAATGGTCATAATTGTTTGATGTGGGATACAATCTCTCTTAACATCTTTCCCTCACCTAGGACTCCGGCTTGCACATAGGGTCAATAAACAAACAAACAAACAACGTTATATACTGGGAAATTCAAATGGCTGAGAGACTTGGGCCACTGACCACCAAGGCCCAGCTCTGATACCATGTTATAGCATTCAATCAAAAACCAATTGGCTAGGGGTGGAGTGGCGCCTCAAGTATATAAACTAACATTGGTGGTCCTAATTATGCGATGGAGAATACAGACTCTTTTAACATATCAACCATTTAGTTACGCAACCAAGCCTTCACAATCTTCAGTTTTATTATTTGTTTGGCACACTATCATCCAAATCTTATTAGTAAAATATCAAAATAACAAACCATTAAAGAAAAAGCCAAAAAGCATATAATACCATTCAAGCCTACTTGAAACACAACAAACCCACATCAATAGCTGCGGAAAATAGAGACGACCTGTTGCAGAATAATAGAAGTCAATTGAAAGCAATTTCACCTTCATTTGAAGAACTTGAACATAAATAAGTCATAAATATGAAAATTAGGGCCAATTTCAGAAAGCCCCAACACAATAAAAAATGCTAAACGTATGATTTCAGGCCACTCGCGGATCATATTCTCAGAAAGGTGCTAATGAAACAAGAAAGTAATAGGGATGGGCACAGTAAATATATTTGCATACCTTACCTTTATCTTCTTCCTGTGTTTTTGGTCATTTCATTTTGATGTAAGCATGACTACCACACAGGTTGGTAGCAAATGCACTGGATGTAACATTCTCAAAGGGAGATGCCATTGCCATTGACATGCCTATGACAGTCAGTGCAGTCGTTATATACTTGGCAATTGTACTTGCAGGCTTTGTTGTTGTATCAATAGCTGACAGCTTTGCAGCAAAGGAAATTGAAAGCCGTTTGCGTGTGTCTAAGGCAAAAGCTATATTTACTCAGGTACTTTCCCTTGTAGAAATCTTTTGATACAGAAAAGTTTTGGATTTCGAAACAAGCACAATGTGGAAGTGGCAGGTGGCCAATAATTCTGCCTTGGGAATTGTTTAAAACACATCTCCCAGTGCATTTATTATACCGTGTTTTCTTTTTCTTCGTTCATTAGCAACATCCTGATGGTCAATTTGTCATGGTCATCTCATCTTATTCTTATTTACTCAGTCTCTCGCTCACATGCACACACAAACACACACAATCATTTTGTAACACTTTGGTTCCCTGTGCATTTTTGGTTCAAAACATACTTGAATTATAATAGAAAATTTGAGCATATGGAAGCTGCTTTAAAATTCCCCCTCCTTCCACCTCTGTGAGCTATGAATGCTACAGATGGGACTATAGTTACTATTAAACACGATTGTGTGATAGTTTATCGAGGCGATGGATAATAAAATAAAAGTATTCTTTTTTAACACCTTTCAATTAATTTCTTAACTTTTTTCGTCATACATCCACTTGGTAATTGTATTTGTAATATAGTGATTACTACATAAAACTGGTTGTACGAGTGCACATCAAATATATGTGTTCCGTTTGGTCCATTTTTACCGTTGATAGAAATTCAATGACTTTGATTATCTCCGCTTCATTCGCTTCACACTTGATAGAAACACTAGTCTCGCACGACTTCATGTCTGCTTGTTGCACTGTCTGTCGTGCCAGACGTGCCCCATCTTCTCCAATCCTTCTCAAATCCCATGCCAAAAGGTGGTAAGTGCAGCCCAAAATGTGATAAGTGCACCCCAAAAGGTGGCAATCTCATTTCAAAAAGTGGTAAGTGAACTCCAAAAGATGGTAATGCACCCCAGGGATTCTGTTAGTTTATTTTCATTTTGTCATGAGGGTAGGCCTTGGCGCAGTGGTAAGATTTCTCTATTGTGACTTGGATGTTAAGGGTTTGAGTGACATAAATAGTTCAGAAATAGCGTCTCCGGATGCAAGGTAAGATTGCATATATCTGACCCTCCCCTGACGTTGCAGTGGTGGGAGGCTCATGCACTGAGCCACTCTTTTTTAGTTGATTTTCATTTTGCATCTATGCATCTTCTGCCTTGCAAATGGTTCTGACTTTGCAGCAAATTCAGGATTTCATAATGCGAGGTGGTCGAAGAGTACCTTTGTACAGGTAATGATTACATTTCAATGTTATGCTTGATGCTAAAATTTTATAAATATCTCCTACAGTGATCTTGTGCTTAAGATTGGTCATATTGAAATGTTGAATGGATTTCCATACTCTGCATGCCAAGTGAGCTCATGTCTAGATGTGCCTTTTATGCAACAGAACTGAGAATTAAAACTACAGTTTACTACCTTTTGATATTGATGCATATGTGGAACCAAGAATAGAGATTATTTTTTTTGGGGGGGAGGGGGAGAGAGAGAGAGAGAGAGAGAGAGAGAGAGTAGGAAGAGGAGAAAAGAGAATAAGAGACACAGAGAGAGAGAACAAGAGAAGAAAGAAGAAATAGAAGAGAAGGAAAAGGAAGAGAAACAAACAGGAGAGGAGAGAGAGATCACCAAATCCAATTCGATATGAATAATGCCAACATTGGGTCTTTTATGTGAAACCTATGTATGAAGGCAGTCCTGGAGATAACCAATTTGAAAATTACATTTAAGTAGGACTGACCTGAAGTTAATCTTCAACCCAAGCTATATCTAGTTCCCTTGCATTCTCTGTCAATACATAGTTAATCATCATTTAAGTTATCCAACTTCTTTATAATTGGTGAAGTGAGTGCTTGATGCAGCTTTCTATATGAGGCAAATAAGGCAATGCACCTTTGCCACAAAATCCCTTAAGAACCTGGAATTGATATTTGGTAACACAAAGTTCAATAGGTTTGTGCCAGTGGTGTTTGGGGACAACACAAAAAAAGAGGAAAGAAGTTTAAATTCCCAAAATGATCCTAATGCATATTAATAGATAGACTGCTATAAACCAAAATTTTTCAAAAGTGCTTCCTTGGAAATCATTCCTTGAAAACTTCTTTCAAGGGAATGTAACCTTAATATTTCATTTTAAGCATCTTTATAGCTGTCCTCAGGCATCATTTTTGTTTTATTTTTATTTTTTAACAAAAGTTTTTCCTTGCAGTCGAGTTGTAGAAGCTGCTCCATATATAGCTATTGTGATTCCTGCAGCCGGAAAGGAGGTAGACATTCCGTTACGAACACAGGATATATCCTGGAAAGATTTCCTATCCAGTGTTCGTCATCTTCCAAGGTAACTTACAGACCTTCGGTCTCAAATTGGTATGTGGCTCATGCATTGTTTTGGCAACATTTGATTGCTTATAGCTTTCTAATTTTATTGTGCTTTGTAATTCAGTATGAAACATATTATTTTTACAATATCTTCATATCTTGCAGACCAAATTATTACTCTCCGGTCTATCAGACAATAGAGTCTATTACCAATATCCTCTTCTCATCTGGAACGACAGGTTTAAAACTTGTTTGGTGTGACAATTTTTTCTCGATACTAATACTGTGACGTTGTTTCATCCAGTAATTTCCATTCCTGTTTTCGAAATCATCAGGAGATCCAAAAGCTATACCGTGGACACAAGCTTCTCCCATTCGGTGTGCTGCTGATGCCTGGGCACACAATGATGTTCAAGCAGGAGATATCTTCTGCTGGCCAACAAATTTAGGATGGGTGATGGGACCAGTTACACTCTATTCATGCTTTCTTACGGGTGCAACTCTAGCTCTCTATCATGGATCTCCACTGGGGCGTGGTTTTGGGAAATTTATTCAGGTGACTCCCTGAATGCCTAATATCCTTTGTCCTGAGCTGAAAGACAATAATACTGGGGTCTCTTGAATTGAAGTTGTAGTTTTTTTTTTAGGTTTTAAAGTATACCAGGTGGGAATGGGATTTATGTTCTTCCTTTCGTTGATGGTCAGAAAATTGAGTCCAGAACAGTTTTGAAGCTGTTGCCTATCCTTAGCGTTCAATGAAAATGAATCTCATGTTTCATACAGCTTTAAAATGACAATACAAAAAAAAAAAAGAAGAAAGAAAATCAAAGTTTCTAAGATTTTCCTTTTTCATGAAAAGCTTTTGGGCATAAAAAGTTTCCTAACTATCCATCTAATGGGCAGGGTAGTGTCTCAGATGGAGGTACCCTGCCCTATAATTTCATTCTGCCATTCTCAAATTTTTGGAATTAATATATTAATACGTTGATATCTGGAGAACAACTCTTTCTTTTTCCATGTCTTAGGATGCAGGTGTGACCATCTTGGGCACGGTCCCAAGCTTAGTGAAGGCCTGGAAGAATACACATTGTATGGAAGGCCTTGATTGGACAAAGATAAAGTAATTTTTATTTTAAACTTGCAAATGTCATGGTCGCATTACAACAGAAAAAGGAATTAAACGTCAGCATCTACAGGTCATTTAGTTCTACTGGAGAAGCCTCCAGTGTTGATGATGACCTTTGGCTTTCTTCAAGGGCTTTCTACAAACCCATTGTTGAATGTTGTGGAGGCACGGAACTTGCATCATCCTACATCCAAGGAAGTCTTTTGCAATCACAGGCTTTTGGAGCATTTAGCACTGCCTCAATGACTTCAGGCTTTGTGATCCTTGATGAACATGGGGTTCCATATGTAAGAACTTCTTCAGACTGGATTTAAGTCTCTTGGCAATTATTCAAATCACCTACTGCTTATCAAACACATTATGCCACATTGAGTAGAATGGAAAACTGCTGTTGTTTCATATTTAGGCGAGAAGCATCTTTACTTAGCCTTTTCAGATGAAATGGTGGCAATACATACCTGCTCCGCGATGGATGTGATGCCAGTGATTGGTCATGAGTGGTCATTGCATGAGTGCTGTAACTGTAAAGCTGTTAACTGTCGTAGGGAAGTGTAACCTAATGGATTGTTATTTGTTACTTTTCATCCTGCTTCTGGTTGTATGTTGATTTTTTTTGTTGGACCTATATGACAGCCAGATGATCAAGCTTGTGTTGGTGAAGTGGGTTTATTTCCTCTGTACATGGGAGCAACTGATAGACTGCTTAACGCTGATCATGAGGAAGTGTACTTCAAGGAAATGCCAATATACAAAGGGATGGTATGCTGTTTCAGAGAAATCTTTCCCCCTGCTAGAAATATTATTGATCAGATTTGACTTACAATTGAACATAGGGGAGAAAAGATAGAAACCTTGTTCTAGATGCATCTAGTCAACTTTCTTTTCTCGGTGACTAGTCACCAAAGCTATACTGCGCGAAGCCTGGTTTTAGGTTCCTCATAATTGGTTTTATGTAGAAAAGGAAAACAGAGGGCATTTCAAATAATTTGTAACCATAATTCTCTTTAATTTGGCCTGTTCATCTTCATTTTATGAAACATATTTCTAGTTGGAAAACGTAGTCTCCATTTTATGGAAAAATTTCAAGAATATGGGCAGTTTTCAAGAACCTATAGAAAGAGGTTCTCATGGTTTTGGAATCTTGGGTTCCTGAAACTAACATAAGATCATTCATATTCCCCAAATTCGCATCACTTGTTAGTTTTTAAACATCCTGGAATGATAGTTAAATCTCTTACAAGACTTGGAAGCAAAAAACACGCAGGCTACTGGACTCAATGACATGTTGCTTTTATCACTTGAAACCTTGATATATTTAATGTGAACCATTGACTAAAAAATTGGGATTGAAACTCAACCTGATTGGTTTTCTCAGCGCCTTAGGAGACACGGAGATATCATTAAGAGAACAACCGGAGGCTATATTATGGTCCAAGGCAGGGCTGATGACACTATGAATCTTGGTGGCATAAAGGTATCACATTCTCCTATCTTTCTTTTTTCTGAGTGCTGCTCAGTCATGTGCATGTCGTATCGTATCTGAGTGAGCCTGCTGTGTCCATGAGTTTGCAGCAATAAAAAATGGCGAACTTACAAAAAATTTAGGGAATATGTTTCGTATGAAACCCAATTTACAATATCCACTTCCCTGGGTTTTGCATTTTTGCCTAATAAGCTCTTGATATATGCAGAAAATGAAGCACAATTAACAAAATCCACTTCCCTGGGTTTTATTATTTTTGCCAAATTAGCTCTTGATACATGCAGAAAACGAAGCACGTGCTTTTTGACTTCAGAATGAAATTGAGCGCATTTTGTTCTTTTAATTTCAGAAGTTTGGTCTGCTTGGCTATTATTTGAGACCAAATATTGTTTTGGAATGTTTGTTTACATGCAGACAAGTTCAATCGAAATTGAGCGCGTTTGTGATAGGGCTGATGAAAGTGTCTTGGAAACTGCTGCAGTAAGTGCTTCACCAGTAAATGGTGGTCCAGAGCAGTTGGCTATATTTGTGGTAATAAGGAAAGGATTTAGTATTGAACCGGCCAAACTAAAGACTAAATTCTCAAAAGCCATCCAAAGCAACCTTAACCCTTTATTTAAGGTGCATACCTCTTATAGAGTTCTCGAACTTATAGTCTTCCAATTTTGTCATTTGTTTTCTCCTTTCACCCCAAACTTTTAACCTTATTGCCGTGATTAGTTCTAATCTTATTTTCTGATTATTTCTGGGATCGATATTGATCCAAGCCCCAATATCAACTTTCCTATAGCAAAACTTGAGAATTTTCTAATGATAATGTTTTCTATTTGGATTTTTTCCATATAGATAATGTCCCCTCTCCCTATCTCCAAATTTTTGAAAGAAAAAAGAAAAAGATGTTGCAGGATCAACTTTTAATTTATTATAAGCCTAAATGATGGATTCAATAAGTTCCTGCCAATAACCATGTCTGTAGATCAATTGAAGGGATGTAGCGCAACTTGGTATCACGTTTGTTTTGGTTACAAGAGTAATAGACATGAAACACACCTTATGCTTTGTAAAGAGAGCTTTTATTTCATATCGAATGATTAGGACCACCCAAAGTTAGTTTATATACTTTAGGGCCCACTCCACTCATGGCCAGTTGGTTTTGAGTTGGATATTCTAACATGGCATCAGAACTGGGCCTTAGGTGCTCAGTAGGTCATCTTATCCATTTGAATTTTTCGGTATGCATGGTTGGTTGGGTGGTTGTTAGCTCAACATTCGAGCCTGGGTCCCATATGCCCATATGTAGGAGAGTGTAAAGAGAATTTAATCTCGCAGAGAATGATTAGGTCCAACCAAAGTTGGTTTATATACTTGAGGGGTTACTTCACTCTGGTTTTGAGTTGGATTGGAAATAAATTTACTCTTTCTGGATATCTCTTGTACTTTTAGGTGATTAATGATTATTCAAAGCCAAACAAGAAGACATTATACAGCTGCTAGCTAATAGGAGTCGTGATGGATTAGTTGAATGTGTGATGGGAAATTACATAGTGTATAAAAGGAGCACAAATTTCTAGTGTTCTTGTGGATTTTACACAATAGTGGAAACATGAGCCCTTTATCTCCAGACTTTGCTCTCAATTGTTTTCTTTCTTTTTTTGTTGTTTTCCGGACCATGGGTTTCCAATATACCTATAGATTTGGTATTGAAGATTTTATGTACTAGATAATTGTGTCTTATCAGTCATGTAACAATAGCACTCTGCATTGTGCTGATTCCTCTTAGTAACATAATGGGTTGATTGTTCTATGACAAATCAGTTTAAAGGAGTGAATTAGATTGCAATCAAATATTTCCCCAAGGTTAAAAAATCACGGTGATGATAAATTTGTTTTTATTTTTAATTTTTGTTACTCGTTTACAGGTGACCTTTGTAAAGATTATCCCAGAGTTTCCTCGAACCGCTTCAAATAAGATATTACGGAGAGTTTTGAGGGACAAACTGAAGCGGGAGCTTCACATTCAGAGCAGAATCTAACTGCGTCATGAACAGTTGGTGCGGCAATTTTCAGTCGTTTGTTATGGTTGTTATATGATGGATGAATGAGAAATAATTAGAACCTTCAAGGTTCATATATTTTGATTGTCAAAATATTGAGGAAATGTGAATTTTACGTTGTTTGTTGAGTCATTTACCAATATGATGATTGCGTGGCTGTGTTATGATTGTAAAACAGCTATAGAATATTGTAGAATTGAATCCTTGTTGAAGAGGTGGCAAATATATTATGCACATCTATTTGTGATTGAGGTTTACCTTTCGTCAGTGGTTGAATAAGAGTAACTTCAACAATGTTATCTAAAATAGTTATTTAAAATATATTTAAATATTGTATTATCTATTTTAGCTAATCACTTTTTCAAATTCACTCCAACAACGTTATCTATTTTAGCTAATCACTTCAACTAATTTTAACTAACTTTCAATAATAAAATTCAAAAAATAGTAATTTAACTATACATTTTATAAATTTAATCAATTATGGGCTACAAGAATAAATATCATAAAAGATGGGATATAAAAGTAAATATCAGTCGATTTTTGGGTGGGATTTGTGGGTATTTTTGTGGGTTTTTCGGTGGAATTTATTGGGGTTTTGATTAGGTTTTTTGGTGATTTTTTTGAGGATTTTTCGGTGGGAATCGAGAGAGAGAGAGAGATTGGATATGTGTATAGGATTTATGTGGTATATAGCATTTGTGTGGTTGATGGAGACGATGACCGAAGATGGAGAAACAGAGAGAGAGATAGAGAGAAGAGGGCATACTTTCGATGGACGATGAAATCGCTGTGTGCTTGATAAAGACGATGAGTGAAGACAACCGAGGAACTAGCGAGCTTCCTTTCCTCGCCATAAATAGCTAGGGAAATCAGGTTATGGAAAATAGCTAGGGCAGATGACTAGGCTGTTGGAGACAAATTTTTGGAATGAACTCTTTAAAATAGTGAACAGGGCCTTTTAAAGAGCTTCTTGGAGTTGCTCTAAGGGGTGAAGCACAAACTTTTAGTTTTCTGAGTTCGAGTTTTCCTGATCACATGAAATTGGGGTTTAACTGCACGTGTGGGTTGTTAGTGAGTGTATGCACTCGAGGTATGAGTTGTAGTAACAAGTTCAAAAGGTGCATTTTTGGAATGATTGCATGTGGGAACTTTTATCAAAATAAAATAAGAAACGAAAGTTATTTGTTTGATGATTTTGTTCTTGTAATTTACGGTTACAAAAAAATTTATATATAATAGAACTAGGTCTACCGGTTGTCTTGTATTGTCAAGTATTAGCGGAGATTTGTTGTCCAAAATGGTGACATTTAAAGTGCTCTGCTTGTATGTAATGACTTAAAAAAACATTTGAACGGACCTTTGACCAATTTTCACTTTTTTCTTTTGTTGTTAGTGTTGGAGTATAGTCTAGTTTATTAGGATTTCTTTTCCCTTTTTTACCCTTACTATGACTTTTATATTTTGCATAGACCACAAGGATGTTTAGGTCACTTTGTATTATTATTTGACTATATATACGGGGCTATACTCTTAGTTTGAGTATCCCTTTCACTTACATCTATCTCAAGTTGGTATCAGAGCCAACAACCCTAACCTTAACCCTAAACCTAGCCTCCGCCAAACATCGCAACCAGTGAAACAAAGACACAGCCTACACTCCACCGACAACCACCACTCCACCGCCTACCTTCTAACACAGTACCCACCGAAATCAGCTAGCAGCACTACAACCGAACAGTCAACAACCACCGACAGCCCAACCTACACCACCGACTGCAACAATCCAGCGAAACAAAAACACAACCTCAATCCCCTACTGCCCAACCAGTGAAACAAAAACACAAACCGGAAAAATCCAATATACTCACCAACCAACATAACCTCATACCCATAGCAAACCTTATACCCAGCATAGAGCATCGACCGAAACACCATAAAGCACCGACCGAAATAAATCACCATAAACCGACTACCCATCCACTCAAACCAGCGACAACACTACCCAGCAAACCCAATAAATCAAACTGAACCCAACCCAGACCACCCTGGCAACCCAATAAACCAAACCCAACCCAGACCAAACCACTGCCCAACCCAATAAACCCAACGACCCACAGCCCAAGTGCCTAGCCTACTGCTGGGTCACTTCTCAGCCCACTGTCGGGTTGCGTTTTTCGTTATAGCTTTGTCCTTCGCATTCTTCGTCCCAGTGCTGGCAGGTTGTAGTACCTAGGACTTTTTTAAGAGGGGTTGAATCTTCTTCTCCGTTGATCTGTTCTTGATGAAGTAGATCATTTATTTATATTTACTGGATTTCTGGGCACTGTGACCTGATTATTTGGGAGCTTTCTGGACCTTCTTTATCTGTCGCTACTGTTCGACTGGAGGTATATTGTTCTCCCTTATTTTATTCCTCTATTTATCGTAGAGTTATTTTTCTGTCACGGGTGCCCTAGTATTGTTATTGATATGACTATTACTGAGGGATTTGAGACTCCTATTGTAGAGACCTCTACTGTTGAGACTTCTGTTAGTATTTCCACTGGGAATGTACCGCCTGCTCTCCTACTTTTATGTTTGACCAGTATACAGTACCTACTGGCACAGTTGCATTACCGACAATGCCGGACATGATTTCTCAGAAGGTTACGACATAGTTGTTGAATGGCCGTAACTTTGCTGAGTGGTCACGTTCATTCCACCTTTTCTTGGGCTGTGTAGGGAAGCTTGGTTGGCTGACGGGATCTCACCCAAAGCCAGCTGATGCCGACCCTGGATATTCTGCGTGGTTATCTGAGAACTGCGCCATTCTTGGATGGTTATTTGGCTCGATGGAGCCATCTATTTGTAGGATTCATCAATTTCATAGCTCTGTTCCGAAGCTATGGAGCGCATTATCAGAGATGTATTTCCAGTCAGGACGGGGAGTTCGTGTTTATGAGCTTTCTCAGGAGCTCTCATATGCTCGACAGGGAGATCTGATCGTTCAGGATTATTATGGCTATTTGACCCAACGGTTGCTTGAGTATGAGACTCTACATCATCTTGCTGCTATTCCGAGGAAAGAGCCCGAGGGAGCAACATTCTTGCATACTCGAGAGCAGGAGGATAGGATTCATAAGTTCCTTATGGGGCTTCGTGATGAGTTTGAGGGACCTTGTTCACAGATCTTGTCAATGATGAGACTTCCGTCTCTTTATGAGCGCCGCGTCCGTATTGCATCACTTCCAGTTACGGCCTTAACTCCTCTAGCCGACTAGATGGCTCTTGCAGCTACTGCCGGGTCTCGTTTAGGATCCTCAGCCAGAGGTGGACAGCACTCGGACCAGCGCCGTCAGGGCGCCCCAGATCAGCGCAGACAGGGGGATTCTCGTCAGTGTGATTATTGTGGCCGACCAGGACATCTCAGGGCTACTTGTTGGAAGCTCCATCCAGAGCTTAAGCAACCTCCTCGCTGCCGTACTTCTGCTATTACTGAGATACCACCACCTACTACCGCTGCTCCTGCTGCTGTTCCTACTGTTCCTCCTTGGCAGAGTGATATGGATGCTATCACTTCCCGATTGGATATACTTATGTCCGCCTTGACTTCTCATGGTCCGACTTCTGCTACTGCCACCACTACAAGTATACCTCGTGCCTTTCATGTTCGCGCCAATCCTTCTCCTCTTTGGATGCTGGACTCGGGTGCAAATGGTCATATGACAGGTGAGGCCCATCACTTTACCACTTTTGACGAGCAGTTACATACACATGTTCAGCTAGCAGATGGGACACATGCCCCTATTGTTAGTAGGGGTACAGTCCGTCTCCCAGATGGCTTTACATTACATTCAGTTTTTCATGCACCAAAGTTGGTCATGAATCTATTATCCGTACATCAGTTAGCCAGAGATTTTCACTGTGCGATTGTGTTCTTATCTGATTCGTGTTATTTGCAGGACCTGAGTATCAGGAGGATTATTATCAGGGGACATGTGAGAGATGAATTGTATTATCTAGGCGATTCACCTCCAGTTTCACTAGTTCCTCCACCTCCATCACCTGCACCTGCTTTGTCTTTATCTGTTCCTAGCTTGCATGCTAGTATTTTATCTAGTACTTGTCGTTATGATTTTTCGTCACACACTGTTCAGTTGTGGCATGATCGTTTTGGACATACAAATTTTAAATATTTATGTATGTTGTTTCCTGCTTTGAGCAATGCTTGTGTTGGTGGTAAACTTGATTGTGTTATATGTTCCCTATCAAAACATGTTAAGACCAATTATATTCCTCGCATGCACCAGTCACCCAAGCCATTTGACCTAATACACTATGATATTTGGGGACCCTCTCCTGTTACTGCTCTGTCAAGTGCTCGATACTATGTGACATTTATAGATGACCATACCCATTGTACTTGAGTCTACCTTTTGCATAGGAAGTCCGATGTACTTCCTGTCATCACTCAGTTTCTCCAGATGATTAAGACACAATTCGATGTCATTGTTCGTGCTCTTCATTCGGATAATGCCAAAGAATATGTGTCTGATGCCTTAGTGTCTCACATTTCTTCCCAGGGTATCCTTCAGTAGCTCACTTGTCCATATACTCCTGAGCAAAATGGAGTTGCTGAAAGAAAAAATAGGAGTCTGATAGGGATGGTACGTTGTATGCTTAGAGGTATGGGGGTACCAAAATCTTATTGGCATTTTGCTATTTTGACTTTTACCTTTCTATGCAATCGTATACTGAGTCGTGTTCTTCAGCATAGGGCTCCCTTACAGGTCTTATTCCCTGAACGGACACTTTTTACGGTCCCCCCTCGTGTTTTTGGCTGCACATGTTTTGTTCAGGATCGGTCTCCTACTCGCCATAAGCTTAATGATAAAACGATTCGTTGTGTCTTTGTGGGCTATTGTCATCAGTCTAAGGGGTATCGGTGCTATGATCCTATTAGGCGCCGTATGTATCATAGTCTATATGTTACTTTTCTTGAACATATTCCTTATTTTTCTTCTAGTCATGTGTCTTCCCCTCCAGGTGATGATACTCCCTTTGATTTTTCATTACCACAAGAGCCAGAGCCATTGGTCACTATCACTACAGAGTCATCAGTCTCTCCTCCTCCAGAGCCATTCATCCCTATTAGTACAGAGTCACCAGTCCCTCATCCTTTGCAGGTTTATGTTCGTCGCCCTCGCTCTCATCCCCCTGCTGATGTCCCCTCTACCTCAGGCGATGCAGGTAATTATTCTCAGTTCGTTGAGCATATTGATGCACCTGTTGTTAGTACTGATGAGATTGCAGGTACTGAGCCAGTTACTTTACCTGATGAGACATTGTCAGTGGAGGATGATGATTTAGGGCGTCGTTATCCGCGACGTGATCGCCGTCCAGTTGTTCGTTATGGTTGGACCACCAGGATTTTATATTCGATCTCTGCTT